>JAEAOA010001607.1:788290-858627 GCA_016746295.1 Potamilus streckersoni
CACCAGAACATAGCCTTTAAGCGGTAGTCGTCAGAGCTTCACGAAGGACAGCAGAGATCTCATTTTATCAGAGTGCAAGTCGGCAACACAGAAATAAGCGAATGGTACTCCTTACAGTAAGTGATATGTTCGTTTTAAACAACCGCCATAACAAAATAGTATAAACATGCAAAAAGAAAATTCTTCTGAAAATGCCAATATCTGCCTTTCAGCATAAATAAAACACTTTTCACGTTTTTGTATATAAGCAATGAGCGTTATTCGTATATACTATGTAGGCGATTTAAGCTAGCTCGAGTCAATTAAAAGTCTAGTGGTAACAAAAACAAACAATATGAATCTATCACATGAACATACAAATGGTTTCTCCATGTCCGCCACCGTGGTAAATGTATCTCTCCAATCTAACTGAATCAGCGTAAATGCATGTGCAAAATGCACTCACTGACTTTTATAGAAGAGTCTATTCGTACGGCCAGGTGTACTCACTCTAAGACTGTTCACAGGGATATAGGGATACCGATGTCTGCCTCACGGTTTTGGATTATAATAATAACCGTTACATGGTGTGCAAGCCTATGAAATAGTGGATCTTCCCAAAAGAAGAAAGAGTGGATAAATCATTTTTAATCTAACACGTCAAAATGTGTTTCCTCCAACATAAGCAAAGAAAACTATTTTCTAGAGTATCAGTCATGTGTAAATAGTCCATCTTTCACGTCAAGATCTAGCATCGAATCCCACTTAATGCTTTAAAGTTAATGCTCTTTATTTGTGCATGCTTTGTAAACAACTGACCTTGCCAAACTGCAACGCTTTCCAACTCTTGGTGTAATTGGATATCCATCTCATTTAAGCATAAAATAAGAAAGAAATTTCTTGGTTTTGAGAGATTAACGGGAAAAATTCATCCATCGACTGGGTGAAAATACTAGTCTTTTTCACCCACGAATTGAAACAATATTTATTAGAAAATTGTAATTTCTTCCGGAGGTGAAGGAGTACACGTTTTAACAGAAATTACTTGCAAATATATATTTAAGGTAATCAATTTTTATAAAGAAACGAGCAGATTACGCACACGGCAGCCAGATGAGTAGTTTTAAGTAAATTTTATACACACCGGCCGTGTGAACAGTCTTTCTGGATGAGGTACACGGTGGCCGTGTGAATAGCCTTTCTGGATGAGGTACACGGTGGCCGTGTGAATAGTCTTTCTGGATAAGGTACACGGTGGACATGAGAATAGCTTTTTCTCACTTAATGTACACGGCAGCTGTGCGAATACGAGTATGTGAAGTGAAGAAATATATGTATATTGCAATTTACACGTAAATCATGCTTTAAAGTTAACATGTGTGTTTACTGATACTTATAGTTATGTTATTTCCCTTTTTAACAAGATGGGAATACATGCATATAATTTAATTTTAAACAAGATGTATATTACTTGTAAGATAACGAACTTAACGTTGACTCGTTTAACTCATCGACGTCGACGGCATTGCAGCGGCATTCTAAAGCACTCCTGCCTGAATTTCTCGTCAATAAATCCATAAACAATGGGGTTCATCATATTATTTATGAGGTAAGAACGCAAAAGTATATGATATAATACCATTTTGTCATCACTTGTTCTATTCCATAAATCAGGGTCCATCAGGCCGTGGATAGTCACGTAGAAAGTGGGGAGGTAGCTCAAAATAAACAATGCAGTTATTGTGAGCATGGTGTACGTGGTTTTCAGTGTGCGTTTGTCCTTTAAAACTCTCATAATAGCTCTTCTTCTTTCCGATTTTCCATGCTGCATTTTATTGATTCTGGTTTTACAACGCAAGATCCATGATATGAAACGAAACCTGTAACATCTACCTCCATAACATCTATCTTTACTCTTTAAAACTTGAATAGAAATAGTTTTCATTTTTTCTTTTGCTTTGACTTCTTCATTTATTAAGTCAAATTTTGTTGACTCATAGTTTGAATCGCCGCAAGCTTCTTCGTTCTCGTGTAAATCACTATGACACCTACAGCCACTCGTCTCCATAACTGGGGATTTGATTATTTCATTTATCGGAAACTTGGAAATTGTGTTCTTTCCTTCAAAGTTTGATGCAGCTTCCCTGCACTGGCCTTTGCTAGGTACTGATGACAACATGCATGTATTGGCTTCCATAATATTTTCTTCAGAATTCGATTTATGGGAGTTCATCTTTTCTTTATCCAATGAAAGTCGTCTTCGAGTAATATATAGTTCTCTGCAAATTAATGAATAAAGTGCAAGAAGAACTATCGTCGCTGCGACAAATATAGTTAGTAATATCACATGGTATGTCAATGGAAATGAGTTATTTTTGTTGTATTCTTCACTAAAGAAGCACTCCACACCTGTAATATTACCATATCCGGTTTTAACTTTGCTGTATCCATATAATTCAAAGATTGGAAAGGCCATCACAAGACTGGCAAATATCAAGATGCCGCACGTGTATTTTGCACCTCGCGTAGTTATCTGGGTTTGAAAAGGATGACAAATTTTTAGGTATCTGTCCACCCCAATAATAATTAAGATAGATATCGATGACACATATACAAAGAGAATTGTTGCAGTTGAAATTTTGCAGAATACAAGGTACTTGTACGTATAAGGTTCTAAGATATCCAACACATGATATGGCAATCCAACACTACATGTGGTCAAGTCAAGTAGTGCCAGAGTTAAAATGAAGATTTTTCTTGGAGACAGTTTGAAGCGGCATGTGTATATAACGATAACTACTGCATTACCAATGATGCCAATAGACATGATGCTTACATATAGAACAAGAACCGGTAATAATACTTTTGCCTTTTCATCATTTATTTCTTGTAACGTTTTATTCTTCTGTTCTACATTTTCGACTATTTCTTCCATTTTCACAGATTTAAAAAAACGTTCCATTTTGCCAAAATATCAATTTCTTTTTATTTCTTAACCATACCGTAGGGTTTAATTGTTCCCCTATCCAAGTGTTTAACTGTTAAGGTTTTATTTGTTCTATCCGTTTTGAGTTGTATACGTGCTATCTTGTATACAATTGTTCATTCTTATAATTTGTCTTTCTACTGCTGTGTAGGTTCATAAACATGTAAGATTTATATTGCAGTAACTCTCCTCACAGTTAACTCCAAATAATTAAGAGGATGTCATTTTTAGTTATATATTTCCGTTTTTAGTTCACATGCTAGAATTCTTATAAATTGGAAAATAATTACTCACTCTTCCTTTATCCTTCTCCTTTTTTCTTTTTAAATCCTTGGCGTATATTTATCCCTTATATTAAAACTTCCGCATAATCACATCTGAAAATCCAATTGCTGGTGTATGTTTAAAGAAAAGGTGGTAGACTCGCACAATCCCGTAATGTTTTTCAACCGTATTTTGTATCAAATCCACAAATTCATGTAGACTCATCTATCCTGTTGATCTATAGAAGTTTCGACCTTATTTCTCTTATTGTTGACTCGTTTAAAATAATATATGCCAACTTGAATACTCTAAACAATAAAATTTATAACTACCACGTTTGCTACAGAATGCTTCCTGTTAGACAAACAGCCTCCACTGACATATTCGTTTTCTGTATCACTAAAGAGCATCCCATCCCAGAATTTTAGTTCCACCAGTTCATGTACATAGATTACTCGGATTTATAACAACCATTTCACAAGGAAGATTGCACATATAAAAATTGTGTTTAATCATTTTGACTGCGTCTCATCTTGTCTTTGACCCTTGTGGCATGTAAACCTTATTAGCTGGAAGAAGTTTGCCTGGTTTATATTGCACATTTTAATGTAGTTTTATTAGCATGTCTGTGAATTACGTTAAAATATCTCAGCTGGGATCTCTTCAACAGCACCTATGGTATCAAGTTTCTCCAAATTCCAAATTTATCCCTATCTTACTCAAACCAGTGATTTACTGCTGAGAATCTGTAAGAGAGCAGTGCCTTTCCTTATGGAAGCCTTTTCCCACAAAACTAATGAAAAACACTTCTATATGACTATACATTGACATGAATATTTTCTTGTCAGAATTCCAAATCTGATAACGATTGTAACTTAATAATCGTATTCCATTAAAAAGTTATCGAAATACTGATTATTAGTGTCTCCTTTAAAAACTACCATCTGCCTTATATTTTATAAACAAATATTTTTTTTAAAAAAAAACAGCAGGGAAAAATCGATTGGTTCATTAAATGGATTTTTTTTCATACTTATCAAATAAAAAATGAATCACTGATCTCAGAATATCCCAAGCCATATGTTGTTTTTCAAAGAATTTTACTCAGTACAACATTTTGTATCTTTTCAGTCCGATGTTGGGCTGGTAAAAATGTCTACCCCTACCCCAAAAAAGCAGGCTTGCTCCACTTATTCACCCATTTGTCAATACGTCAAAATATATATCAAGCGCGAAGAAAAATAGCAGCGTTCTCCTGGTCAAAATAAAATGGATGTTCCTCTCATATGAGTAAAAAAAATGCAGTAATTACATATACTTTGCTCATAAAAGGCATATATATATATATATATATATATATATATATAGTTTAATACAAACAATGCTATCATACAGGTTAGAGAAATTAAATTCGTACTCTACCGAGTTTCGAACCCAGGTCCGCGAGTAAATCTATATATATATATATATATATATATATATATATATATATATATATATATATATATATATATATATATATATATATATATATATATATATATATATATATATATATATATATATATATATATATATATATATACTCAAATGTAAATGTTCTTCTTTCCAAGATAGAATTCATTTTATATTGGGCCTTCTAAAAGGTATAAGCATTGATATTTTATTATGCAGACATATGAAAAAGCTTAGTTGCTGCTGGATTCGAATGTTGTGGAGTTTACACAACCATGTTCTCGTAGTCATTTTCATCAAAAGACATTATAGAGGCTTAAAATAGCTAATGCATGGATTCGGCTCGATGTGAATAATCCTTACATAAAAGAAAAAGGGGTCCAAGGAAATAAATTGAACTCTCATCGTGTTTATATATAAGATAGTAACCAGAAGCATGTAATTTCATTCATAAGCGAATGTTTCTATCGTTAATAATTATATTCCATTAACAGTTAATTTAGTTGGGTCAGATCAGGATAGAATGGTATCGGGATCGAACCTAGTACGGTAATTCATATCTTAATTTATTGCTTTTCTCTAACTGCCTCTCATTATGGAACATTTAGGACAGGAAATATATTTTATTTTTATTATGGAGCAATCAGAAAAGAGTCAATTTTTATGTTGAGATACATTTTACTGTACTTACGAAAGCATCTTGGTGGGGAGTACATCGTAAGCTAAGGTGCATTGTGGTCAGAAACCATGTTTTGACTCAGAAATGGAACTAGCTGTTAAATGTACATACGCTGTGTTACAAATGGCAAGTATTGGTGTTATAATGGTACATAACGTCATCCATCGGTATTCTAGTGTAATTGGAATTTTGGCGTCTGTTCTTCTGGGAGGAAAGTATATTTGGAAATATATGCAGGAAATTTGACAGTGGTCTGACCTCAGTATGAACCCAGCTTGTCCTTACTACAGTTGAAGGGGATAGCTAACTGAAGATTCGTCAAAATTATCACAGAGATAATTATTTGATCTGCAGGAGATAAATATTTGATAGGAGAAACACAATTGTTATGTAGCGGCCAATATATTACAATATCAAAAGAAAATTGTACGTATGTACACATTTTAATAATATGTAGATGTACACATTTTGCTGCTTTTATATACGATGGCTGATAGCAGCCGATACAACATCATAGTAACATGAATTTTACATGTACACAATTTACTCAGAGGTATACGAATAGTTTTAAGTAAATTTTATATACACAGATCGCGTGAATAGACTTTCTGGATGAGATACGCTGTGGCCGTGTGAATAGTCTTTCTGGCCGTGAGAATAGCTTTTTCCCACTTAATGTACACGGCAGCTGTGCGAATACGAGTATGTGAAGTGAAGAAATATGTATATTGCAACTTGCACATAAATCATGCTTTAAAGTACGTATAGTTACGTAATTTACAATTTTCACAAAAATACATAAATACATGCAAATAATTTAATTTTAAACAAAGGTATATATCATTTGTAAGATAGCGAACTTAACGTTGGTTTGTTTAAATCAGTAATATATTAGAACAGTAATACATCATTGTCTATTGACAATTCACCTTGCTGATAAAACTGAACCTCTCGGCTTATTTATTTGTTCGTCTGAACCATATTACATTGGTCTATGTTAACAAGAAAGCAAAAGAAAATCTACATCCCAGTTATAACAATGTTGTACTTGGATCATCTCAGCGTTAAGTAATCTCTCTCTCTCTCTCTCTCTCTCTCTCTCTCTCTCTCTCTCTCTCTCTCTCTCTCTCTCTCTCTCTCTCTCTCTCTCTCTCTCTCTCTCTTATCAGTGGTGGATTCAACCCTGTGAAGGCCCCTAAGCAGTCGAAACCTCGGGAGCCCTCTCGCGAGCTATCTCATCAATTCAATAATTTTTTTATCCGTTGTCGTGGATCCCCAAAAAGGCATATATAAGGATCATAGACCGGTGCCTACTCTGCCTATTTGGCAATCCAGCACTGACATACATACATACATACATACATACATACATACATACATACATACATACATACATACATACATACATACATACATACACACACACACACACACACATACATACATACATACATACATACATACATACATACATACATACATACATACATACATACATACATACATACATACATACATACATACATACATACATACATACATACATACATACATACAGTATTTATGTTCAGTATTCTAAATGGAAGATTCTTCTTTTGTTAGGAGCAATATGACTCATAGAAGGATGCGTATTCTTTTTGTAATAGTTGATACTGCGGCATTATCTGTTGTTTGCTTCTTTGTTTTGTTAACTGCATTATATATTGACTTTCTTCTGTGTGCCTCTCTTTTAATATAAATCTAAACCCTGCACGTTCAATGTGCCTACTTTAAACGTCATATATGCTAAGACTTCAGTTATGATTTTTTTTACAAACGTGAATACTAGTGTTCAAAATATATTAACATTGATACATATTTCAACTATCATACAACATTCCCTTTATTGTTGTATAGCATACAATACACACTATTCTTACTCATTCCTTGAAACGTTGTAGAAAATTGGAAGGTTTAGCTGAGTTATAACACTGTAAAGTAAATATTGCATGCTTATCTTGTGTTGAAGTATATTAACGAAACTCAATCTTATTGCAGTGCAGTGGTGAAGGTTTAGGAGCAACTTCTTTCTTTTAATATAACGTAAACAGGGCAACTTGTATTGAATGATACTTAAAATGCCAGACTCATCGAATTTCTCATTGAGTTTAGAATTTGAATCGTGAGAAGATTAACTGATTTTAAATATATAACGTTTTGATTCACAAAAATATATCTTATTAGTAGTCGATGTACGCGTGCAATTTCACAAAGCTTCAATCTGCATTTAATATTTAGATGTAAACGGCATATTTACATGGCCGTTTACATTTGTTTATTTGCAGTTAATAGACTTTGTACTGTCATTGAAAAGGATATAAAATTTTAGACAATTATTAGCAATTTTAATGTATCAAAAAGTGTTGGGGTTTTTTTTACTTTGATCTTCCTGCGCCTTTCTATGAAAGAATAAGAGTCAGCATCTGTTCAAATAGAGACTAAGTCAAGTAAATATTTTTAAAGTAGAAATATTTCTAAAATGTTCTCGTGATGGTCTACCGCTCAAAGTAACCAGAACCAGGTGAATGCACACATTTTCCTAAAATATGCCCATGGAAGAATTTGTATTACTTTGAGTTGTACTTAATCAACTCCTAAATAAATAGCACGAGAGGTTAAGTAATTACCACAAAGCAGTATCTTTTGTCTTGTAATTTATTATTGCAAAAGTAATGTTGTTAATTGGTTTAAGTTACAAGTAAAGCAAATTGTACATTTACACATTTAGCAAAATTTTCTAAACTTAAGATATTATCTTGCGAGATTTTCTACATGCACGACGCACGCACATACACATCCATCCATCCATCCATCCATCCATCCATCCATCCATCCATCCATCCATCCATACATACATACATACATACATACATACATACATACATACATACATACATACATACATACATACATACATACATACATACATACATACATAGTATCATTTCATTTTTTTTTGCTGTATTTAATACCGTAAATTGGAATTGATGACGGGAAACAATTTTGTTTTCGTTCTAATAAATGAATACAAGTTTGTGGTTTGTGAATTTTGAAGGTGTGGAAGCGTTAGCACTGTTCTACTAATGAGTAAAATTAACATCATTAGAAAGGTAAAATAATTTCTACGCAATTGGTTGCATTCTTTTACTTTCAACAGAAAAATATTCTCAGCTGAATTCTTACAGCATTCTGCAACTTTTATTCATATGCAATATGCTTCTTATTTGATAGGTCAGAATGTTAGAAGGCTTTCTAATAATAATAATAATAATAATAATAATAATAATAATAATAATAATAATAATAATAATAATAATAATAATAATAATAATAATAATAAATGCGTAATTAGAATTTTTGCTTCTTATTTCCCTGAACGATATTGGAAAAAGTAGTGTCTTCATAACAGTCCAGCATAAACTGGTCGTCATTTTTGTTTTGCAGACATATTCCTTGTGGAGCGGATATGTGAGTTTTTAATAAATAGCCTTTGATGTATAAAACAGTAAAAGAGTGCTTGCACTTTTTAGAATACTTTTGGGGTTTTGCTAACGACATATAGCCTGTACTTTAGTTATTCTTATAATACTGATTTCTGCATTTTCTGGATTTGTTTCACACTGGATTTTGTCTTACACTACTCTGAGAAAAACGTCACGTACAAGGAGATATCGGATTTATTAGAAGAAAAAAAAAACATTCCTGGCACAAATCTGAGGTAAAATGCATAATACATTTTGTAATGTAGTTATTTCTGATTTTAAATACAATCTGATCTGTGTGTAACGCTTGTCGTATTTTAATCATAAATACAGGTTAGGCCTGGATGGATCGACTACTGAGTTTCACGCAGTAGACAAGTAGTCTGTCCAAATGGCAGACTCTCAGTTCTACACATGCTTCCGAAGAACGGTTTTTATTTTCAGTCACACAATGCTTAACAATGTTTTGCCGTAATGTATACATGTTGTGTACAGTAAAATACTGAGTTGTATATTGCGCTCATGAGAATTTTCGTATATTCTAAGTAGTACAACTTGATGTGAAAAAAAATTCCCATAGGAAATAACAGAAAAGTGAAGGGCTGCGTTTCTTAGATTTACATATATTACACCATAGGTACCAAAATAAAACCTTTTCAACCAATACTTTATTTGTAATATTAAAAATCATATGGTAAAGATCTTCAGAATCGCGTTTGGGTATCCAGGCTGCTTGTACCTCCCTTCGTCTCTGTCTGCTCATCTAGTAAAACATTTGCGTATACACGCGAAAGAGTCGTCTCCATGTGTATTTTCTGCATGGTTGTTCATATTTCGCGTCGCATGGTTAAATCAAATACGTGTAAGTTGAGAATTAACTGTGTTACAGGTATTTTTGTATTTTTAACTATTTTTTCTAGGTGTTGGCTAACCGTTGTTAGTGAAATGTTTCAAAGCAAGTTCAATTGTCACCTTATGTATGGGTTATTCTAAAATTTATATTTTAAGGTGTCTCTAGAACTAATACATGCAAGTCATGGACGCTAATACAAAATGGATTCATGGTTTGCAAAGGCCTTCAGAAAAAGATTTTTTCACAGTTCTGTTATAGTCTAAAGGCAGTAATTATAATTCCCATATAAATTTCACTAACGCCTGTTAGTGTGTCTGATGGGGATGTAATATGTGAGAAATATAGCATGTTATTCGTTCCCTTCGGTTTAGCGGTTAGAGCTTCCGCTTTCGATGCAGGAGTTCGCGGGTTTGAACCCCGGCCGAGTCACACCAAAGACTTGTAAAAATGGTACTACCAACTGCCTCACTAGACGCAGAGCATTAAGAGGTTAGTGTTAGGACAGGTCGGTCTGGTATCAGGATGTAACTAGGTGGAACATCGTGATATATGTCTGCGACATGATGCCCCAGTGCAAATCATCACTATAAATTGCCACACTCTAGAAATCGCAGCGATATGACTGAAAAAGTTTTAAAGCTACTTTAAAAAAATCCAGCTCTCTCTCTCTCTCTCTCTCTCTCTCTCTCTCTCTCTCTCTCTCTCTCTCTCTCTCTCTCTCTCTCTCACACACACACACACACACACACACACACACACACACTCGGTTTACGATTGCATTTTAGTCCTTATGTAATTCCAGATATTGATGAATATTGTGCAATAAAATAATCCATGTAACATGATGTTTGATAACACGCATCTATATAAAATATTTACGTTTTGCACTAGAAACATCTGACCGATCCTGAGGCCTACTGGTTAGAGCGTCCGCCTCGGATTCTATCCACGGCCGAGTCATACCAAAGACTTACAAAAATGCTACTAACAACAGCCTAGCTTGGCTCTCAGAATTGAGAGGTTAGTGTTAGGACTGGTCGGCCTGGTGTCAGGATAATATTACTGGGTGTGACATCATGCCCCAGTGCGAGACAAAGATATAAACAGACACACTGCAAACATTGTAGCGATTTGACTGAAAAATCTGTTAAAAGTACGTTAAAATTTCAAACCACACACACACACACACACACACACACACACACACACTAGAAATTTCTAGTATCCAACTTACACAGATTGAAGACGTAAAAGGAATTAGCAGTGAAAAGTGAAATGCCAGAAGTACCAATAGAGACCACCGCAAAACTCGTATACTATTATTAGGTTTAGGTTGCTTGCTTTGTTCATTCATCGTCTTATCTTGAATGTTATTTTGGGTTTGTTTGTTTTTTTTCATTCATAGGTGATTATGTGATTCGAACGTGGCATATTTGTATTGGTCCTTGAGAATGTAAACGTTTTATTCTTGGATTCAATGAAAGTAATCAGTGCTAACCATTAAACGGAAATATACATTGGTTTATAAGAAATAATAGATCATTCTGTAAAAGTCAAAGGTATTGCTGTCAAAGTTGTTATTCCTATATTTAACACATTGAATAAAGTTCTCTAAAGACAAAAAAAATGAATAGTGAAAGAAACCAATTTCTTTTCTGCATAACGAGTGTCACGTTTTCAAGATAAGTAACCGGATATATAAACGTGGGACTGTTTTAACGTGTTTGATGGGAGAACAGTCGCCGCCGCCCAGTGTCAAGCGATTATGTAAGTCGCCAAAATACTCATTTTTGGGGTCCAACCTTGTAACCTGCACCCATGTATTATACATTGGTCGGAGATCAAAAGGAAGCCCGCGGGGTAAACGAGGCGTGTTCTACCCGCCACATAGAAAGACAAACAAGAACCCTGACAGTTCAGTTGATTGGGTCAGTCCCACAATATCCAATCGGAATTCAGTCGGTGGATGGACTTAAGTCCTAGATTTAAAAATATTAATTGATTTCTGTCCAAGAATTAGTCAGTATATGCCTTGGCAGTTGTGAAGAGACATCGCTGTAAGAATTATACTCCGTGACGCCACTCGTAAATTGGCACGAAGACGGAGGACAAAGAATCGTAAGCAAAGAAGAGCTTCAAAAGTTAGATATTTGTTCTACTTTTGCAAAACATTACAGCGCCATAACTGTAAGTATTAATAATAAAAAAATTATGTTTACCCACAATTACTGTGATTGTCTTAGTATGTAGAATTACTTTTTAGTGTTTCATTTATGAGCTTATTTGAGACATGAATTTGAGTTACGTAGATTTATGTAGATTGCTAGTTCAGCAGAATTAATGTTATAATTCGTGATGGGTTACTCCGATATAACTGGTACGTTTAGCAATACGTATTTTAGCGTTAACTAGCTAAAATAGATGTTTGAAAATATCAGAGCATAGACGTTTAAATATTTGTATATTTTGGTATGAGTTGTAATGTAAAGATGTGCGTCTGATTATTGCGATTTTCAGTATAATCGCTCTATATGTACTGATGTGAATCAATTATCGTTGTATGTGTACGAATAATTGATATAGTGCTTTATGATGTTGTTATTATGTTGTGTTATTATATTGTGTTTTACCATACAAGAATGTATGTGTATTTCGGTGTGAATGGATGCGTGACCGATGAAATTTGATAGCCTTATTTGATGATAAGCTTTATGTGTAGTGTGAAGTGTGAGCACCTAGGAAAATAATGTACCATCCATGTGTTTTACAGAAAACTTTTGAGAGGACAACGTCCAGTGTGAAGTAGAAATCCTGAGTCTCAGAGAGAGAGAGAGAGAGAGAGAGAGAGAGAGAGAGAGAGAGAGAGAGAGAGAGAGAGAGAGAGAGAGAGAGAGAGAGAGACTGACTGTCGGTACAGCCAGACTCGACAAGTTGGAGTAGATAGATAGATAGATAGATAGATAGATAGATAGATAGATAGATAGATAGATAGATAGATAGATAGATAGATAGATAGATAGTAGAGGAGAAGTAGTCTGGGAGGAGCGGTAAGAGAAGAGGATGAACCTAAAGGAAATTGAGAGACCTAGAGTGATCAGGAGATGAGTAAAAACCAAGGACAGGGCGAAAATTCTCACACTAGTATCATATGATGAGATATGCTCAAAGGATCGAACGAAAGTTTTTGAGAAATTCCAGTGATTGACTATTAATTGTTAATGAAATTGTTGTTTTTGAATTTCACCCTATAGACCTTTTATTATTTAACCGTCGTTATTGCTGACTGGGGGCTCAGAGCTATACACCAACATTCACTCACCCAACTTCTAATGCTATAATAGAGCCTGTATGGGTGCCATATCTAAATAAATATTGGAAGCACCCCACCACAATTTTTTACATCCATACAGGGAATAACAAACCCGTAACAATGAGCCAGTAAAATTAAAGCACTCATTTTTATATAACCAAATATGTATTGACAATGTTATTTTTTATTTATGCAGCTTTCACATGTCTACTACATCATGTAATTCAAGACGACATAGACTTCACATTTGTTGGATTTCGAGAACCCAGCAGATGTGGATCACAAGAATTTCGTGCTCGTAGTGAATTTCACAGGATGGGCTGGAATGATACACAGAATTGAAAAGAGGCGTTGCGACAGTACTTTAATATCCTGGAAATGAATCTTTATCAATACTTCAATGTGTACTTTGAAATGATGAAAACTACTTTCCATCACTCAGTCTATACTTTAGAGTATTCTGTCGATCAGTTGTATTGTCATAAATAATCATCTGATTTAAAGTTTTTGAAATAGAAATGGTATTAATAATTAAAACTTACAGCCACTGCTTTCTTCCTTTGAAATCGGAAATGTACAACTTGTTTAGTTTGCTTCAATGCACATTTAAACTTACAATTCTTGACTTTATTGTCTCATTTAAACTTAGAGTACTTGAATTTATGGTCTTATTTAAACTTACAATGCTGAAAATTTTTTTCGCATTTAAACTTACAATGCTTGAATTTAATGTCACATTAAAACTTACAATGATTAAATTCATTGTCGCATTTAAATTTACAATGCTTGAATTTATTGTCGCATTTAAACTTACAATGCTTGAATTTATTGTCGCATTTAAATTTACAATGCTTGAATTTATTGTCGCATTTAAACTTACAATGCTTGAATTTATTGTCGCTTTTAAATTTACAATGCTTGAATTTATTGTCGCTTTTAAATTTTCAATGCTTGAATTTATTATCACATTTAAACTTGCAATGCTTGAATTTATTGTCACATTTAAATTTACAATGCTTGAATTTATTGTCGCATTTAAGCTTACATTGTTTGAATTTTTTACGCATTTAAACTTACAATGCTTGAATTTATTGTCGCATTTAAACTTACAATGCTTGAATTTATTGTCGCATTTAAATTTACAATGCTTGAATTTATTGTTGCATTTAAACTTGCAATGCTTGAATTTATTGTCACATTTAAATTTACAATGCTTGAATTTATTGTCGCTTTTAAATTTACAATGCTTGAATTCATTGTCACATTTAAACTTACTATGCTTGAATTTATTGTCACATTTAAATTTACAATGCTTGAATTCATTGTCACATTTAAATTTACAATGCTGAATTTATTTTCCTGATTAAACTTACAATAATTGAATTCATTGTCGCATTTAAATTTACAATGCTTGAATTTATTGTTGCATTTAAACTTACATTGCTTGAATTTATTGTCGTATTGAAATTTACAATGCTTGAATTTATTGTTGCATTTAAACTTACAATGCTTGAATTTTTTTTACGCATTTAAACTTATAATGCTTGAAATTATTTACGCATTTAAACTTACAATGCTTGAATTTATTATCGCATTTAAACTTACAATGCTTGAATTTATTGTCACATTTAAACTTACAATGCTTGAATTTATTGTCACATTTAAATTTACAATGCTTGAATTTATTGTCGCATTTAAACTTACAATGGTTGAATTTATTGTCACATTTAAATTTACAATGCTTGAATTTATTGTCCTGATTAAACTTGAAATGATTGAATTTATTGTCGCAAATAAAGAATCATGATTAGGATCGTATATTTTTTTCTCGTAACGGCCAAGGCTAACGTGAAAATCTTGCTACTTTTGCGTGTGTGGTTTATGACTTTAACTCGTAACGGCCAAGGCTAACGTGAAAATCTTGCTACTTTTGCGTGAGTGGTTTATGACTTTAACTCGGAACGGCCAAAGTTAACGTGAAAATCTTGCTACTGTTACGTGTGTGGTTTATGACTTTAACTCGGAACCACCAAAGGTAACGTGAAAATCTTGCTACTGTTGTGTATGTGGTTTATGACTTTAACTCGGAACGACACTTTGGTCACACGTTTTCTTCATGACATTCTAAAAACCTTTGACTCAGTTAGGCTCTTGTTTGGAATGTACATATCAAGTCAGGACCCTAGAAAGTAGTCATACTGTCAAGAAAGGGGTCAAACTGTCAAGAAAGGGGTCATACTGTCAAGAAAGGAGTCATACGGTCAAGAAATTGGTCATACTGCCATTCATTACACTCTTTAGCTAAAATGACACATTTCAATTAATATTATATTTCACTAGTTGCATGTTTGTTAATGTTCAACAAAAGTTTTATATTATTGGAATATCACATGATCACACACCCGCTATCCTTCTGTCGCTTCGGTTATTCCCATATGTAAGGAAATTGTGCCGTGAATTAATAGTAACTACAAGGTTAATTAAAGGTGCGTTTGTCATCACGAATAACATGGAGCTGAAGAAACTATGACTGTATGATGTATTCCATATGGATTCAGGATCTAGACTCAGTCTAAGTTCAATGAAAGACAGGCTAGAATTTGCAAATAATGGGCCTGCGTAAGTCTAATAACGCTAACATGGCTTATGTTGGTCATATCATATACACATTGGAGTCAAAAATATATTCAGAGTACCAGCTTAGTAAGTATATTATACATTATTGATATTGCTGGCAATACAGGAAGCAACAATACATACAGTTCGGTAGGAATAAAAGGAGGATAATATTTTTTACAAATTAAAATAAGGCATTCCAGATCTTATCATATGCAAACAAAATACAGAACAAAAATTTAACTGGGTACAACTAACCCATAACAAATGAGTCCAAGGTTCTACATGTCTTTTTTTAGGGAAACCACGCTGTTCTTAAGGATGTCAGAACACGTTTCCGGCATGATGCCCTAGTACTACACATCACTTTAAACTGTCACATTGCAGACATCGTATCGATATGACTGAAAGTTGTTAGAGGTACGTTAAAAATCCAAAATCACATCTCTCTCTCTCTCTCTCTCTCTCTCTCTCTCTCTCTCTCTCTCTCTCTCTCTCTCTCTCTCTCTCACACACACACACACACACACACACACACACACACACATATATATATATATATATATATATATATATATATATATATATATATATATATATATATATATATATATATATATATATATATATATATATATATATATATATATATATGTTTACTTTTTTAATCAGCAGTACCTGAATTTCTTCTTAACTGTTTCACAAATTCGAAACTAGCACTTCTTAAAAATACGTAAGCGACACGAATTTAGGCTGCATTTTGTTTTGTTTCTTGGATCAATACGAAACATGCTCTTATCTCAAAAGGAATTTCGACTGTATTTTTTTTTTTTGTTTGCTTTCTTTCATCAGTGAAGTAAGTGTACGTTTTGTTCCCAGGAAATTGCGTTTAGATTCAATTTGCCCTGTGTACTGTATCTTTACTTTTGCTTAAGTGGTTAGTGTTAGGACTGGTCGTCCTAGTTTTAGGATAATGTAAAATTATGCTACATGTCTGAGGCACGATGACCAAAAGTAGTATGGAAAAGGCCGATTCGAGCCCATTAGTATCCTTTAGTATCTGGTTTTCTTTTTTAAGCTTTATTTTGCCGTTCTGAAGCTTAATTCTCCCTCCCATGTAAGAAATAATTGCCACAGCTCAATTAATCTTAAATGTTTTTCACACTTACGAAAACAATTTTTCTACAAGCTTTCTAACGATCCTAGAGCCAGCCTTTCCTCTAGATCGAATATGGAAAAAAATGGCGACTGATAAAGCTTACCCTTACTCGGTAATGATGTTTCGTTAAGCTTTTTAAAGTCATCCAAATACTCATATGGGAAAATACCTTTCTCTTTCATCAGCTTCATATTATCGTTAAAATACTGTGATAATGATGAGAAGATGCTGCAGCTTTTAGCGAGCATATTTAACGAACTTGGCATAAATTGCATGCTATCAATAAACCGAAGCGGTCCAACAGATAATGACATTATTTTTTCAGCATTATGTGGGATACAATCAATTTTTCGATCCTTACAAAGCTGGATTACATCAGGATGACCTAAAGCTCTTGCAATGAAATGGCTATCAAAGCCTCTATAGTTATGGTCTATGCAGGGAATGAAACTACTGGTGTGTAATTTTATGTTGCATTTATCATTAGATGCGCCACGATAACGTCCGGTATTATGACTGTGTTCACGAACCTTTTTAAAGCTATAGAAAGACTTTCTAGTTCATGATGTAAAAATGATTGCTCAAAGATATGACAATGCGTTGCTGCATCATACTTGTTTTGCTGGTGTTCTGTAGCAGCAGGGAGGGTGAATCCTACAAAATTTTGCTTGTGAAATTAACCTGAAATAAGGGTTCCTACAGAGGCTAAAAAAAGGTCAATAACCCTAAACCAAAATCTCTAACTTTTATATTACCGTATGGTTAAAAACCGCATAATAAATAGCCTGACGTTGTCAGGAGGTTAGCTCAGTTTTGTTTTACTATTATTGACTTTTTTCCTGATTTTATCGAACTATTTTTTTCGTTAACAACATGAGCAAAAATTTTGTAGAGATTCACCCTCCCTGCTGCTGCTCATGTATATAAAGTAATAGGTATGTCATAGGCGTGTCTTTTCGTCCAAACAAAATCACGTGAAGCGTACCTTCAAATTCCTCATCGTCATCACTATCACCCACAAGTACATTCCATTGTCTCTCTATACGTCTTCTCTCATTTTCGGTCCATAGTGTTGACAAGTTTAATATCCAGGCCATTTTTTTTTTCGGTCCATAGTGTTTACGGATTTATTGCCTCATGATCGTTTTTTTTTTTCGGTCCATATTGCCCCAGATTGTGTTTTCGGTCCATCCAGGCCGTTTTTCTCAGTCCATGTTTACATTCTTCTCTTTCTAATCATGGACTCGGAATTATCTATGACAATATAGTTCAGACCCAAACCACTGCAAATTTGCATTTTTTCCCCTATAATAGTACCGATATCTATATGAGGGTAGTTAGTTAGAAACTCACCTTAGCCCGTAACTTTCTTCCCGCAAGACCTGAAATTTCTTCCCGGGTTCGTAGTGACAAAGCCTGTGGTCGCTTATCGAGACTCAGGTATATCTAACTAACTACCCACATATAGATATCGGTACTATTATATGGGACGCAATGCATTAGCTGTGGGCTTAGTGTGTGTGAACGATACCAGCAGAGCTGATTCTTCCCGCAAGACCTGAAATTTCTTCCCGGGTTTTCGCTTAGCAAGACTATCAGGTATTTATGACAAACTACCCACATATAGATATCGGTACTATTATATGGGACGCAATGCATTAGCTGTGTGTGTGAACGATACCAGCAGGGCTGATTCTTCTCCGGGTTCGTAGTGACAAAGCCTGTGGTCAATTAGCGGGATGTATTGTTTGAAATGAACGGGGAAGGATATAAACATTTCTAACTAACTACCCACATATAGATTTTGGTACTATTATAGAGACAAAAATGCAAATTTAGGGTGCTTCAGTGGAAGTGAACAAAATTGGTGTAGCATTTGTATAGAATGTGTATAGCGACCTTGCGAACCGAGCAAGCACCCTGTTTCATTGTTCGCTATACGGATAATACTGGGGCTGTTGATTAGACTGACCTAGGCGCTATCTGGTACAGGGTACCCCTAGGCCGCGGACGATCTGGGGCTGGCAGGCAGGCAGACAGGCAGGTGTACCTAGGCGCTGCTAGGTCTGGCATATGTGGCTTGAATGTACTATGTATAGACCGATACAGGCACAGGGTGCCTTAAGTGGCTTGAATGTACTATGTATAGACCGATACAGGAACAGGGTGCCTTAAATGGCTTGAATGTACTATGTATAGACCGATACAGGCACAGGGTGCCTTAAGTGGCTTGAATGTACTATGTATAGACCGATACAGGCACAGGGTGCCTTAAGTGGCTTGAATGTACTATGTATAGACCGATACAGGCACAGGGTGCCTTAAGTGGCTTGAATGTACTATGTATAGACCGATACAGGCACAGGGTGCCTTAAGTGACTTGAATGTAATATGTATAGACCGATGCAGGCACAGGGTGCCTTAAGTGCGAACAGTTTCTATGCTAGCGTCCGAACTGTGTTGTGGGCCGAATATATCAGGCGACCGAGTGACTGCATTATCTTGTGAGGCATTTTTAAAATGAATCCCTGATCGCAGTCCGACACGCAAGGTAACAGATAATTAGGTAATATTTGTCAGAAAAAAGATTTATTTTATCTTTAATTTGTCAGAGAATAGAAAAGCATTTTTAGCGATTTTTGTTTACCAGCACTCAATTTAATTAAACATCTATTATAAATATTATTTAATAATGAATATTGGCGAACCACTCTCAGTTAAATTAGGTCGAGAGCGATTACAGACAATTAAAAAATATTTACCTATCCGTGATGCTGTCAAACAACAACTACAATCGCGTCAGGAATCTCAAGTTGAATTTGAGGAGGATACAAAACAGTTATTTAAACCTATCACTGAGACCACTAAAGGTATTCAACCTGTGTTACAAAAAACAGTTGAAACTGCTGAAAAAATAGCAAAAAGAACTAAGAAAGCAAAACAAATTCTCGAAAAACTTCCAGCTTAAATAGCTGCTGCGATGCCAGTCTCGGAAATATCTGAATATGCAGACCAGGCAGAAGAAGGTGCTGAAGCACTAGCCCCTAAACAAAAGAGTACTATAATGATCAGCACTGCTGAATTGTCAAACAAATTTAATGAAGTTAAAGTAATTAGGAATATTGAAAACCTAGATCAATTAGCTAATTTTGCTGTGGGTAGTTTTAGTCAAAGAGATAAATTAATGAAACCTGAATACGCTGGAGATATTAAAACCCGTGAACAATGGCAGAAAGTATTATATCGCATGCGTATGAATATTGAACGAGTTAAAAATGATGATCCATTATATCAAAAATATGTTATGACAATTAACGAATTTATTAAATCAGGAAAGGAAGACGCAGCAAAACCAAAACGAAAATATACAAAAAGAACACAGCCAGCTCCTGAAACAACATCGGAATCACAGCTAGATCCTCAAACATTACCACCACTACAACAACCAGCCCAAATAAAAAGTGATATCTCTTTCGGAAGTGGTTTAGGAAGTGGTCTTATTACTCAGTGTCCTAACAACGTCCTTGCTGAATTTGAACGACTAGAAATTCTGATTGGAGGAAAACGAGCCGGTAATAATTCCCCAGAAATCATTAACGAAGCCGCTAATATTTGTAAAAGATTATTTAGTGGCGGTATTATGGATATTAATGTGTATCGATCACTTATTAATGAAATTGCCGATGACTATTATAGTGACTAAGTCACAGCGACTAAGTCACAGTGATTAGGTGCAATAAGTGATAAAGTTAATTAATAATAAAATGATAATACACAGTTCTCAACGTGGACCAACCATGGTCAGGGCATTTAATTCTCGAATACCGATTTACAGAGCAACCTACGGAGATGGGTTAGGAGATATTGTTCAGGGTTTGTTTAGAAGACTAGCCCCAAAAGCAATACCAATTGCAAAGCAACTGGGTATGAAAGCTATTGATGTTGTTCGTGAAAAAGGTATAGGTGTTGCTGGTAACCTTGCCAGTAAAGCATTCTCAGCGATTAAAGATAGACTAACACGATTAATACACAGACCACAACCTGTCCGATCTCAGTCGGTGAAATTGCCCAGTACTGAAATGATGCCCGCAAGTGTAAGTAAAATAATAAATCAAGCCGCTAATAAAAAAACTAGCAGCAATGGCGATGCCATCTATGGCTGATATACCTTTATCAGAAAAAGAGAGAAACATAACCGCTAGTCTGATAGCAGGAAGTGGTCTCACTTCCCGAAATGGTCTTCGTTTTAGACGATGATAATTATGATAAATATGTTCAAGCGTATGAGTGACTCCGCGTTTGACATGGACGCACCAGTTCTCAAAGATGAGTCTATATACGATTATCAGTATTATTCTTATGAAGCACGAATTCCAAATCAAAGAGGAAGAATTGAACTTCAGGTTCATGATACAAGTAGATATTTCCTGCCCTAAAAAGCTTTTATTGAAGTCGAAGGTGAAATATTAAAAACCGATAATATTGAATATGCAGCCGAAATTAGTGTTGGTTTTGTTAATAATGGTATTATGGCGTTGTTTGATAGCGCTACGTACATGATTGACGGAAAAAATATTGAATCAATTCAAAAAGATGTTGACGTAGCTACAACTATACTTGGTCTTGCAAGATACAGCGACGATTATTCAAGATCAGCTGGTCCGTCAATGTTGTTCGCAAAGGATATAACCGATTTTCCAGAAAATAGACAATATAATTTAATACAAACACCGCGGGATACTGCATCCGATCCACAACCAGCAGGAATGATAGCCCGGCCTGCTGCTGCATTTCCGTTATTACATAGCGTTAATGTAAATTTCAATTTTAGGATTTACAACACGTCGAGCGATGTTAAAAGGAAATAGAAGAATATTTTCATGTGCAATTCCACTATCACATATTTTTGGATTCTGTAGAAATGTCAGAAAAGTCATTTTCGGAGCCAAACATACAGTTGTACTAGTACGAAAGGCTGCAGATGATGATGCAATATGGAGACCCGCCGGTGATGCTGGTATGATAATTCTTACAAAACTTAGTCTCTGGATGTCAGTAATGACCCCATCAATACATGAATAACAACGATTATTATCTTTTATGAATCAAGGCGGTAAATCAATGCTATCATGGCTGACAATGACTACAGATGCTATCCAGAGTAATATTAACGGTTTATTTACCTGGCAGATAGCCTCTCAGCAGGCTGTTTCTGCACCAAGACACATATTTATTGTATTACAAAATGCTGCACGAGTAAATGATCAAACGCGTAGAATTATGATATTTGATCAACTCGGTGTTTCTGAGGTTTCGTTAAGGATAAATGGACATCAAGAACCATACGAGGATATATTACTTAATTTTGATTAAAATCATGTAGCACGTGCATATCATCGTCTTATATCGTTCATGGGCCGTGATCAAAATGTTGATACTGGATTACAAGTATCGCAACTAGATTTTACAAGCTTATATCCTATTTATTACTTTTCGCTCGAACATTTAGATTTGACCAGACAATTGGTAGTCGATATACATTTTCGATAGATCAATTCTTATAGAAGGTGTTGGTGGACGAATGAGAGTCGTTGATGCTCCAGTAGAAAATATGTAATTAGATCATTTATCAGTATTATAAATGTCATATAATCACGGTAATGTTACCCTGACTCCTGGTCAGGTCAAAAGACTGCAATCAGCATCAAATAATAATTGTGGAATAACAATATTATTAAAAAAGGAACAAATGAGTGGTTCAATTAAATTATCGTTAACTGATCGTCAAATCAAAAACTTTAATAAAGCAAAAAAATCAAACAAAGGTGCCAAACTTGATCTTTCTGCGGCAGCTATTAAGGATACTTTTAAAACTGGTGGTATATTTCCCCTTCTCGCAGCTATACCAGCATTAATAGCCGCTGCAGCCCCAGCTGTTGCAAAAGCAGCTGTATTAGGCGTTGTTGGAACAGCTGCTGGAATGGCATTAAAGAAAGCGACCGGACAGGGAATAAAACGAACATCTAAAAAAAGGGAAAAGGTCTCAGATTACCAGGGACCCCGCCTTCGTGGTACGGAAAAGGTCTAAGACTTCCAGGGACAGTTTACTAATCTTCGCCTATGTCTAATTTTGATTTACTCGATGCTGTTAAAATATTAAAAATAAAAAAAACTTTAGAGGTGTTTTTATGCGCGATCAATTACCAAAACATCCAAACAATACTGAAACAGGTATTATAAATCTCTATCAAAACTCTGGACCAGGTACCCATTGGGTGGCGTATGCAATTGATCCACGTGGAATTATTTATTTTGATTCATATGGATTAACGCCACCAAAAGAATTTATTCATTATGTCAGTAATAATACTACCTCAATGTTACCTACACAAACATTAACAGATCCACCAATATGTGGTCGAGAAGTACTTAATGTACTTGATGCTATATCCATGGCATCGCCAAGAAAACCACCTCATAAAGTAGTGCATGAATATACCACATTGTCACATTTAAACAAACATCAGTAAATATAATGGTAGATATTTATGGAAGATCTGCTCGTGGTAAAACTCAACAGCAAGGTGATTTATCTAAATATGCAACCCTCGATCAACTCAGAAATGAGATTGATGATTTATTAAATAATGCAAGTGTGGATCCAAATGAAGTGGTTATTTTTCAGGATAAGCATGGACGATTAAAGACGAGTAAAGTACAACTGTCAGATGTACTTACACGAATTCCTACTGACACTGATAATAATATCGTAACTTTTATTGATTGGGGTAAAATACGGGATTCTGGTAAATCATTTATGATTTTGATAAAAAAGCTTTCGGTGAATTTAATAGAGACGTTATTATGAACAAAAATAAAATTACAGATCTTGGAAATCCAACTGCAGATAATGATGCTACAACAAAAAAATACGTCGATGATAAACAAACTCCAGTCATTAATGAAATAGACAAAATCGAAACTGAATTTACAAGTCACATGAACACGTTTTTAAGTTTTCGTAGAAACATAAACACACTCAAAAATTAATATTTTGGAAATCCATCTAATGTTGATATTACACTCGCTAATATTAAGACAAAACTTAATGATATTATTCAAAACACAAACCTGATTAAAATTCCTCACAATCAGATAAGAAATATTGTGTATACAGTTGCATATGGGTTTGGATTGTGGATTCCTGAAAATAATACCATTAAATATACTGCAGAGATTACTGGTATATATAGGATGTCCGTAATTAGCGTTGCAGATTTTAGAATATCCACTACAAATCCATCGACTGATAATTCATTTAAAACTATATCTGTGTTGTTAGATAAAAATTCTGAAGGAACATTTACGCTGGCATCATCGAGTAGAAATTTACCTCAAGCTTACTGGTGGTGTTTGGAATTTGTAACTCAATTAACTACTTAACTTCATAGTATAATGGATCAAATAACTACGTCATCTATCGACGTTCAACGTCATAGATAAAATCAAGCATGTGAATGGCCAAACTAAAAAATACCATCGACCTTTATACAATAAAGGTAAAAAAATATCGTAGACGTATGGTCGTTATTGATATAATTGAGTATTCAGTTTCTGCTATTGTTGCTGGATCCGGATTAATATTATCAACATTAACAATGACAGCTCCAGCAATTATAATAATTATTGTTTCAACTTCTACCACTATAGCAGGTATTTTTAATATTATTGCTAAAAAATTAACTACATGTGCGAATGATAAATTGCGTGAGTATATAATAAAATTGCACACAGCAACAGCAATATATTCTAAACTATCTGGATATATTTCCACTTATCTCAGTGATGGTAAAATATCTGACGAGGAGTTCGTAACTTTAATTAAAACCTACGATGAAGCATTCAAAATTGTTAGTGATTCTGCTGACAAAATAAATGGAGAATTAAACAATAATAATAACAATAATGTCAGCAACTGAACATCGCTTGGATATTGAGTCCTTGACAACGTCAAGAGAGTTATTACAGCAGATCGTCACTAATACAACTCCTTCAAAAACTACCATGATATCAATAAGTTCGACCAATCCTGAATTTAACGTTAACTTTCCAACTGCAATTCTAGTAAAAGAGATAGCATTAACTCAGTTACGTGTTTATTATAGCTGGCCTAATATTAGATCAAAACCATTTGGTGGACAACAACCAAATAATTCATTAGTATTCGCAAATAAAAGTAAATCTGATGGAACTCCCGATTGGCAAGTTGTTAGTATTCCAACTGGCAGTTATCAGTTAGAACAGATTAATGAGGAATTCCAGCGCAGAATTAAGTCTTTAACCGGGAAAGAGTCTAAAATAGCAATTACTGTTTACGAACCAACATTATCGTCGGTGATTAAAATAAATTCTCCTGACTATGCTGTAGATATTTATCAAAGTTCGATTAGATCAGTACTAGGATGGCCTGAAGTTGAACCTGTTTATAATGAAGTTTCAAAACCAAATAAAGATGAGTTTAAGACGAGCGAAGAAAAAATCTCTAGAAATGCACAATATCGAGAACAACATCCATGGAATTCATTAAGATTTAAATTTGATCCAAATAACGATAGATATTATTTTACCGAATTTGACGGTAAAAGGATCCCCAAGATATCTAGATCAGCATTTGATTTCGCCGTAGAAACCAGGACGAATAATCGGCAGATTGTTAATGAAAAAGTTATAAAAGAATTTCTGAATACTCTTAAGCCTGAATACGATAAAACGTTTAATGATTTAAGAAATTTACTTATTTCATTATCATATCATTATGATTATAGTGTAAAGCAGCAAATAATCGATTCAATAAAACACTTAAATGGGATCCTACTTGATTTATACATCGCCAATCGAAGCATTATAAATGTTGCAACTAATCTTAGTGAATATATTTTCACTAACAGAGAAAGTAAACAATTATTTCTCGATCATTTTAAAATAACAGAAGGGGATTTACAAACATTTATTATACCAGATTTAAATAACACTCAGATGAAGAAATCATTTAATGATCTTATTGAAGAATATTATCCGGAAGTAATTAAATCGTGGAAAAAAGCCCCACCACCAAACATATTTAAACATAATAATGATCCATATGGAACAGGACGACATATCTCACCTAATATTGTTAATATAACATGCACCATCGCACTGAATTTAACGTGTGATATAATTGATAATAGCTACCATTTTGACCTCTCTAAATCTAATCAGGCTCAGCAGGGATATATATTATATTCATCCAGTATCCAATCCCCTCCGGGCAGGCTGATTGTATCTGAGCCAATAAATCAAGTTTACCTGCGTGTACATAATCCGTTATTGTCAAGAATGAATTTCAAATTCACAAATCAAGATGGTAATATTGTGGACCTGCGCGGGGAGACGTTATTTATTAATTTGTACATACGTTCGTAGAGTGGGAGAAAAAAAATGAGGTTAAATGTTATTTTACAAAATCTACAGATTTCTGAAATAAGTCTTGTAAATATATGACTCGATAATATATTTTCTCACATTTACAGATTTTAATATAAATAATAATTTATTTTGTTTTGGGGCCTAATTTCAGATTTTTTATAAATAATTCATGCAAACATATGACTCGATTTTACAAAATCTACAGATTTCTGAAATAAGTCGTTTAAATATATCAATTATAAATTTTCTTACATTTACAGATTTTAATATAAATAATAATTTATTTTAAGTTTTGTTTGTTAGCGTAATAATAATAATATTTTATTCATAAAAACAAGAAAATCTCGGCGAAATATAATATTTTATTTATAAAAACAAGAAAATCTCAACGAAAAATTATATTTTATTCATAAAAACAAGAAAATCTCGGCGGAATATAATATTTTATTCATAAAAACAATAAAATTTCGGCGAAATATAATATTTTATTGATAAAAACAAGAAAATCTCGGCGAAATATAATATTTTTTTCATAAAATCTCGGCGAAATATAATATTTTATTCATAAAACTTCGACGAAATATAATATTTTATTCATAAAAGCAATAAACTTTCAGCGAAATATAATATTTTATTCATTAAAACAATAAAATCTCGGCGAAATATAACATTTTATTCATAAAAACAAGAAAATCTATAACCTTTTGTAAAACTTATACACGATGGAATGAGAAAACCAACAACTTTTTGTAAAACTTATACCTAACTGAATAATATTTTATTTATAAAAACAAGAAAATTTCGGCGAAATAAAAATATAATATTTTATTTGTAAAAATGAGAAAATCTATAACTTTTTGTAAAACTTATACACGACTGAATAATATTTTATTTTAATTTTTGTTTTTTGGTCTAATTTCAGATTTTTTTGTAAATAAATCATGTAAATCTTAGAAAATCTACAGATTTCTGAAAGATATTTTAGTTAATTCAATTTAATATTATTTCTTATTTCAAACAAATATATATATATATATATATATATATATATATATATATATATATATATATATATATATATATATATATAATGAACATTGAAAATATTAAAGCTATTGTTTCTGCTATTGAAAAATTAAAACATGATGGAATTCAATTATCTGAAGGTCTTGATACTGAAAATTGTTTGTGTGAGTTTGAAACGTTACAACAAAGAAAATTTCAGAATAAATTCACATTATCTTCCATTTACAGATTCATAAAGTCAATGTATAATTCTATGTTAGAATCTTTACAATTAGTGAACGACACACAGGTAAAGCTATTTGCGCCTCTTGCGTGTTCAATCGTAAAGATAAAAAGCGCATTATCTCACGAAAATGAAACAAAAAAATGATAGACAATCGTATGATGCAATTGAAAAAGATTATGCTATTTGATTCTGTAATAAATGATAATAAAACTGAGGATAGCGATAATGAAGGTGTATCCATATAAATGTGATTAAAAATGATTATAGCCTAACACAACCCTTAGTAAGATTGATATAAATTAAAATAGATAGTTATTATATATACTCAAATTTAATACTTTGATCATAATATTTTGAATATGCAGAATTATATATTTTCTTTGCGACAGATTGTACCGATTGAGGATCAATGCTGAAATATTTGTTTGCTGCGTTTATTGATTTAAAATTTGTTTCTTGGTTTGCTTCTATATTTATGGATTTAATGGCCCTCTTTCCAAATATCCTTCATTCAAGTGATTATACTGACGATCGGTCAACGATAACTTATTTGAACACATGCGAGTTGTTCTTTTTCTAGTGATATTTTTACCGCACAATTATTTTTTAATCTTTTAATCTTAAGCTTTTTAATCTGACAAGGAGTCAGATTCACACTAACGTGTTGATATGACATTTATAATATTATGAGCGATCCAATTACATATTCTCTACTGGGGGATCAATGACTCATTTGTCCACCAGCACCTTCGAGTAACGTTGATTTATCGCTAAGTATAACTGCGATTGCGCTGTAATTTGAAATAGCTACTCTATTCACACGAGCTCGAAAGTTTGTGTCAACGACGGACTGTCTAAACAAGTCCAAATATTCAGCGAAAAGTACGGAAACAGCGCTGTAAAATCCCGCAGAGATATTTGTAAACCGTTATCATTGTTTTGATCACGCCCCATTAACGACATTAGGCAATGATAGTCACGAGCAACACTGTTTTGATCGAAATTTTATAATATATAGATGGTATTTTGATGTCCATTTATTCTTAGTGAAGCCTAAGTAACACCGAGCTTATTAAATATTAAATAAATTATGAGTTTATTCGTGCAGTATCTTGCAATGCGATAAATATGTCTTGGTTCAGAAACACCTTGCTGAGAAGTTATTTGCCTTGGTGCAGAGAAACCTTTCTGTGATGCTATGTAAATAAACTATTAATGTTACTTTGGAAAGCTTCTGTGGTCATAGTCAACCATTACAACGTTGATTTACCACCTCGATCCATGAAAGAGAGTAACCGTTGTTCTTCTGTGATCTATGGAGTCATTGTTGGCATCCACAGCGAGAATTTGGTCAGTATAACTTTACCATAAGGTGCCCTAGTTGCAGCATCATTAGCTCCTTAGACGTGCCATATTGCATCATCATAGGTACGTTTGCGTACGAGTACAACTGTATGTTTAGCTCTAAAAAGTAACCTTTCTAACATTTCTACAAAATCCAAAGATGTGTCACAACGGAATTGCACATGAAAATCATTCATCGTCACCCAGCATTGCTCTACGTGATGCAAGTCCCAAATTGAAATTTTTATTCATAGATGCGACTTCAGTTTCAGCTGCATTTAGTGTTACATTTCTATTTTCTGGATGATCAGTTGGATCTTTGGCAAATATCTTTGATAGACCAGCTGATCTTGAATAATGATCGCTGTATCTTGCAAGACCAAGTATTGTTGTGGCGACATCGATGTAGTCATGACAAATCTCAATCTCTCGTCCATCAATCATATACGCGACACTTTGGAATAACGCCATAATACCATTATTGACAAAACCAACTCAAATCACCAATTCCGTAGTCTGTTTTATCTAATTTTAAAAGTCTGCATTCGACTTTAATAAATGTCTAAGCGGGTAAGAAATATCTGCTTGTATCCTGAACTTGTAATTCAATTTCAGGTGCAATTGCATCATAAGAATAATACTGATAATCGCGCACAAACTCATCTTTGAGAACTGGTGCGTCCATGTCAAACGTGGGGCCACTTATACGCTTAAACATCTTTATTATTATCGTCTTCGTCTAACACGAAGATCACTTCGGGAAGTGAGACCACTTACTGCTATCACACTAGCTGTTATATTTTTTTCTGACGTTGGTACAACAGCCAACTCCGATAGCGGCTTGATTTATTATTTTACTTACACTTGGGGGCATCACTTCAGTGCTGGCCAATTTCATAGGTTGAGGTCGGGCAACTTGTGGTTGCGTATTAAGCTTGATAGTCTATCTTTGATTGCTGAGAATGCTTTGCTATCAATATTGCCAGCAGCGCCTATAACTTTTTCATGAACAACATCAATAGCTTTCATTCCTAGCTGCTTTGCAATAGGTTTTGCTTTGGGGGCTATTCTTCTACACAGACCCTGAACAACATCACCTAGTCCATCTCCTTAGGTTGCTTTGTATATCGGTAATAGAGAGTATATTGCCCTGACCATGGTAAGTCCACGTTGAGTACCATGCACAATCAATCATTTTATTATTATTTGATTTTATCACTAATTGTATCTAATCACTGTGGTAGTCATCGGCGATTTCATTAATGAGAGACCGATACATATCAATGTCCATAATGCCGCCACTAAAAAATCGTTTACAAATACAGCTGCTTCATTAATGATTTCTGGGGAATTATTGTCAGCTCCGTTTCCCCCGATGGTGATTTATTGTCGATCAACATCAACAGGAACATTATTGGGACAAGTAGTAAGACCACTCTCTATGCCACTTCCAAAAAAGGTGTCAGACGCCCAATATTCTTCTTCCTCTTCACTTGGTTTTACTGGTGCTTCTGCTTGTTATCGTGGTATTGGACTCCGCAATGATGTTAGTAATTGCAATAGTTCCATCATTTCTTGTCGTTCTTGTTCTAGTTGTTGTCGCCTTTCTTGTTGTCGTTGTGATAGTTGTAGTGATGATAATGGTGATAATAGTTTCATAATTTCTTATCGTTTTTGTTCTAGTTGTTGTAGTTCTTGTTGAAGTCGTTCTGATCGTTGTCGTGATGGTAATTGAAATTGATGTGGTATTACTCGTGGAGATCGTTGTGGCAATGATGATCGTTCACCTTGTTCAACCTCTTCTATATATTTATTTATAATTTTATCAAATTTGTTAAAATCTCTAATTTCTTTATTAGATCTGCTTTCTTGAATACCAGTAAAGATGCGATATACATCCTTGACGCAACTGGCAGAGCTTAGAGATTTAATATGATCTGGTTTTACATACTTTTGTCTTTCATAATATCCAAACATGGCAATACGAAATAATTGTTTTGAATCCCTGATAGCAGCAATACCTACAGGCGTAAATTTATCTCTTATCTTATTTCTGGTTCTTGGTGGTCGAGGAGGTTGAACGGTTGATGGTTGAGGTTAAGGCCAGTAATATCAGCAGACAATGTTACAAGAGCTTTTTGTGTTACCTCAGTTGCTGTAACAATTTTCTCTGCTGGTTCGATAATCGGTTTAAATAAATGTTTTGTAGCTTCCTCAAATTCAAATTGAGATTTCTGACGCGATTGTAGTTGTTGCTAAACAGAATCTAGAACAGGTAGATATTTTTTTAATTGCCTCTTCTAGTCGCTCCCGAGCTAATTTAGCTGAGTGTGGTTCTCCAATACTCATTATGGATAATATTTATACTTGCTGTTTAATTTATAGCAGCAGAGAGGCTGAAGGACAAATGCTTAGTGACCAGATTGAGAATAAAACGAGCTAACAAATTTGGTCAATTAGAGAAATTTTCATTGTTAAGGCAAAAACGTCTTTTTTAGCCTTCGTATGAACCCTTAGATTTAAAAAATAAGGTCTCTTCAAACGTTGTAGGGTTCAGCCTCTCTGTTGCTTGTTGCATCTACGTTTGAACGAGTTTATCAACGAGGACCTTTGCGATGGTCACAGCTATTACAGGCTGATCCTGGTAAAAATAATCTTGGTGCAGTATAATCATTGATGAAACAACATAATGTCAAAATTAGACGATGACATGCTGACATTCATCGTGATCAGGCAATCGTTGAGCGATTTAATCGAACACATCCTGAGCGGTTATTTGGATATCACTATGCAAAGGAAATATCTACCAACTCTAAGTCCGGGAAGTGATCTCGTGAATGGGTTGCAAGGTTACTAAGTGTGATAGCTGCGTTAAATAATGAAATTAATAATGAAGGCTACTAATTGGATCACCAGAAACATATACCAAGACAACGACATGATTCCTTCTGAAAACAACCTGTGCCAGGTAATGTGACTGAAAGATATTTATGTGAGCCACGTGAGCTTGATGGTGGTAAAACAAGAGCAACCAATTCTATCTTGAGTGTGACAACACATAAAATTTTCAGCGTGGTAAGATCCACAGGTAGACTTGAAATCTACAGACTAGATTCAACTGCGCCTCAGCGTGGATTTGTACGTGAACAATTACAAGTAATTCCTGAAGACATACAATTACCACCACGTTCACTGGCACACCTACTTCGATTATATTTAAGACAGGTCAGCATCACATTTTCGTGTGTGTGACCAAGACTAATATTAACTATCCAGGGTGAATTGTTTTCGATTATTATTCGAATACTGCCACAATATTACTGTGATACAAGTCCCACAATGATTATTTTATTGTTGTTTCAGTTTTGTAATAAATTCAACATCAAGATCAAAATCGCGTTTAATTTTTGTCACATTATTTATAACCAGATAATTTTTTTTCTTGATAATGTCAAGGACTACTTCACTGCCATAGCTATCATTGATTTCCTGAGTTTGATTATTGGCTACGATAACCATCCGCAGTTGAAATATTTTTTGACTCGTGACACTACGAAATAAATTACATTTTACCATTGAGATCCGATCTTCAATAATCCAAATATTTGTGTCATAAATAGTTAATCCTTGTGAAGAGTGAATCGTTACAGCGTATCCTATTGTCTATGGAGCTTTATCCATCTTTAATGCACTCTCAACAGCACTGATAGGAACTTAAACGATATCATTTAGCACAAGATTTTGTATCCTACCACCAGGATTCTCAACTTCATTATTCTCCTGGGTGGTAACACAATAGTACAGGTAAATATGAAAAGTTAATCACGAACTACATTTCTACTTGCAACTATCAAATCAGCAGGTCTATCTAAATTCCAAAAATCATTCATTGGAGTTTTTGGAAATGCTTCACGCATTATCTCGCACTGTATTTTATTTTGCTGCTGTCTGATTAATTTTTTTAAACTCTTTCAGCGGTTCATCAATAGCTCTATGGTCGTCAGTTTTTTTGTAATAATCTACAAACGTAATTGGAAGTCTCCATTTGTGTGGAGACTTCCAACAAAAGCTGGTGGTTGACCATAATTACCACACATTATCACAGCAGTATTTTTGGCCAATAACTAATCAATAAATATTTTTGATACTTCCAATGACACCGTGTTTATTTCACCAAAGTTAATAATCTTAGGAATGTATTTCTCACCCATTCCCTCAGGAGTCTATGTGTCATCGCACCATCTGGAGAAACTCTGAAAAGGTTTAGAATTTACTCATCGCTCATGTATTTCTTTTTCCGAGTCTGTGTGTAGGTGTCAATAAAATCATATCTGAACAACTGTTCAGAAATAATTTTATCACACTTGTTGTTTTCCCAGAACCACCACAACCAGTAATATGAACAGTTTTATGTCTGGCAACAGGTTCATATACAGATGTTGATGATGATAATAATGACAAATTCTTATTTTTATATAAAAAAAAATATTTTGACGTCTGCGGACCCAGAGTAATTAAAAACCTGCTCTCATTTTATTCTCCATTTGCCCCATGATGCATCCATACCAATCTTTAATAAATCCGCATATTTTTTATTTATGCAAAATGAATATATCCCCACTCTGACTGCAATCAGAGGAAATCTAATTATTATCAATAATACATTTATCCAAACGGACGCGAGCATCGAAGAACTTAAATTAGCTAACTGTGGTGAGTCGCCATTTACATAGCTCACAATAATACCGAATTTATTTCTGTCTGATAAATAAGCATTACTTCGACTTATAAATGTTTTTTCTTTGTTGTGTAAATTATTATAAAATCGAGTTCTGAATCGTCCATGATTAATTTTGTACGATGTGTTATTTATGATCATGTGATTCTCTTTGTGAAAATCTAGCAATTATGTTTCTACCAAGATCCTTTGCAGCTTTTTTTTTCATAATCAGTCTTTAAGGATTTTCATTATCAGAATATTGTTTTGTTCTGGCAAGTAAATTTGTTTCTGCAATGATATAGTTGCTTCATTTACTTTTAAAGATATCGACATTTCATTACTAAGCATGCATTATAATACTACTATTAGAACCCAATATATTTCTGAGAAATGTCTTCCAAACAAAGCGTAAGTAATCGGTTGGAGATTTTCCGTAAATTTGAATTACTGTTCAGGCGAATCCGGTTAAGTCAAAATCTGGTAACGGTCAGTTTATCGAAACTCTGGCCATCTCATGTGTTTTATGTCAAAATCTCTTAAAATGTTCAGAACACTCAGTACCAAAGAAAACTTCCAGGATAACATGCTGCCATATAAACTGAGATAACGTCGTTATAATTATATTTAGTATTCCACAATCCGCCGTGTCAGTATTCGCAGCAGATTAGCTGCACGTCTTCAAGAAATTTTAATCGTGCCGGCGACGATAATTTTTACTCCTGAACTAAATGAGCAGCATGATGAAATGGTAAAACTGTTATTCAATTGTTGTTCGATAACATCATTATCGTTCGTGTATTTCATCGTAAGATATTTCATTTCTTCGTGGAGTGATTCTGCACGATACATTTCTAAATATTTCAAATGTATCGGACAGGATCACGTTCGTCACGGATAATCAAAGTATCGTCGTCTGATTTTACAACAAACTTTAATAGAATAAAATATCTTTGATTATCAAGATCGTTAATAATCTCTCTTCCACGCTCGTCACCCCTCATAGCATTGACAGCATTCATGATTCTGAAGGTTTGTACACATGAGCTGCACCATCGCCGCGAAATTTCTTCTTGGCTTAACGGATAAGACCGGTTATATCCTTTTATTTAAAGCGAGATCTTGCATCAGAAAACTATATTTAGGTTTTGGTATTTTGTCAAGATCCAATCTGGCTCTAGAATGCTTAATTTCAGACAAAACAAAGTAAATGAAATGGCTTATGATCGCTTATACAACTCCTTGTAAAATAAAAGTTGTGTAAATTAATTCTGCGGTTATCACATGCTTTGCTTTCGACACATAAGTCTAGGACCAAAACCATGCTTAAAGAGTGCTATTGGAGTCAGAGGATAAATTCAATTGTCTGTGAAATGTGGTGGCAAAACATACAGAGAGCTGAAATGATAAAAATGTTAACACTGACGATTTTAGGTGAAACTAGTAGTAGGGGAAATGACCGACTTGAGGCCAAGACCCCTTTTTACCCTCCTAACAAATCCAAATTACTTCTCTCAAATCCCAACCCAAACGGTTTACACAAAATTGAAAGGCCGATTTGAGCCCAAGACCACTTTCTACCCTCCTAACAAATACAAATTACCCCCTAAAATCCCACCCCAAATGAATTACACACATCAAATTGGAAGGCAGATCCTAACGCAAATATAATTTTATAACTTTAGACAGATGTTGCCTAGCCGTTGCGTAATCTAAAGTTTAGATGTTTCATACCTTTTGATAATCTTTTTCATACTTGATGATCCTCATTGGTAGAATATCCATTATCATACTGTCAGTGATGCGTAACTCACGTATCAAATCATCCATATCATATTTTACACCTCGTAAATAAGACCGTATCTGATCAAGTAATTTTTTGTATGTTATATTAGCAATTTTGCAAGCGTTTCGTTCGATTAAAAGTCGAGGTTCAATCTTTTAACACGCTGTGGTAAGAGAAACACCAACACCAAATATGATTAGCAAAACGGGTTTAATAATGCTCCACTTGAAATTATACCAGAGCTGGTCATTAACAATGGTAGATATGATATTATTCTATGTATTTTGTTGTAGTATTTGTAGCATTTTTTCACACACCAAAGATATTTGTGATAATATTTGTAGTATAGTCTTAGTGCGTCAACATCATGTCTTGGAATATCTTTTGAAATATGATTGAAATCAACTATACTTTTTTTTATTAAAATATTAGTTCACAAAATCTCTGGTTTGGTTAATCCATAATAAAAGCTGGTTGTTCAGCTACAAATTCCAAACACCAGAGAAAAATGGCTAATTTTAAAGTTTTATCAACTGGTTCAAGTATATATCTTCCTCAGAATTTTCGTTTTTTATTACAGATAATACCCCAGATGAGTCATCATTTGGATGACGAAATGGATATTTGGTAAATATTCTAAATTTTGCGCTGCTAAGCACTGCCAATCTATACACACCGGTAACTTCTGTGGTGTGTTTGATAGAATTATTTTGTGGTGTCCACCCAGCTTAACAAGTATCAACAGTATACACAATATTTTTAATCTGCTTGTGAGGAATTTTAATCAGATTCGTTTTCTCAATAATATCAGGAATTCCACTGATAATATCATTGAGTTTTGTGTTAATATTAGCGAGCGTAATATCAACATTTGATGGATTTCCAAAAAAGTCATTTTTAAGTGTGTTTATCTTTCTGCGAAAACTTTAAAACGTGTTTACGTGGCCACGAAATTTATTTTTGAGCGCGGTTATTTCATTGCTTATTCGAGCTTCCTTATCATCGACATATTTTTGTTGTAGCGTCATTTTCTTCAGTTGGGTTTATAAGATATGAAATCTTGTTCTGATTCTTAACAATATTTCCAGTAAATACATCACCAGCTTTTTAACATAATTATTCACTGACCTACCCGAATCTTGTATCTTGCCTTGGTTATTAAAAGTAACGATATTTTTAAGAACTGCACTAGGAATTCGTGTCAGTACATTACTCGTTTTTAACTTTCCTCTTCTATCCTGAAAAACAACGACTTCATTTGGGTCCACACTTGTAATATTTAATAAATTACTGATTTCATTTCTAAGCTGGTCAAGAGTTGTGTATCTCGATAAATCAACGTGCTGAACATTTTCTGACGAATTTATCAGTAATGTTCCAAACTTTGTATAGTAGCTCATTATACCTATCTTTTTACACAAATTGTTGATTTAATAGAATACAAAATTATGCGATGGTGAAGATAATAAATTTCGACACCGAACGATTAGTGAAGCATGTACATAATAACGAAATTCCAGATTGTCATTATCTTATTATTGGTCGCACAGGATCCGGTAAAACAAATTTATTATTAAATCTTTTACTTAATAATAACTTTAGCTATGATAAGGTGTATATTTACACGACCAACCCCCAATAGGACAAAAACGAATTACTAACCGAGTACAATGATAAACTTCGTGATGAACTTGGCACTGGTGAGGATACAGTTTTAACAAAACAACCAGAAGAACTCGTTTCAGTGAACGAACATGATTCGTCTGAGCATAAGATAATCGTCTTAAATGATATTCCGCTAAACAACGAGGAGATGAACAAGATTAGATCTTATTTTTCATTATCACGTAATAAAAGATGTAATTCTATTTATCTTGCCCAAGGCTTTTATAATGTTGATAGATTTATTAGGCGAAATACGGGTTGTTTCATATTATTTCCTGGACTAGATAATGTGGATGTGAGAAATATTGCAAACGTACAGTGCGGTGACGTTAGTAAAGATAAATTTATCGAATTATATCATCATGCAACCAAAGATTGATACAATTTATTTTTATTTGACAAGCTAGAGCGTGATCGAAACAAGATGTTTCGTTGTTGTATTGACACGTTTCTCTGATCTAATTTTGTAAAGCGTATAAAACAATAATGTACAAACATCAACAGAGAATCGAATTGCTAAACATTTTCTCGAAATTCGAGCGGCTTTTACGAAAAAAGTGGAAGAAGCTCGACGTGGACAAGTTCAGGCAGAGCAAGAAACCACCAAACTTTTTAAACCTGTTACTGAGGCAATGCTTGGCAAGCAACCAGAAATAAAAACATTATCCACAGGAGAACTAGAAGAAATAAAAGAAAAGGTTTGTTTTGTCTACCTGGAGAAAGATCGAAAGAAGAAACTGTAAAACTTGTAAACGAACTTGTAAGAAACATTGCTGATCCTACTGCACGACAAGCTGAGTTTGACAGGCTAATAAACAACCCTCTTGCTCTTATCATGCAATAACAAAATTGACGGTTAATCCAATTGAGTTAAAAAGGATGATTGAAAAATTGTCAAAGAAAACAGAAAAATTGGCTGAGAAACAAAAAATAGTGGGTGAAATTATAATGCCTGTTGAAAAACAGAAAATATTTTACAAAAAAATGCCAGGTTAAAAATACATGATGAAGAATTTGGAAATTTTATTGAAAAATATTTGAAAGATAAAAAAATTCAACAATCGTGATAATATTCGAAATTGGTCACAAGATGATTTTGAAAAACTGATAATTGCTTAAGAAAAGTACACGAAAATTATACAAAAGCTGATGAAGAAATTAAAAAAGCTGCAAATGAAAATGAAATACTGTCCTTGTATGATAGAATAAGAGATGGAATTATTGCTGAGGTTTTAATTAAAACAGCAGAACAGTATAGAGCTAGAAAAGGAGAATATAGTAAAGGTTGGAATTGTAAAGGACTTTTTAGCAAATACGAAAGCGAACGAGATGAAACGTTATCAGAAGAAACCGCTAGATCTGGAGTCAAAGTTTTTACATCAAACGCAGAAATAGTCGATCGGCTAATGCTGTTCATATCCTCTAAAGAAGCTGGTAACGAAAGTGCAGAGATTGATAACGAAATGACTGATATACTTGATCATCTAAGATCGAACGGATTACTAACTTCTCCCGAGTACGAAATTTTACACCGCGATTTTATCTAAAATATTAGTATGATGTCAACAACATTATTGCTTGATTCATCGCAGACAATAGGAAACAGCGCAAACTTTTCTGTGCATTATAATCCGCCAATAGAACTAGATCCTGCAAAACAATATGAGATTGGATTAATTTTTGTACTTGTTGGAATGCTATGCCTAACGTAAAACCTGGGGTTAACGATGAAATTTCATTTACTCCGATTACAGCATCCTCAACATTTACAACAAGAAAATTAAAAATTATACAAGAAGCTTATAATGTCATTGATCTAAAGAAGACAATCAAAGAGCTCATCACAAAAGCTGGCGTTATGGCTGATAATTTTGAGTTAACACCGAATTATAACACTTTGCGAGTTAAATAGACTTTAAAACTATGTTAATCGGTTTCGAACCGAGGGAAAGAATTATTGCACAACTATTAGGATTTACTGAAAAAAAATTATAGTGCTCTTGATCAAGCTATTACGTATGATAGTGAACTACCAGTAGATATAACAGAAGTAAATACGATACTTGTAAATAGCTCTATTGCTTCTGGATCTTACTCAGCCAGGGGCAGCAGAGGACAAACGATCTACAGTTTCTCACCAGAAGTTCCACCAGGGTCGATCATGCAGATTAATCAACGTCAGATTATCTATTATATAATTAATCTCGAAAATCAAATCACAAGCATCACAATGCAACTCACAGACCAGTCGGATAGACAGAACGATTTGAACAATGAGATAGTGACGTATTATTTACACCTACGCGCAATTTTATGAACATAATTTTATAGATGAGACGAAGAAAAGTTTATCGAAGAAAAATCGTTGGTGGATTTTTTTGAAATATATTTACAACAATTGCAGAGAATATTCCAGGAATTGCGCGTAAAGTAGCGCCCATTGCACTCGACTCAGGTAAAGCTTTCGCTACGGAGGCAGCTTCTTTGGCAGGTACTGCAGTAGGACAAAAGATTGCTGATAAGATTAAAGGACCTTCCACGTCAGAGGTAAAACGAGTAATATAGATATTGCGCCAACAGAAGAAACAAAACGAGCTGTGATAGCTACAACAAAAAATTATTATCGCCAAGTGGTGAAGAAATAGTACGTAAACTCGTAAAGAAAATAAAACTGATAACTCCTGCTGCCTTTTAATTTTGTGTAGCGATTATAAAATAAAATGTCCGCTAAAAATTATCTAAATCTTGCCGAAGAGATTGATACTGACAACACTGTAACAGAGTTCGAAAATGTCGAGTATCTAGACGAAAACTCAAACGAACCAAATAAAACACGAGAGACGAGGACATGTTTCTTATTACAGCATAAGGCAGTGTTAGAAGTACGTGGCCGAATATTAACTGCTGCAGGTGGTGATATTGCAGCTGGCACAGAAATTGCTCTCATCAATAACGGTTGGAGCTTATTTAAAAGTGCAAGATTCCAACTAGCCAATCAAACCGTAGAAGATATTTTGATGCACTTACCCATAGCTAGCACAATACTAAACATCGTTTCGTTTAGCGATGATTATTCCAGATCAGTGGCCACAAATATGATGTGGTTTAAAGATACCTCGTTTGGGTCTGCTGTTTCGAAGGAGTTTCGTACAGACGCTGATGATCCTGCTGCAGATAGCAATAATCTCATCGCCAATCTTGCTGATGATGATGCCGCTGCGATAGGTGATTGGATCAGGTTAGCCGTTACAAGAATAAGACCACAACAATATAACGAGGGATTTGCCAAACGAAAAGCATTTACCGCAGAATCTCGCCAAATAACGATGATGCTGCAGTTAAGCACAATCTTTAGATTTTGTCATGATTATAGCAAAGTTTTTCGAGGAATAAAACATACACTAATTTTAGATCGAGCTGATCAAAACGATTGCATAATGCGTGCTGATGGGGTAGCCGCAGGTCAGTTTGCTATTACAAGATTAGCACTGTGGATGCCTCGGGTTGTCCCATCTGTACAAAAAAACGATGGAGCTCGAATCTTTACTAGCCACCTTTACAAAAATGATACACTTTGAGCAGAACAGGATTTATCAAACAGCCATTCCCAACGCGACTGATTACACATGGCGTGTAACGACCACGCCCAGAGAACAACTACCGCGACACTTGTTCGTCGTATTTCAACGAAAAGCACGTCGTAATAATCAGATAATGAACAACTCTGCATTCGATAATCCAGACGTTAGATAAATATTTGCTAGAATAAATTCTAGACAATATCCCGAACGTGCCATCGAATGCAATTTTGCTGACGATGACACAAAAAACATCTCTAGGCCGTACATGTATCTTATGGAAGCAATGCAAAAATATCAGGACGCAGACAGTGGATCTCAGATATCAATCGAAGAGTTTCGATTGCTATAACCAATCTTTTACTTTGACATATCAAAACATTTGGAACGTGTTATTGGATCGACTGCAGATATCGAGGTCACGTGGAAGCTTGGCGCTCTGCCAGCTGAACAGTATAACGTATACGTGCTTTTGGTTAGTGATAGATTTCTGACCATCGATTCGACCAAAGGAAGAATGACGGTACAAGTTTAATCTGGCTACCTTAGTATAACATCATGAAAACCAAATACACAACTCGAGAAATATATCTAACATCCTGTCAAGTTGTAAAATTATCAGCAGCTGTTGCTAAACGCAGCTCTGTATATTTGATGATCTCTCCGGCGACTTCGAATAAGACTGCAGTAAAAGTCATGCTAACGCAACAACAAATCAATAAACTCGATCTTAACAAAACTTTTGTGCTGAAACTATCTGTTTCTCAAGTCACCGCAATGTCAAAACAAGGTGAATTTTGGGACCAGCACTTTCTGTGATAGCTAGCAAAGTTTTACCAATACTTGGTACACTTGGACTTGCGGCTGCGTCAGGAGCAGTCTCTGACGCAACGAAGAAAGAAGTCCAAGGTCGTGGTATCAAACAAATCTATCGTTAATTTTATGTAACAGTATAAAATAAAATGCCGCAACGAAAAACAAAGTCGTCGATAAAAAACAAAACAACACAACGCAAACAAACAAAACAAGGAGGAATTATTCCTTTCGCTCCACTGCTAGCAGGATTAGCGGGAAACCTTCTTCCAAACTTATTAGGAATCGGACGCGGATTGACTCTACCGGGGACCAGACGTTATTGAGCAATTTTGACATCATCGAGAAGTTGAAGGACGTTGCCAGATTTCGAGGAGTATTTTCCAAGGATCAACTCGATGACGTGTCAGCAGGCGGTTCGTGTGTTGTAAATATTGAAAACTTCAACGATGGCTCCGGCACAGACTGGGTTGCTGTACACGATAACAATTATTTTGATTCGTTCGGACTTCCTCCGGGCGATCTCATAAAAAATATATATTTTTAAAAATTTGATAAAATAAATTATTTAAATAAATTATTTAATCAGCTACAGCCGATTGGAACATCAGCTTGTGGTTGTTAATGTATCATGTTTGTCAAACAAATGTCCCAGGGATATCCTGATCTTTTAAAATTTATTTTATAATTTGATGAGCAACCTTCTCATGCAAACGATGAGATTTCAATACATTTTATCTAAACTCACTGATATAATGTTGACATACTGTCTCAAATGCAAAACTAAAACAGAGAATTAAGGATGAGACGAAAGAAACAACAAAAAATAATAGAACGATGCTAAAAAGTATTTGCGTCACTTGTGGTAGAAAGAAAAGTATGTTCTTGAAATCTGGAGCTGGAATGTGTCCAGACAAAGTTATATTAATCGATGATTAATCTTATGAAACGTAATAAAATAAATGAAATGCAACTGCGATTGTGACAAATATCTTTGCATCGAACAGGATAAAATCGTTACATACTGTCAATCGTGTAACAACAGAGAAATGATAGGAGCAGGTAAAGATATACACAAAATTATTGGTAAATTACCAAAACCAAAGGCGGTTGGACCTTGCCAGTTCATCGATATAGTGGACCTTATAATCCGCTAGATCAACAACTTGACGAGAACGATAATCCGTTGCCAGGACAATTGCCTTATAATCAGGTGGATGCAATAGCAATGCGTCATGATATCTGTTATCGTGATCACGAAAACTCGAAAGCAGATTGTGATAAAGTAATGTTAGACGAATTACGTGATATGGAGCCAACAAACATGAGAGAACGTTTTGATAGAAGATTTGTTCAGGGAATGATTGGAGCAAAATATAAACTTGGACTTGGAAAAAAATTATACGATGATATTGCAGTCGAACTGCATAGACCTAACAAAAAGTTTCCGAGACGTAAAGTTTTCGCTAAAACTGTAGATGATATATGGGCAATAGATTTGGTAGATATATCCAATCTGGCTCAGTTTAACGATAACAAAAAGTATTTGTTTAACGTTATAGACGTTTTTAGTAAATACGCTTTCAGTGTACCTTTTTCGGATAAGACAGGGATTTCAATGACTGATGCGCTAAAACAAATAATAACGAGTACAGAAAGAAAACCGAAAAAATCTGGACTGATCACGGAGCCTAGTTTTTAAACAAAAAGTTTGAGCAGTTTTTAGAACAAAATAATATTAAAAAATTCGTTACAGTAAACGAAGGTAAAAGCGTTGTTGTCGAGAGATTTAATCGCACGCTAAACGAAACAATACACAAACATTTGAAATCTAAAAACAGCAATATGTATATTGATGACCTTTCTCAAATCGTAGGCGAATATAATAACACGAAACATCAAACTATTAAAATGTCACCCAATGACGCGATTAAAAATCCGATATTGGCGAACGAAAACATGTACCGCAGACAAAAATTTAAGGTCGGTGATAAAGTTAGAATTTCTTTGACAAAAAAGGTATTTAAAAAAGGATTTACTCCAAACTGGAGCGAAGAAGTATTTGTGGTTGATAAAGTATTTTTAACCATACCTGTAACATACGCGTTAAAAGATCTGGCAGGGGAGACTATCGTAGGTAGTTTTTACGAACAAGAACTACAAAAAACTGAACAAGATGTTTTCGTGATTGAAAAAGTGATTAGGAAAAAAGGAGATAAAAGTTTAGTCAAGAGGCGTGGGTATAGCGATAAATTTAACAGTTGGATTCCAACCAAACAAATTATGAAATAATGCTATTATAAATTTCCTCGTATTTTTTTTTGGACAGATTTACATTTTATAGGTTTACATAATAATATTAGATATTGTCTGCGATCGTTAGAGATCGTCATTAGGTTAACAATTTTGACAAAAATGAAATTGAGTTTGATGTTTTTCTCTCGGTCTGAAATTTTGATGTTTAAGAAAGTTCAGATCAGCTGCCCAAAAAGTTGTTGTTCAGCAACAGTAAATTTATATTTTATAATTTTTTTTAGCAATGTTATACATAACATCATACTTTCCAGTTGTTGGTCTGCTGTAGTTATATGTCAACGACGGTAACTATTTCATCTTCATCAGAATCGTTGTTGTATAAAATATCATCTTCTATATCGTTACAGATTTTAATATTGTCTGCAACTATATCGTTAATGTTTACATCTCTTGCAGTGGTATCTTCAGCGAGTCGTTTCATCATGTCCATATTATAATATATTTTTATCTAATTTATTATTATAAGATGACTGACGAGGTAAAATATCACCAAAAAGTTAATATATTAAATTTCAAAGAGTTAGCCGAAACGGTAAGAAAATGCTTGTCGGGTTATAGTGTATACTCCGTTGACGTTATTGTGATGCAAGGTGATTCTCATAAAATATTACTAACAGCATCAGAAACAAAAAAAATTAATGAAAGTGCTTTAACGACGCTAAAATGTAATCGCGATGATGTTATAGCATTTGCTCATCATCGTTTTACTAAAACCGAGCTATCAAATATTATTAATCATCATATCTGAAAATAATACTAGCATCGTATTCGCTTGAAAAAGCTGATCTTGTTACTCTATCAGCTACAAATGTTACTGCTCTGGGATTTATATTATAATATTTCGCCGCAGCTGTAATCGATTTGAATTTCATCTCCTCGTCCGTTTCGAGGTTTACCGAAACAATAGGTTTTGCTCGACATCTAAAATTATTACCGTTACCACCTCGTCCTTTTTTCACATTTTCCTGCTGCGTAACTAGTTCTAGATTTTCCAATTGATTGTCTGTTTTTATGTTATTGATGTGATTAATAACCAGACCATCGAGTATAGATCCGTTAAACACCTCGTAAACAAACCTATGACCATATTAATAAACATGATCTGTCGATGTTCTTCTAACCCTTACCATAATATATCCCATAATGCTTATAGTACCAAGAACTTTTTTTGTTTTTTGTTTCTAATAATAACACAATCGTTAGCCTTATAAAAATCAAAGACTGAGTGCGGCTGAAACTCGTATTGCGAAGACAAATTTTCCATATTGTCATCAGTGACTGCATCGTTTACATGATATACACTCTGTCCCTCTGAAATATCTTCGTGGAATAACGTGTAGATAAAATCTTTTCTAAACATTGTAATCCTCTCGGCATTATCTCCCTTTACACTAATCTTATAACCCGCTGGTGTTAATTTACCAACAGATATTCCAGTTTTGATGTTAATGACCGAACCTAATGCATTTCCAGCGTATATATTGTACTTTGGTTGAACGTGATATACCGCTTGCTCACGTGCGCTTGTCATATTTTGTGACATTATACTATTAGTAACTTTATAACTTTAATTGATTTTTCAACCCTAGCGCATGCGCTGTGTGCAGTAAATTATCGATCAAACAATCAATTATATATTAGACTATAGTATAGCAATGTTAATATTGCGTGATACAGCCAAGAAAAGCCTTATGGGAGAACCAGAAAAAATAGCGACTGCTTTTGCAGGTTTTAACAATAGTTATAAATTTGATAATCAAAATGTTTTAGTAAATTTTACTTCAACAAATCTTTACCACCTTCTACAGACAACTATCAAACATAAGCTTGATAAACACAAAGGTATAAGATTATAAGTGCAATATCACGTGATATTTTCAGAACTACTTGTGACGGAAGAATCAACTGACAAGGAAATTAGAGATCCTGATATCAACGCGAAATCAAGACATGTTTTACTTGGGACTGATTTTTAATCGCTAGTTAATGAAATGCACCAAGAAATTTGGAAAACTATAGAAGAATTTACCGAACTGTGTTCAGGTTGGAAGTTTGAAATGATCAAAGAAATTTTGTTTCATACGATGAAATATGACGCATTGCGCGGTAGTTCGTATATCACCCTGCCACCAAAAATAAAAAATAAACAATTCTGCATAAACATGAAGAATGTCGATAACAAATGTTTCCAATGGGCTGCTCTTTCCGCGCTATTTCCAACGAAAATACATGCTGATCGCGTTGAGAAGTATATCAGTCACGTGTCAAGGTTAAATTTTAAAGATATTGACTTTCCCATGGCATAAAATCAGATACCAAAGTTTGAAAAGCAAAATAATTTTTCGATTAACGTTTTTGGACTTGATGAAAAAGAAAACGTCTATCCGAGATATATTTCAGAAAAAGCTTCACAATCGACTATAAATTTACTCTTTTATAAAAATCTTTACGTTTGGATTAAAAACTTTAACGGACTAGTTGGTGGATAGTATAATAAACGAAAGAAAAAACGTTATTTTGTTATCGCTGCTTGCACGGTTGTACAAACAATGAAATATTACAAAAGCATTTGCAGTACTGTCGTGATGTACAAAGAATAACAATGCCATCTAAAAAAGATAGTGTGTTACAGTTTCTCCATTATAATCATAAACTAAAAATTCCTTTCGTCATATACGCTGATTTCGAATGTTGCTTCAACCTGTACTTGGTGCAGAAAATAATACCAACCAATCGAGTACGAGGAAAACTCAAAATCATGTTCCGTGCGGAGTAGCTTAAAAGATAGTTTGGTGTACTGATTCGAGATTATCTAAATCAATCAGATTATATCGTGGTAAAAATCCAGCTGTCTGGCTTCTCAAGCAATTGATTTCGAAGTTGATAATATTACTAATCGTTTGAAAAGAGTAAATTCAATGATAAAATTAACACCTCAACGAGAATCCGATCACGAGCAAGCAGAAATTTGTTATATCTGTGAAAAAGCTTTTGACGATAATCAAAAAGTACATGAATATTGCCATTTAATCGGACAGTACCGTGGAGCGGCTCATGATCAGTGTAATTTAAAATTTCATGCTCCAGATTTTATTCCAGTTATTCTTCACAACTTTCGAGGATATGATAGCCACATCATCGTGGAAGCTTTTGGTGATCCTGATATAAAAGCTCGTCTAAAACTCGATAACGTCACCAAATGCATTCCAAATAATTTTGAAAAGTATATGTCAGTTACGCTAGATAAATTGCGTTTTATTGACAGCCTGCAGTTTATGGCAGCATCGTTAGATGAGCTAGTGAAAGGTTGTAGTAAATTTAATAACCTAGGAGACTGTTTCGGAGATAAATTTAATCTACTGACCAAAAAATGAGTATTTCCGTACGAATATCTCAACGATTAAAGTATATTTGATGAAACATCTTTACCTGACAAAGACAAATTTTACTCGCAACCTAAAATTGAAAATATCACCGATGACGAGTACAAGTATGGGCAAGATATCTGGAAAGAGTTTGATTGTGAGACGTTTGGTGATTACCACGATTTGTATTTGAAAACTGACATGTGATTATTAGCAGATGTTTTTGAAAGTTTTCGAGAAGTGAGTTATAATAATTGCGGACTAGATCCCTGTTGGTATTATTCTGCCCCTAGGCTGTCATGGGATGCTCTGCTAAAGTTTAGTAAGGTAAGGTTAGAATTACTGACTGACGTTGATATGTTCAATTTTATCGAAAAAGGTATCAGAGGCGGTATTAGCGTGATAACGAAGAAATATGCTGAAGGAAACAACAACTATTTGAAAAAGTATAATCCTGAGCTTCCTTCAAAGTATATAATTTATCTAGATTGTAATAATCTTTACGTATATTCGATGGCAAAACCAATGCCTTTTGGTGGATTTCATTGGATCACGGCTAATCGATTTCTATCGGAGACAGAAAAAAAGATACCCGACTATGTTTCGTATTTCGTTGAAGGTGATCTCGATCATTTAATTTCGCTACACAAAATACATAACGATTATCCTTTCTGCGCGGAAACGATGATCATAGATTATAGTTTATTATCCCAGGAACAACAAGCGTCAGCATCACCAAGACAAAATTCTATGGTGAAAAACTAGTACCAAATTTGCTTAATAAACGTAATTATGTTTTGCATTACAAAGTTTTAAAACATGCAGTCGATGCTGGTCTCGTGTTGAGAAAAGTTCATCATGTACTAACATTTAATCAGTCGCCTTGGATGAGAGGTTATATTAACTTGAACACTTCAAGAAGAGCTATAGCAAAAACTGATTTTGAGAAAAACTTCTTTAAACTGATGAACAATTCCGTTTTTGGTAAGACGATGAAAATATTGGAAACGCGTAAATATCGAACTTGTTAATGATATAAATCGTAGAAACGAACTTGTGTCAGACGATGATTTTGTAAGTATGAAAATTTTTAATGATAATCTTGTTGCGATACAAAGAAGAAAAACAAATCTAAAACTAAACAAGACGATCTATGTTGGAGCTTCAGTGTTAGATTTATCAAAGTGGTTGATGTACGATTTTCATTACACTTTTGTTAAAAATCAGTGGCCTGCTAGTAGATTATTGTTTACTGATACCAATTCGCTCGTATATGAAATCGAATGTGAGGACATCTATCATGACATGTACAATAATCGACATCTGTTTGATCTTTCCGATTACCCACGTGACAGTATATTTCATGACGACACAAATAAAAAGGTTATTTGTAAGTTCAAAGATGAAATGAACTCGAGCGCTATCAAATACTTTAATCGGATTGCGTAGTAAAATGTATGCCGTATTGTTAGACAATAATAAAATAACGAAAAAAGCAGAAGGTCTGCCTCTCGATTTTGTCAAAAAGTTTATGAAATTTGATGACTACAAATATGCGCTTGATGGCGGTGTTAGTTTTATAAGAGCTATGACAATTCGGACAAATTATCATAAGCTCGAAACAGATGTCATTATCAAACGTGGATTGAGTAAATTCGATAATAAACGTTATTGCGAAAATGGAGTAGATACACTTGCACGTGGGTATTGTCATGATGATAGATCTATACTTATCATTATCTTTTCCAACTAAAATGTTATCTGAACTTAAGAAATAATGTTTGAAAATTTAACAGTGACAAATATCTATAGTAGAAAGATCAAATATTTAATGATGGACGGCAAACAATTGACAGTTGGAATTAATAATGAAACATCAGGTATATGTTTTAGTGGAACTAATGACAGGCTAAAACTTTCGCTCATTAGATCTGATGACAGCGAGTATTTCAATTACCTCGAGCAATTGTATCAAAAGTTGCTAGCGGAATTTAAAACCTTTCACAGTCCGATTAGTCAGCAAAAATATACTAAACTTGCAATTGATCTTGATCGGTCAAAAATATATTTTATCGACAAAAAATATCCTCTAAGCAAACCACAAATAAAAGATTTGTTTGAATCTCCTCGCTGTGTAAGCGGTAAAGTAAAGTTTAGTCTCTATCATCGTGATAATGAAGTATTTCTAATATCAACAGTTGAAACATTAATAGTAAGTAATGAGGTATAAAATAATATCACTTATCTGATCTAACTCAATCTAATACATCCTTCTTCATTGAAAGTGCAGCACGTGATTTAGTTTGACATATCTCCGCATGACAAAGGCATTTGCCTAACTCAGTTGTCATGGAGATATTTTAGTTTAGATTACATTACGGCTAGGCAACATCTGTCTAAAGTTATAGCATTATATTTGCGCTAGGATCTGCCTTTCAATTTATGTGTGTAATTCATTTGGGGTGGGATTTTAGGGGGTAATTTGTATTTGTTAGGAGGGTTCAAAGGGGTCTTGGGCTCAGATCGGCCTTTCAGTTTTGTGTAAACCGTTTTTGTTGGGATTTGAGAGGGGTAATTTGTATTTGTTAGGAGGGTAAAAAGGGGTCTTGTGCTCAAATCGGCCTTTTCCCCTACTACTAAACTCCTATAATAAACGCTTAAGACTATCTCGCCAAATGTTCAAAATAAATATTTAGATAAATAATCATATTATACAAATGGAAACAATTATGAAGAATCCCGCCATAAATAAATAAGAAGAATCTCAAGATGGTCTAATCATGAACTGTCCATTACAAAAACAGTCGGTTTTGTCATTATTGCTGATTATCTTATGCTCTGTATTGGGAGAAAAATATACTTATCACATAGATACGAGTACGAATGTTTTCATGGAATTTATAAATTATGGACTTTTAATAGTTTATATTGATGGGAATCCCAAAAATAATTACTTATGTAACCTTCAAGTTGTCAAGCAAAGCCAAAAAATTTTATGTGGACATACAGGGAGATATAAAATATTTAGAAAGAGGGCTGTTAAATCCGTAAATGTAAAGACTAGCGAAGAAATAATATTTTCATCGATAAATGATTTGTTCATACTTCACACACATTTGAAAATATTAGATTACAGTTGTCTGGCGAATATAAATTTAATAAAGATTGTAAATACTCGTGTAAGGCAGTTGAGAAACATTTTGTCCCATGATTCTGTCAAGGGTGAAACGATCCAATGCGAAAGAGAAAGTGACTGTGGTGGTTGTGTAAACAATGTAGTAACAGCTAAACAAATAGAAAGTAGTAAAAGTTGTAACAGCAAAAATCGTTGCAATAGTTAAACAAAGTGAAAGTGATTCTGTCAAGGGGAATTATTCATTTCTGACTGTGGTAAAAATATTTATTTATTTTTTATTCTGACTAATATTTTTTAGAATCAGATTAAATTTAAGAAAGTTACCCTTCAGTTTGAAATACCCCCTTAATCTGAATAACTTGTTTGATAATCTTAATATTTATGCTTTATCAAAATAATTCTTTCAGAATCAGATTAAATTGAATTAATATACCAATTAGTTTGATGAAACTGTTTGATAATATGATTAAATTCAGGCAGAGGCCCCGATTGGCCGAATTGTCTAAAGCGTTGCCCATTACGGATTATTGCCATCTCACCTCTGTCTGCGTGGGTTCGAGTCTTGGATTGGGCGAATGTGAATATGTGAGAAAGCTTGCCAGTAGCTTCTCGTGGGTCGGTGGTTCTTTCCGGTGATTTCCCGGTTTCTTTTTCCACCATTAATAATGGCCGGCATGAATAGCCTATCGTGTGCTGAAAAATGGTGTTAAGCCCCACAACAACAACACATTCATGCAATATACCCATAAATTTGATGAAATTGTTTCATAATCTTAATATATTCATGCAAGATACCAATTAATCAGAAGAAATTGTTTTACAATCTTGATAAATTTAGGCTACAAATCCATCAATCTGATGAAATTGTTTCATAATCTTAAGATTTATTTTATTATAAAATAATTATTTTAGAATCAGATTATTTATTTGAGAGTCTATATTATTTTGTGTTGTTTGATAGAATTTTTACGACTTTGAGTGCCGTTCACCTTATCGAATTATGAAAATTCAGTAAAACAATTAATTCTGTTATAATATGTTTATTATTCAGAATCAATAAAGTAAAATAAATTCTGATAATAATATTTAATCAGAGTTTGATCCGTATAATTTATTTGACATTTTTTTCTTGTGTAGATATTACGATCTCACATATTTATATGCAATGATTCGGTCCAGAAGATGTCCAATATGGTCGTTAAGTTGAACTATAAACTTGATAATAGTGGATTATGACATCGCAGTTAAGGACATCCTAGTCATGGGAAAGCTAACGAAAATCACTAGTCAAGACCAACCTAGTCAATCTGGACCCTGTGGCGATAAAAGATGCAAAACCTGTCACCATATGATAGAGACCAGGATATTCACTAGCACATGACATTCAAAGCTACACAAAAAGATAAACCTTCATATATCTGATCGGATGACAAAGAAGTTGTACAGAAACCCGGTCGCAGAACATTCTCCTCCCTGGCCACACTTTCAGGGATATAACACTTATCGTAGTAGCTAGCAACCAAAGCTAGATCTCCGAAACACTAAGGAAAATGAATCTTACTGGATACGCCGCCTTAGAAGATTGAAACCAAGCGGTCTAAACCAAGAAGACTAGTATAAGTAAACTATACACTTATAGATTTTGTCTTTGTAGCCGACACAGTTTCTTTTCATTTCAAACTTTTTCTAAATCTTCTTAGTATCCTTTAATTATTACTCTAAGAATAAAATATCGTATAGAATCAAATATCCGGGATATAATATGCGTTGCATAAATGTGCACAATTTAATAGACGTCGCTTTGGCTCGTAAACTTTTATGGAATTAAAAACATTTTTCAGTATTCCCAACAAGTCTATATAGGCTGGATGAGAATGTATTTATAGGTTTAACTCATGCGGAGACAGCCATGTAGAATTTTACAAACACAACGTTTTTGTGTTTATTTGTATGTGTATTGTATTTGCCTTTGAAATAGACTCATTAAGAGTCGAAACCACTCAGGCTAGTTAGTTAATAGTTTTGCACTGTTCGTCGACAATTTATTGCATTTATTTTAATCAATCCTGACACACGTGATCATTTGCTGGATCAGTGCGCTTGAAAGGTTTGTTATTCGCCATAAAATTAATATCCTTACTAGGCCTGATTAGATTTTTGAAGATCTCCTTGATAGCTTTCATTAATTACATCACATAAAGGTTGATTGCGAATGCTGATCTCATTAACAATAACAATATGACTACCTCTGCCGTATGGATTGTTGTTATGCTTGAAAATATATGCCGTGGGGATATTTTTCTCCATAATTCAAGTACTTTTGGAAATTATCATCGAGACTAACGCTGATTTCTTATCACATTTCGGTTAAATGACTGGTTGAATCAACTTTATTTTATGCTGCTTTAAACATAATTGTTTTAATTCAGCATCGGATATTATATTTTTGATAGTAACCATTTTGATAAATCACAGCTCCAAAGCGATATGAAGTAAATTGATAATATGTTCTATAGTCTGTTGTTTTGTACCAATGTTGTATTAGAGCTAGAAACAGACTTTTCATATTAATATTTATTGGCTCAAATTAGGGTTTGATTGCATTAGTAAATGAGTTAATCTAATTTAGGTTATCGTCAATACTTAGTAAATCTGTTGTTTGATGAATATTTTTACCATCAGTTCATCAGTTCCAGTAACACATTTATTTTTTGTTAAACGATGTCCATGGTGGATTTTTTTTAGATAACTTGGAATAAAAATAAAAAATTGTTTTACTTTTAAAAATCATTCCTGATTAATTCTGGCGGACCTGTATAGGTCGTTGCAACCACAGGCTATCATATTATACTGTTCTATTCGATGATTGATAAATAGCTGCAGCATAATCAGTGTGAATTTACTTCAATATCTGCTAACAATGTTACAATGTTGGTTACTAAACAGAAATTGCTAATTTAGAATCTTTACCTGTAATAGACATAATGCGCCGCTGAGATTCATAATTAATGTTTCATTTGATAGCTATCCGTTGGAATTTCAACAACTTGCCAATCAAGAGTTAGATCATCTTTATTCATGTTTGCAAATACAAGTGAATTATCGTAATCCACAAAACGATTTTGATTTAATGTTTTGGCCAACTATAAGAAACTCGTAATGGTGCTTGCGCTATTACTTTTATTGAAATTGCATTTGGAAAGTTAAAGCTAATTTAGGATTGGGTGAGCTTGCCAGTATTATTGTGATTTTTGTCAGCGCAGTGTTAGTGACAATTTGTTGTAAGAATTCTTTCGCCATTGACATTATTACTGTTATTATAATACGTGTGGAATTTGATTTTCCATTGGATATTTTTTCTTCAAATACTTCACTGTAAGAGTTTATTATCTTTGTGAACTCCTCATCGGATATTTTACCATTACTGTGATATAACGAGAGGTACGATGATAGTTTAGAATACGCTAACATCGACCAGTGTAGTTTTGTTGTATATTCGTGTAATTGTATGGTTGTGCATGTAGCTATCTTCTTCGCTATAATACTGAGAATACCTGAGATAGTTGTTAAAGTTGAAACGACAATTGTTACAACTACAGGCGCTCTCATTGTTAACATTTATAGCAATATTCCAGCACCAGCGACAATATCAGAAACTGAATAAACAATGATATCAATATTAATCACACGCCTGCTATATTTGTTTTGCTTTTACTTTATAATCGTGAACGATATTTTTTAGTTTAATTTGCCATGTACATATTTCATTATATCTGTAACGAAGAACGTCGAGTGAATTTAGATTCATTATACTTTTATTAAGTAATTGAGGTGTTTCAACGACAAATTCCAGACACCACCAGTAAGACGCTGAGGTTATAATTTATCATTTGATTTCAGTATAAATGTTTCTTCATTATCTTTATTTAACATAACAGACACGGCTCCATAACAATTATCGGTTGAATGACGCCATGGATACGTAGAAAATATTCTATATTTTGCGGAAACTGAAAACGGATAATCCTTATACACTAGTTACTTCTTCGGTATGTTTGATAGTGTTATTTTGCTGTAACCATGTTGATGATTCTGTTGCCACTGTATATACCACACTGTTGCTCTACTTGTGAGGAATTTTAATCAGATTAATTTTTTAGTGATATCAGGAGTTCCACTGGCAATATTGTTGAATTTCTAAATGTCAGCGAGTTTAATGTGTACAACCGTTGACCTTCCAAGATAATTCATTAATAGATATGTTTGTTTCTATGAAAATTTAGAAACGTTTGTACGTGATTATTATAATCAGTTCTAAATGTAATTATTCCATCATTGATTATTGCTAATGATGTCAATGTCGGGATGTTACTATCATCGATATACTTTTTGTTGCAATATAAAATCCGATTCTGCTGTTTTGATATTATTGATACCATTATTATTCATGTTGAGAAATGCACGCATTATACGTTAGCATAAACTTAAATTCTATATCAGCGATAGATTTTATTGTTCAGGTGTCTGTATCTATTGCTGGGTATCCAAGATCTTTAATTATATTTTGATTTATGCTAATGTTACCAGTGAATGTATCACCATTTTTCTTGATATAATCGTTAACTGACTTACTTGAATCTTGTATTTTACTTTGATCAGTAAAATTAACGATATTATTAACAGCCGCGGTGGGAATTCGTATGAGCATATCTGGCAGTTGTATGTTACATGTTTTGAATCATCATTGTTTATGCTGAAAAACAACGACTTCATTATGATCAATACTTGTAGTGCTTAATATATCATCGATTTCATTTCTGAGCTGAATACTTGAATACTTGCATATTTGGATAAGTTACCTTGCTGTTGAGCTTTACCACGAGAAGATCTCTCGTAAATATCTACCATTATTTACTAATGTTTGTTTTAAACGTTGGTGGACGACTGTGTCGTCTAAGGGTATAAAAGTGTACGAGTTTATGAGATGGTTTTCCTCGCGGTGTCATGGATACAACGTCGAGTACGGCGAGTACTTCACGACCACATAATTCCGTATCTGTTACTGTTTGTGATGGTAATGTTGAGTACCATACTGGTATATCAACGGCTAAATTAATATATCGTACAAATTATGTTGGTTGTGCCAGTCGATACGAAGTGAAATTAACAATTACATGTGGATCATCGACGTATGCAACCCATTGAATACCGTGGCCAAGAACTTCCTTCTAGATTAATAATATCAGTTTCAACATTGTTTGGTATGTGTGGTAATTGATCACGCATAAAACACCTCTGAAACCTTTGATGTTTTTTTTTCAGCAGTACTAAGTAAATCATAATTGGACATAGGAAGAATCAACAAGGTATCGTTACTGACAGTCTTAGACCGCGACTATGTCGTGGGCCAGACAATCTTAGACAGCCAGGCTTCGTCATGTTTGGTGTTCTTAGACGTCTACCGTGTTGTTGTTTTATTTTTTAAAGCTTTCTGCGTGCAGGATTCCTTGTCCAGTCACTTTCCTTTGTGCCATCCCATCAGCAGTTCCAACAGCCCCAATTGCAGCTGCTGAGACAACAGCTGGGTCTGCAGCGGCTATCAATGTTGGTATAGTTGCAAGAAGTGGAAATATGCCACACATTTTAGCGATGTCTTTAATGGCACCCACAAAAGGTTGTTGTGTACCGGTCTTTGATAGTTTGGCTTTATTAAAGAGCCTGAGTTTACGTTCTGATAATGATAGCTTATTCAGACCACCTGCCATTTGTTCTTTATTCAGTAATATTTTTACTTCAGAATTATTTTTTATGCTGATTGTAGCATTCTAATCTGACCAGGAGTCACATTAACATGAGTAACACTAACATGATGATATGACATTATAATTATCATATGTGATCTAATTACATGTTTTCTACTGGGGACATTAATGACTCTCATTCGACGACTAGATCATTCAAGCAACATTTATTTATCTGAGAGTATAACAGCGATTGCTTTGTAATGACCAGTAATAACTGATGGACTGGCTATTGCTGGTAGTGACCATGCTACATGAGATCGGAAGTATATCAATAATAAATTGCCTGAATAAATCTAAATTTTCCAACGAAATGTAATAATTAGGATACAGCGAGGTGAAATCATATTGAGGAATCTGTAAACCAGAATCATTATCTTGATCATATCCCACGACTATCATTACCGATGCTAAGCACGTGCTACATGATTGTGATCAAAACTCAATATATCTTCAGCTGGTTTTTTATGCTCATTTATCCTTAAAGAAACTTCACTAATTCCATGCGTGTCAAATACCATCGGATTTTGTGTTTGTGTGTTTTTTTCGACAATATGTCATGGTGCAAAAACACCCCGCTGTGATGTTATATGCCATGTAAATAAACCAACAACTTCATATGTGACATCGTCAACCATGATAACATCGATTTAGCACCTTGATTCATAAAAAGAGAGTAGACGTTCTTCTTTAGGTATTGTTGGAGTCATTAATGGCATACACAATGGAAGTTTTGTTAGTCTTACTATACCTGCACTAGCTGCGTTGGGTCGCCATAATGCATCATTGTCGTTGTCGTTTCTAACAAGTATAGATGTATGCTTGGCTCCGAAAATGTCCTTTCTGACATTTATGAAAAAACGATTATATGCGACAACGGAATTGCGCAGGAAAATTTTTCTTCATTATTTAACATTGATCGACGTGATTCAGATCTTATATTTTCATTCATTGCTAATACTACAGGAGCATCAGCAACTCCTTCTGCAGCTCTTATATTGCCTATATTTACGTTATTGCTTCCTGCAAGGACAAGTATTGTCGTGGCAATATCGACATCATTCTGAATTGATTTAATATTTCTTCCATCAATCATGTATCCCGCGCTTTCAAAAAATACGAAATAATACCATTGTTAACAAAACCAAGTTGATCACCAATTCTGACCCCTATACCATCTGTTTGCACAATCATCCATTCTGCTTCAATAAATGCCTCAGTGGGTAAGAAATAGTCTATTTGTGTTCTGAACTTGTAACTCATTACGGCTGCGCTGATTTGGCTCTAGTGCTTCATACGAATAATACTGATATTCGCGCACAAACTCATCTTTGAGAACTGGTGAGTCCATGTCCAATGGGGTATCAGATATATGTTTGAATATCTTTATTATATTTGCTATCAGACTAGCAGTTATATTGTTTCTTTTCCTGACATGGGTAAACCAACCAACTCTGCTAATTTTGTTATTCGCATCTTGATTTATTATTTTTCTAACATTTGCAGGCATCACCTCAGTGTTGGGTTATTTTACTGGCTGAGATTCTTGTCGTATTAATCGTGCTAGTCTATCCTTGATTGCCGAGAACGCTCTACTGGCATCATCACCAACAGTACCAATACATTCTTCACGAACAACGTCAATAGCTGTGTTGGGTAACTAATACTTGTTGACCATAATGTGTGTCTCCACAGCATTTCCAGAGGCAATTCATTGAGCAAAATTAAAAACCAAGCTAAAGTAAAAGCTTCAATAGAGTTTTCTTATGGCAGCTTTTGGCCTATATAATCTATCCTGTCTGATCAGGGGTCAAATTCTATCTCTGGAATATTCCAACAAGTCAGTATAAAATTGTAGGCATCCAACATTTGATATTTTCTACCACTCTCCCAGAAAGTGGAGAGGCAGAAATATTTCATCAAACACTTAAGAATATGATTCGGTTTTATTGCTTCAATGTACGAAAGTATTGGACTAGAGTGTTCATTGACTGGTGCTCACTGCTACAGAATAAGTAAGTCTTTATATTTTAGTCTTTTTAACTTAGTTTTGGACATAATGTCTGTTGACCATTAAAAGTTATTAAAAGAGAATCATCTTTTATATGAAGATTCAAAGATTATTCCTCTTTAATTTTTTTCTCTTCTGATATTGAAATATATTTTGTCAAAAGCTTTTAAATTAGCAAGAACTAATCGTCACTCTACTCAATGAAATATGAAATTTATGTATGTCAGAAACACAAAGGAAAGAAAATTTTCAACCTGGTAATAGATTTCTGTCTGTCTTTCCCATACCTCGAAAACCTCCTCGAGCTATATTTTATGGGCTTTATACATTACCAGTCCTGGGGCGCGTAAACATAAACATCGTTTTTATAGAAATATTTTACAGGTATATTTTGGAAGAGATGACAAGGAAAATATTGGCATGAAAAATACTCCATCAACATTCCAGCGTTTAATGATGATGATAACATCTGGTCAAAATAATTCTTACGCTTAAAAAAATCGATGACATCAATAGCTACAACGATACCCTGGAATAATCACGTGGAAATCATTCGGAAATTCTTTCATCGATTACTGATGCAAACCTTGCAATCATTTAGTTAACATTGAATTATGCAATACATTTTAGTACATACTGTGGGAAACAGTTAAGTTTAACCTTAAGGCCAAGGCTATATATGAATTTTAATTGCCCATCAATAAAAAGCAGTCGTTGCGACTACTTTGGGTATGGGTGAGAACTATCAAAACATTTTTCAAATTTCTGCATAATTTCCAAGCTTGACAAATGTGCTCAGTAACATATCCAGATTTAATTGATGTGACAAGTGTCAGGAATATTTTCTCAAATTAAAAAACTTTGCTCCAAGGTTCACAAATTCTTTCAGCTCCAAACTTATTTAAAATGTATGCCAATGATTTGGTGGTTGGTGGAGTATTGATTCAAGAAGACAAAAATAGTATGGATCATCGAGAGTGTTTTTGTCTAAAAGAACCAACTCAATAATCATCATTGAAATTATACAACATTTGAGAAAGAATGTTTGGCTTTGATATTGGCACTGCAACGCTTTGAAATGTATATCATTGCAGCTCCTTCTCCAATTATTGTATTCAGAGATCACATGCAAAAAACTGTAATAAGTAAATGAAAAAGATTCAGAGATTGCTAATAATGAGTTTGACGTTGTAGGAACAGAACATTGAACCTAGCATATCACGGTAAGAGATCATTTGATTCCTGATGCACTTTCACTATATTGTTTTTTGAATATTTTACGTCGTTCAAAAGACATAGTTCTATATATTTTGATTATTATAGAAAAATATAGAAAACAACATTTTGTTATATAAATGTTTATTTTGCTTTATGATGTAAGTGTTTACGTATATTTAATTTATATTCCGTGTTCGACATTTGTCCATGACTCGTATTCTAAGGAAATAAATCGTTTGTTGAATTTTACATAACATGTAGGTTTTGCTTCTTTCTTTTACATGGTTAAAGAGTCGTAACAGTAACAAATAGCTGTGCACGACTATTCAATATATCCAGTGATTTGAGAAGAAAAAAAATTCGGCGCTCCTTTCTATCTGTATTTGTTTCTCATATTTGTTAGTTCAGTTCTAATCCAATTTAAATGTATCATTTTTCGCTATACTACTTTTTTGAAGTCTTTGTGGGCATCATTTTGATAATTTGCCAGCACGATTATCTCTCTCACACCTTGTTATCCAATGAGCCTTGATGCAAAGACCATTATTAACATATATCATTTAGCATTGGATTTAAAGTCAATTACAGTATTGCATCATTTAGCATTGGATTCAAAGTTAATTACAGTATTTATCATTTAGCATTGGATTCAAAGTTATTCTCAATATTGCATCATTTAGCATTGGATTCAAAGTTAATTACAGTATTGTATCATTTAGCATTGGATTTAAAGGAAATTACAGTATGTTGATATATACAATTTAAAGAGTCACCATTTCAGTCAGTAATAGGCAAACATTTACATCGATCCTGATATTTTGAATGATTTGCCATAGATTAGAATATCTGTAATGCAGTACTGATTGGCTACAGCCGCACAGCATGGAGGGTGAACCCTACAACATTTTGCTCGATTCCTTTACGAAAAATAAAGGTTCCTGCAACTTGCTGAAAAAAGTCAATAACGCTAAACCAAAGTCTCTAACTTTGTATATTTCCATATGGTTAAGAATCGGTAATATAAATTGTTTAGGTTAGCCCGGTTTTGTTATCCTATTGTTGACTTATTTTTTGAAGATTTTGTTTACTTGCAAAGCGAATTAAATGTCCTTCACCCTCTCTGCTGCTCTGGATTAACCAAAGATTTTATCCAGACCTACACGATATCTGGATCTTGGGTCATGTAGATTTATTGTAAGTGTTATAAATCTGAATGGAACAACTTGTGATTTTGGAATTAAATTTTTAAATTTAATCATGTCCATATCCCCTGAACACCAGGTATAATAAATATTGTGTAAGGTATAATTATCTGCTCCATTAAAGACAACTAGAATATTACAGTTATCTCTGAGACCCTTAGGTATTTGTGCGTATCGTTGTGTAACATAAATCACGTCTGTGTTTTTATATCTACCTCGAGAAAATATTCTAGCTGGATTAGATTGTTTATCCAACATCACATCATTATATATTACGAGATTATTAAAGAATCCATCTAAGTCATCTACAGACGGGGCATCATCTATATCTGTGATAAAATCAATAATATCGTCACTGTCCTTATTGATTGATTTCGATTTCTCCTTAAAATCCTTAAGTGCTTCGTAGCGATGCTGATCATCTACAGACGGTGCTATTAAACATAGTTTGCTTCATCTCAACCATCTCATTATTAAATTTAATAACAATCGTGTTTTACCTGATCCAGATGGACCTATAATAATCATTCTTATCGAATTTGGTAATACTGGATAGTGCTTCACTGGTTCCTGTTTTCGTTTTGCCGAAAAGTCAATTGTTGTATCCATATTATTAATAACATGAGTCTATATTGTGTTCGATGTAGATTATCTACTCCCACCACTGGATTGACAACGATAATAACGAAAAATAAACGACGTGCATTAACAGATAAATGTGTGCAATGTGGTACACAAAAATATAAATTTATCTCCATGTCTGATTCAGGGACAAAGATAGGTGGAGCTAATGCTGCTTCTTTAGAAAATTTACCTGGATTACCATGGGCTAAGTAAGTTGGTGAGAAACACCTTCCTGGATATAATTATTGTGGTCCCTGAACTCGACTTGATATCCGACTTGATGATCAAGACCAAAAAATACCAGGAGAGCATCAAGAAAATAAGATTGATCAAGCATGTCATGTTCACGACGTTATTTATAAAAGTAAAGATTTGCAGCAGCGGCATCTTGCATATGTGAAATTGATTCATGTACTAAATTATATACCTAATAAATCTGTCAGAGAAAAACTCGCTAGTTTTCTGATAAAATCCGCTATGAAAAGTAAAATAATGATAATGGCTGGTAAAATATTATATAATTATTATAATGGAATCTATCTATTATAGCCCTAGAGGGTATTGGAGAGGTAAAGCAGCGATCACTAAACTTACAGAAGCAGCAAAAGTTTCACGTTCTGTTGCTGAAAATTGGTTAGCACGACAGGCAATATGGCAAATTTATCTACCACCACCCCAACAAATTCAATACACACATTTTGATGTCAGTGTTCCTAACGAATTTCATCAAGCAGATATTTTGTTTTCACCACACGATACTAATAAAATAGGTGGACGAAAGTCAAACACGTACAAATACGCATTTATTGTTCTTGACGTTGCAAGTAGATATAAAGAAGCCGAACCATTATCAACAAAGACAGCATCTGAAGTTGAAACTACGTTTGAGCGAATTTATCAACGTGGTGGTCTACAATGGCCACAGTTATTAAAAGTTGATCCTGGCAAAGAATATCTTGGTGCAGTATTATCTTTGATGAAAAATCAGACGAGGACATACTGAAATTCATCGTAATCAAGCAATCGTTGAACGATTTAATCGAACACTTGCTGAGCGCTTATTTGGATATCAATACGCGAAAGAAATATCTGCTGATTTTAAGTCCGGTGAAAGATCTCGTGAATGGGTTGCAAGGTTACCAAGTGTGATATCTGCATTAAAGAATGAAATTACTCGTGCAACTTCTATGAAATCTTCTAATGTAATAACAAAAAAATATATACCTCCGTGGCGATAACGGACAACTCCGTCAATAACCAGTATTAGGTAATGTAACTGAGATATTTATACGAACCAGGGGAGCTGGAGGGTGGAAAGAGACGAGTTATTGACCTTATCTGGAGTGTGACCACATTTACAATTTCTAGCGTGGTTAGATCCACTGGAAAACCTGCCATATATAGACAAGATTATACTGCCCTTCAACGTGGATTTGTGCGTGAACAATTGCAGGTAATTCCTAAAGACACACAATTACCACTGCGTTACCTTATGTAAATTAGAACCAGGGCGTCCAGCGCCCCATCGTCGATTACATACAAGACAGGTCAGCATTACATTTTAACGTGTGCGACCATGATCACTATTAATTCTCTCCACGGTAAATTGTCTTGGATTATTATTCCAATATTGCCATAACATTATTGTGTTAAAATTTGCACAGTGATTATTCTGTAGTTGCTTTAGTGTCATAATAAATTCAGTATCAATATCAAAGTCACGTTTATGTTTTTTGTCATATTGCTTATAAGACGCTAATGTTTCTTTATTACAACAGCGTCATTAGCAATTAACTCAGTTATCACATAGTCTATAATAACCCTATGTAGTTGGGTTATTCTTCTGACACAAAATACTGCAAGATAGACTAAACTTGACAATTTGATCCGATCAATCACAGTCAGATATTTGTGTCAGAGATAGTTTATACCTGTGACGCATGAATCGTTATAGCGTAACCTAACGTCCACGGTGATTTTTCCATGATCAATGCATTCTCAACAATATGAACAGCGACCAAAACAGTATCATTCAGTACAAGAGATTTTGTACTCAACCACCAGGAGTTTCAACTCAATATTCTGTCGTCGATTATCTGCTGGGCGATAACAAAATAGTACATGTAGATGTGAAAACGTTTCCTTATGTAACGTAAATAATTTCTTTGTAATTCATCACGAACTATCTTTCTACTTGCGACTATCAGATCAGTGGGTCTCCATAAAATCCAAAAAAAATCAGTCATAGTTGTCTCTGGAATTACTATTCGCATTACCTCACATTGTATTTTACCTAGTTGCAGTCTGATTATCCTTTTAAGTTCTTTCAGTGGTACATCAATAGCTCTATGGTCATCATGTATTTCTTCATAACAATCTACATTAATCTTTAGCCATTCATGAGGAGACTATACAACAAAGGGCGATGGTTGACCATGATCGCCACACATAATCACAGCAGTATTTTTGTCAATAACCATTCAAGAAACGTTTTAGTGTTTCTAACGACACCGTGCATATCTTGTCCCATATAATATACTTAGGTATATATTTTTCACCCATTCGCCCAAGAGTCCACGTGTCTCCACACCATCCATAGAAACTATATGTGCATGATTTTTATTCCTCGTTGTTTTATTTCTCTAGCGAGTTTATGTGTAGGTGTCAAAATGATCATATTTGAATGGTTGTTCATAAATAATTTAATCGCATGAGTTGTTTTACCTGACCCTCCACACCCATTAAGATAAGTCTTATGTCTAGCCACATGATTGCATACAGATGGTGTAGATGACTTTAATATTTGATTAATATTTTTTAATATATTTCATTAATTTCAACATCGGCAGAGTCTGAATAACTAAGTTTATTTTCTTGCTTTATCCTCCATGTCCCCCTCTAACCAATACCGAGTAGCGGATTTAATAAATCCTTATATTTTTTGTTTATATAAAATGAATCCGTAGTGACTTTAACAGCATAACGAGGAAATCTATTTATCATCGACAGTAGATTTACTGAAACATAAGCTAGCATCCAAGATCTTAAATGAGTAAACTACGGTGAGTCGCCCTCAGTATAGCTCTCAATGGTACCCATCCGATAAATAAGCATTACATCGGATTATAAATGTGTTTTTCTCCGTTGTATCAGCTATTATAAAATCTAACTCAGCATCGTCTATAATCAATCTTGTACAGTGTCTTTTATGACCGTATACACTGATTTGAGCAAACTTACCGATTATCTTTCTACCAAGATCTTTTGCACGTTTTTCATCGTGCTCGTCCCTGCATTCACGTATATTATTAGCAATTTTAATAATGTCATCTTTGGCAAGATCAGGAAATTCTTTCCTGGCATCATCGATATTAAATCTGTCTGGATCTGGTAACTAAACATGCTTTTGTGGACTATAGGATATAATTAACTCATTTACCCTCATCGATACTACAATTCCAGCATCAAGCATATAATTTAATAGTTCTATTGGAATCCAATATTTTTCTGAAAAAAATCAAACACCCAATCAAACATAAGTAATCAGATGTAGATCTTTTGCGAACTGGAATGATTCTATACATGCAAATCCGGTTACATTAAAATCTGGTTAGGGCCCATTTATCGAAACTCTGGTCATATCATGTGTAGGGTGTCCGAGTATGTCAAAGTATTTATAACATTCACCATATCCAAGAAAACTCCCAGGATATAATGAAGCCATATCGACTGAGATAAATCATTATAATCATATTTTGTATTCCATAATCCATCGTGTCCATATTCTATGCAACTTTTTGTATATCTTCAATAAATTCTGATCTTGTCGGTTTCCATGAATTTTCTCCTGAGCGAAATGGGCCGCAACCGATGGTATAGTAAAACAACTATTTAGTAGTTGTCTAATTTTGACATTGTCAGAAGTATATTTTAGTGCAAGATTTCTCATTTCTTCATAAAGAGATTCTGTACGGTAAATATCACGATTAGGCCATACAAACTGGTCATGATAACCGTGTTACAAACTTTGAAATAACCAAACAGATACAGGGTTACTTTTCCTTATATATTTGACAAAATTGAATACATGACCATTATAAAATTTAACCATTCTGTCGCGTGGAAATATTATTACAGCATCAGTCCATGCAAGTGCATTATGATCAACGATTGTTATATGGCTTCCATTTTTTGTATATTTTGGTTCGTATGATATCTCTCCTGTTAGTGTTTTACTGTTATTGTAAATCTTAATAACTTTTCTAGTTCAGCAACATCCTTAATAGATGCACCAGTAATTTTAACAGTTTCTGCCCATTTACATATTTTTACGTCTCAAATCTGTTAAGCCATTACCACGTATCGCATTTGTGAAATATTCTGTAATAAACTCACCTACACAGATTATTTTTGACTCAGTTTCCTCGGTTTGAGATCCGCAATGTTAGGTTTATCATTCAGCGAACAAATTCCATACACTACAGTAGTAACAGGATACCCTCGCTCAAAATACGGTCTATAAGTACCAGTCAGTATTCCAGGTTTGGGTTTATTATTTAATAAAACGATATTATTTCCCGACTGTATATGAACGAGGTCTATTTTATCACGAAATATCCAAATATCATTGTCTGTCTCTAAAATAAATTTTATTAAAAAAAATATTTTTGACTATCAAGGTGGTTAAATAATAAGTACTTTTTCTCGTTCGTCATTTATTATATTAATAACAGTTCCAACTCTGAAAGTTGACCACTCATGAACAACACCATCATAACGAAATTCCTTTTTGGCTTCACGGATACGTTTGGTCATATCTGCATTAGTTAAAGCTAGATCTTGCATCGAAACACTAAATTTATATTCTGGTAGCCTGTCAGGATCAAATCTAGTAGCAGATGGTTCAATTGTGGATAATTCCTCCATTATTATAATTAAGACAAATATTCAAATTGAATTATATATATATATATATATATATATATATATATATATATATATATTTATATATATATATATATATATATATATATATATATATATATATAATGATTCAAACAGAAAATAAGTGTTTGGTTGAAAATTGGACATATTTCTTATTATAATAGTCCATGTGTAAACAAATACTGCGGAAATCATATGCAGAGCATCAAACATGGCAGTACCGGAGTTAGAGGAAAGACTCAATGATGTGCAAATTGTGGTGGTAAAAAATATAGAGAATTGAAACGTTATTATGACCAAATAACAAATAACTTAACAGGTAAACCCCTTATAAAGACAGAAACTGATTATCTGACCAGATTTCAAAATAATGGTTTAGACAAATAATATTATATATTTAAATGGAGCAAAAAGAGTTTGTGAGACATCCAGTATATATAAATTATGAGGCGTCACAAGATGGTGTGATAAGAAACTACAGATTGAAGAAACCAGTCGCTAGTCTTAATAATACTGGTTATATTTTAGATTTACCATTGGGCGAAAAATATATCTATCATATAGGTTCATCTTTGATATATTTTCATGGAGTCATTAAAGATTTTCTTGTTATTGATCACCTTGATTGGGTTTCCCAAAATAACCATTTATCTAACCTGTAAGCTATTACGCAAAGTCTGAATTACAGACGCTAAAATACGGGAAGGTGTAAAATATTCGAAAAGAGAATGATTAAATCAATAAATGCAGAAAAATGTCAGGAGATAACTTTCCCATCAATTCGTGCAGCTGCTAGATATTTTAAAATAAATACGCAATCGGTACAAAATGTTGCAAATAAAACATACAAATCTGCATATTCAATAAAATATGGTCAATGGATTTTATACGTATAATAACTGTGCACTCTTAACTCTGGACACTATTATTGTACTGTATATAGTTCCTGACTATGTCATGGGTCCATCTTCACTGTCGTTTTCCTCAGTTCCGCTGTCATTTATTTTTAAATAAATTAACATTTTCTTTTCAATTGCATTACAAGATTGTCTATCTTTTTTCTTTCATATTTGTGAGACAATGCACATTATATCTTTGCGATTGAACGCGCAAGAGGTGTAAATAGCTTTATTTGTGTGTCATTTACCATATATAAAGAACCTAACATAGATTTATAAATAGATTTTATGAATATGTAATTGGAAGGCAATGTGAATTTATTTTGAAATTTTCTCTGCTGTAATGATTTAAAGCTATACAAAATCTTTTAAGGGTCAAGATTATTAGATAACTCTATTCCGTCATGCTTTATTTTTTGATAGCAGAAACAATATCATATATATATATATATATATATATATATATATATATATATATATATATATATATATATATATATATATATATATATATATATATATATATATATATATATATATATATATAATCGAATTGTAAAGTTGTGGTCCCATGAAGGGTGAATATTAATTTTAAGAATAAAGACAATTTCTCTTTCTAAGAATCATTTTCTGACAATCGTCCATTTTGAGAATTACAATATTCAATCATTCTGAAAATTTCAATAATAAATCATTCTGAGAATTACAATAATCAATCATTCTGAGAACTACGGCAATCAATCATTCTGAGAACTACAGTAATCGTTCATTCTGAGAATTACAATAATCAATCATTCTGAGAACTACGGCAATCAGTCATTCTGAGAACTACAGTAATCGTTCATTCTGAGAATTACAATAATCAATCATTCTAAAAACTACAGTAATCGTTCATCCTGAGAACTACGGCAATCAATCATTCAGAGAAATACAGCAATCAATCATTCTGAGAAATACAGCAATCAATCATTCTGAGAACTACGGCAATCAATCATTCTGAGAATCAATAATTCTGAGAATGACTCATTCCAAGGATCATTAATTCTGAGAATTGCTTATGCTAAATCTCATTAATTCTGAGAATTGCTCTTTCTGAAACTCATTAATTCTGAAAATCGCTAATTTTGAGAATTATTATTTCTGAAACTCATTAATTATGGTGATTATTAATTCTGAGAATCATTCATTCTGAGAATTAAAATAATCAATCATTTTAAGAACTACAGTAATCGTTCATTCTGAGAATTACGGCAATCAATCATTCAGAGAAATACAGCAATCAATCATTCTGAGAAATACAGCAATCAATCATTCTGAGAATCACTCATTCTAAGAATCATTAATTCTAAGAAATGCTTTTGCTGAATCTCAATAATTCTGAGAATTTCTCTTACCGAATCTGATTAATTCTGAAAATTGCTAATTATGAGAACTATTATTTTTGAAACTCATTAATTCTGAAAATTATTAATTCTGAGAATCAATCATTCTAAGAATTAGAATAATCAATCATTCTGAGAATTGCAATAACCAATCATTCTGAGAATTACAATGATCAATCATTCTGAGAATTACAATAATCAATCATTCTGAAAATTACAATAATCAATCATTCTGATAACTATACAATAATCTTACATTCTGAAAATTACAATGATCATTCATTCTGAGAATTACAATGATCGTTCATTCTGAGAAATATACAATAATCTTTCATTCTGAAAATTACAATAATCATTCATTCTGAGAATTGCAATAACCAATCATTCTGAGAATTACAATGATCAATCATTCTGAGAATTACAATGATCAATCATTCTGAGAATTACAATAATCAATCATTCTGATAACTATACAATAATCTTACATTCTGAAAATTACAATGATCATTCATTCTGAGAATTACAATGATCGTTCATTCTGAGAAATATACAATAATCTTTCATTCTGAGAACTACAATAATCTTTAATTCTGAGAATAATAAAAATTGTTTATTTTGATGAACTTTGCGTTCCGCCAATTATAAGAATAAATAGGATGCATATCACCTATTGGCTGTCACAAGCCGCGAACCCGCGTCCTTAAGTACGACAGTCATACGCTTATACCACTATACTACGGACCTATCTTACATACTCCTATTCAAATGGTTATTATTATACGTAATGTATGTACGAGAATGCACAAGGAAATTATGTACGAGCAGTAATTACTGAATGAAAATTATAATTATTATAGAACTGTAGTGTGAATTTGATTTAATTTTCAAGCATAATACAAACATATACCATATATTGCATATCCTGCATGAGTTATCGTCCGTTAATGGAGCTTATGGTGTGGTTGTCTGTGTGTATTTCGGCGACAGTGCACATTGAGTAATAAGGTCATGGTGATGATCCGGAAGTGAAATCTGTATTCCGTTGCCTGGTGTTTTGTTTACAATTCAGCCTCTCAAAAAATGCAGGTCAACCCTTGACAAGAACTAAACCGTAAAGTCATCTTTGAAGGTGTTTTAGATTAACATATGATTTGTATTGATTGTCACACAGTGGAAAGTTCAGTACTGAGAAACAAATGTAGAGACCATATAGTAAAATTAATTGTGTACTATGGCCTGTCAGTAAAAACTTGAAACTGATATAAATTTTTTATTATTAATGACATATACATGAAATTTTAATATGTTATGTATATTGACTTTAAAAATATAAAAATGAAATTAAAAGTAAAAAAATAATTTTAATTTTAAAAATTTAAATGAAATTTAAAAAACAATTAAAAATAAAAAATATCCACCAAGTATACACATATATAATATTTTTTGGGAATGATATTAAATGATATCAGCATATATATACTCCTACACCATATACAAGCTCAAATGATGGATATTTGTCAAATTTGATCAGAGAAAATATCTTTATTAGTCAAAATGAGACCCTCATTTAAAATACATGAAGACAAAATTCTATTTTGCTTTGTACCTTTAGGTCATTGAAACTATTTATTTGGGGTTCAAACAGTTAATTTATGTGTTTATGATGGGGTGACTTCCTGAGTAACACATATCTGCTTGTATAGCTATCAGTAATTGTTTATAACCATAGTTATAGGGTATTTAGTGAGAGGACAGAGATGAAGACTTTATACTACAACCTGTTCAAGTTCTCTACAAAATCATATTAAGCTGTCAGAGAATGAAATACAGGTCAGAGGGGTAAAATATACTTTACCCAGGTATATTTACCATTGCATGTAAGAAAACAGCAAAATGATGTAAGTTGAACACAGAATGCATTCCATTTTATTGTTCAGTTTCTTTAAGATATTGATTGATGTAGTGCGACATTGCAGCCCAGATGCTATTATGGG
>JAEAOA010001608.1:0-267500 GCA_016746295.1 Potamilus streckersoni
AAAACGAAAAACCCAACCTATGCTACTATATGTAGGTACGAGGCAAGTACGCTGTCCTTAAAATAGAGTTTGATTTTGAAAACTATTGCGAGTAATAACTTCACTACTAAACATAGAATGTTTATGAAAGTTGTAAGATAAATTTCGCATTAGAAACTAACGATGTTGCTACAAGATCAAGTTTACTGTTAGTGGAATAGCTATTTTCAACAACGTTTAGTACATAGAGAGAGAGAGAGAGAGAGAGAGAGAGAGAGAGAGAGAGAGAGAGAGAGAGAGAGAGAGAGAGAGAGAGAGAGAGAGAGAGAGAGAGAGGTAATAACTCTGGCGATTTACATTCATATGAACTGTATTTGTTTTAACATATAAAGAGAATAGCTAGTTTTATTTAACAAACCATTTTATATGCTCCTTTCAATCAAAATATTCATAAACAAATACATCCGTTTTCTTCCATTGGCAATATTGCTCATATATACAAAATAGTAAGTTTTTGTTTATTTTTGTTTTTATAACTATACTGAATTTCTAAGAACATGGTGTTTGTGGGTAACAATGGTTGTAATGGTTTCAATTCAATCTGTGCTGATTCGACTTTTCATCAGAAGGAAAAATAAAAAGCGTAAAAAAACTGACAAGCGATTAGATCTTACACTTTCAATGATTGTATTTTTTAGAGCCTCTTATGTATATCTATATTGTGTGTTTAAAGTTTGGTCCATGACTGATGATTTATTTTTTTGATTGAGCTATAAAAAGCTTGTTTACTAGTGTTACACCTTCTATTGATAATGAACCTGTTTACAGTTTGGGTTTGTTTTTATTGTTGTTTTAGGGCTTAACGCCCTTTTTCAGTACAAGATAGACTATAAATGGCAGCCAGTGTAACTAGTGGAAGAAATCCTGGGAAAACCCTAGAAAGAACCATCGACCCAGGAAAAGGAACTGGCAAGCTTTCTCGCATAACCACATTAGCCGAATACGACACTCAAAACCACGAAGACGAAGGTGAGATGACGGTGATCTATAACGATAAGCGCTTTAGATCACTCGACCACTCAGGGCCCCTACAGTATTGACTATTTTTCTGATTTGATGATTGAGTATAGCGATATATGTTACGTGGTGATTAGTTGTTAAATATATCTCGTAGTAATATATTGAAATAAAAAGACGTAATAGTCTTGGAGATGTACATGAAGACAGATGTGAACGATTATTTATATTCATATTATTGTTATTGTTTTAATCTCAACATGCAGATTTATTTAATGTTGTGGTTAGATTTATTTGAGATGAATCATTTACTTGAATTACGTACTATCATATGACTGTATGAACTAAAGAAACAAGTTGGAATTATTTCGACCTCATTCAAATAAATTCTAGACAATGTCGCTGTAACATACAGGAACTATAGGCACTTCAGCACAGTCAAGATTCTTGGCATTTAAGCACATTCAAGGACATTGGCACATTAGTGCATTCAAGACCTGGAATTCATTCAAAAGGTTATACTATTTTGGATTTGTGATATAATTTTTAGGATTATCTTTATATTTAGTTCATGATACTCTAAGGTCCTCCTAAAATTTCATTTTATATCTTAGAGAATTACATTATTTGTTAAGTTTAAAACAAGGTGTTGGGCTTCTTTCTGTTACTTAGTTTAAGACCAATGAGTCCTAGCAAGTCAAATAACTATGAAAATATGACTATTTAATTTTGAGTTGAGTAACAATAGCAAGCACAACCATTTGCCCAAACATATATAATATAGTCAATCTTAAATAATACTAATAATTTCAGTTTAATATTCATGTATAACGAGTGAATTGATTTAGTTCTCTGATCCTTGGGGAAATATACAATGTCATTCGCCAATAGTCATATTGCATAATTGCGATTGCCGAAATGAAGGAAACCATCGGGAAATGTTTGAAAAGTATACTCCCACAGTTATATTTATAAAGGGAAACGCCTTGTGACTTTTTTTTGTTATGTTTGGAGATGTTGTGTATATTTTGTGTACATGAAACTATTTCTTCATGTAAATATGTAATGTTTTCGTTAAATACCTAACTAGAAGATTTATGAAGAATCTCTCAAGGGAGGTAATAAAGATTAATGAGCTTAGGAATAGTCTATTCATAAATATTGTTAATGTCAGCTTCGGTTGGGTTGGGATGTAGTGAAATGCGATTGGGTACGGCTAGGGATTGAGTTTCAGTATAATCAATTTTTATAATCACGTTTCTCCCACCCCCAACCATCCGGTTTCATCACCTTTTATCCGAATCTGAGTTGTATCTCTTTTGATAGAAGTCCTTCCAGTTTACCCACTGGATTGTTTTATAGTACAGTTTACATAGAACATATATTCCAAACCAGTTTACATAGCACATATAACCCTCCAACCCAACCTATTATATTTTGGTCATAGTTTTAACGTTTGTGTGGTGTATAACATAAGAAACATGTTGGCCAGGTGTGTTAATCGACAACATTCGTAACTGCATAATGGTTGATTATTAGAAATTACAGACAAAGAGGTTACTTCCACTGATGTCTAAATTATGTTGATAACCTTTCATACCATGTCTATATTTCTTCAAAGGTACAACTTGGAGATCACATCTAAATGGTATGGCATTTTGGCGTAGCAAAGGTTTCTCTCGTATATATTGCAAGAATCAATTAAGAAAGGAACCCCGAACATTAAAGCATGTTAAAGCATAGTGTTTCTTTGTGTTGTTGTTGTTCAAGTTCAAGCCTTATATATGATTAGAGAAAAAAGAAATCTGCAAAATCAGTTTCAACTTATTTAACATTAGTTTGCCAACTATATTGCAGCTTTAAAACATTAGACCAGACTCCACACATTGTGTTGTATTTCAGTTCTTATTCGTGTGCAGCAAATTTAAAGTCCTGTTTACATTCTGAAGTAATCGCGTTATTTTGATTAGTTTTTGTGAGATTTCTTCTTCTTCTGTTTTTTTCCCACCTAATTATCAAAATTCCACAAAGCCGTCGAAGCAATTGTGAAAATATTAGTCTTATATTTGCTCGCTCTCAATGAAATCCAAAGAAACATTTTTGACTCCAATTCTTCGCTTTTATTACAAAATCACCAAAGTCCAATACGAAAATATTCAAATATGTTGATATCTATCTATCTATCTATCTATCTATCTATCTATCTATCTATCTATCTATCTATCTATCTATCTATCTATCTATCTATCTATCTATCTATCTATCTACCTACCTACCTATCTTATCTATCTATCTATCTATCTATCTATCTATCTATCTATCTATCTATCTATCTATCTATCTATCTATCTATCTATCTATCTATCTATCTATCTATCTATCTATCTATCTATCGGCGTAGACAACGGTTAATGCACTAAACTGTAACTACGGCTGTTTTTAAGAATTCATACAATCATATCCTGGAACCCCTTTTCCCCTCAATGTTTTGTTTCGTGTTTGCTATCTGTCAAGTGCATGTTCCAACGGCATGAGACAGCCGACATGGACTTGATTGGAAATAAAGTCCAACTTTGTACCAACTGAGCAACACTACGATATTAAAAATTCGATTGATTTATTTTCTAATTGGTCATGATCAAACCGACCCGCATTATAAACTCACCCTTGATGCAAGCTTTGCGTGGTGAAAAACGAGATGTCCCAATGCAACGATATTTTTCTCATCTTTACGCGTATGAAATGCTATATATCAGGTGTTATTGCCTTAACCAAGTCTATACAGATGCTAAATTTACATCAACAGTATCTTGTGGCTTTCTTTCGCAAGAAACTTTAAATTTCATTATCAATTAATTATTGGCCATTACAACTAAGATGCTCTATATTATGGTCACCCACTTTTACATTGGTCCATAGTTGTGCATGTCATTAGTACCGAGAGTCCAATAGTCTACACTATAATCCACACAATGTCAATCGGTTGGAATTGAATTTAAGTTTTGATAGAGACTGTAAATTATAGTTTGGATAAAATTAGGTTTTATGTGAACAAGAAAACGTTTTAGCAGTATCTAGAAGCAGCTTTATGACTTTTCTTTAAATTTTATGTAACCAATCATTTCATGTCGCTTGTAGTGGAAAGTGATAGGTTCACAAGTTAGGATGCGCGCGCGTGTATGTGTATGATTTTGATATTTAACTTAGTTTTAACAATTGTTCAATCATATTGATACGATGACTGCACTGTGACAGTTTACAGTGATGTCTAGCATAGAGGAATCATGTAGCACGATGTCCCAACCAGTCGCACTATCCATACACCAGGCCGACCAGTCCTAACACTAACCTCGTAATGATGAGCGTATAGCAAGGTAAACGTTTGTACCATTTGTATGTCTTTGATATGACTCTGCCGGGATTCGAACCCCGTGATCTTTTGCATCTGAGGCTGACGCTCTAACCACTAGGCCACAGGAGCGGTCGTAGATTAGGATGTACACATTTGTTTTGTATATTTAGTTTGAATTGTTTCTTAGTTTTTGTTTTTAATATTTTATATTTCATTATGTTATTGTAAAACGACATTGTATATTGGACTTAATCTTGTCCAAAATCAAGTATATTTCCTACTTGACCTGAATTATTGTTTTATATTTCTATAATGTCAGTTTTTCTTGTGTCACTTGGTATTTGTATATTATGCTTAAACGCGACTTGTTTACTTGTAATAATGTCAATGCATTTGGTTGATCCTGGGCTACCAGTTGTTGATTCTGTTTCTCACATACGGTCTGGTATTTGTATTCGACAGTCACGTGCGAGTTGCCTTAGCTGAATCAGTCAGCATACTGGTATATAAGAGAAAATCTTTCTCTAATTTGCAAATTCCATCAACAATTTTGCTTTAGTTTGTTTACTCTATCAAAGATCAAAAACTGCAATCGCTTCAACCGAGGCAAGTTCTTCTTAATAGTTAGCATTTTCCAAGGCCAACACTTATACAGTCATTGCATACCATTGCAACTGAACTTTATATATTTCCTAATTGTATTCTAACATAAATAATCATCTGTGTTTTCATAAAACTCATAATGTATGTTTCTAATTGGTGTTTTGGGTTTAATGCTAATTTTTTGCACATTATGGGATATAGATAGTGACCAGATGAAGAACCTGGGAAAACCCCCAATAAGAACAGCCAACACATTAGAATCCACTGGCAAGCTTTCTCACAAACTGACATTGGCTGAGCCCGTGATTTTTAAGCCCATGCAAAAGTGAGATGACATTGATTGGTAAAGATGAGTCCTTTAGATCAGACAGTCACCCAGGGACTCTCATTTTTTTTTTTTGAATCATGGTGTACGCATCATCAGACATATGTATTCCTCTGCATATACATATGGACTTAAAAATACGCACAGTGGATAGTATTTGATTGTACGACAATTTGCTGTAAACTACACAGCTGTGAAAGTAGTTTGCAAACCATAGGTAGTGCATTTTAAAAGCATATTTGCACCAGTCTGCATAAACCGAGGATCAATGTCAAATATAATTTTGTGTGTGAACATAACTTTCTTTAATTCAGTATCTGATCAAATCATTGCATGTTGATTATTATGATCACAATGTATCATTGTGGTGTGTCGAGTTTTGAAAACTCTCAGAAGCATTAGTTAAATGAATTGTATCAAAGTCAACTTAATTAAAGTAGAAAGGGCTAGAGATAGTTATATGATTATTTTCATTTCATCTCTGAACGTCAAAGAAAATTCGTTCCACGCGACGAAACTTGACCGAATCATATGCTATGGTACAAGGGGATGATATAAGACTCTTCCCAAAATCAACCGGTTAAAGGCGGAAGCTTGGCAATAATTGATTGTTCAAAGGAACGTTAATTTCAGCATGATTAGCTGTCTTGACAATCGAAAATTCTACGGAGAAGAGTTAGGAAACAGTCGATTCTGATTGGTTAATAGGGATTTATGGGCGTAACTCTGTAAGGAATTAAGGGTTTTGCTTTGGAGAAATTCTTCAGTCTTCAATCTTACTTGTGATAAGTTAGGGGTCGACTCCGGGGAAAGTGAAAGAAGTCTCTTGTGATTTTTGCAGTAAGGCGTGAGAGTTGTCTCAGAAAGTAGACAAACTCAACATTTGAGGTTCGTTGGAAAAGAATAAGAAACGGCAAAGGAAACAGCTTTCCTAAACTCTCCCGAGATTCCTGAAATGTCCTGTACATTCATGAGAAAATTCTGCAGCGTGAGGTCAGAAGTTCTCACCGCTGAAGTCTTAAGTACAATCGACTAACCGAAGTTTGACTGGCAAGAGTCCAGGTCCAGACAACTAGACAAGGATTGGCAGAGCAGGGACGAACGGAAGAATCGATGTCCGGATAAGATAGGTGATGATGTCACTCATCGTTGTACTCAAAGGTCACATCTCGTAGGCGATGAAGAATTGAATTAATTCTGTCACTGACAAGTAATATAAAGAAATTTGTATTATTTTATTTGAGTACATGTTAGTACATTTTTCCTTCTTTTGTAACCAAGTAATTGATTTCTTTCCATTTTAAAATCTGTTTTTATGCTGATTAAATTTTATATTTGTTCATTGAAAGGGGGCTCATTGTTTGTTTCTTCAATATATTTGTTCAGAGATCTGCATTCTTCTTTCTATCTATCCATACTGGGTAAATTACACCGCGGGAGGTCATTCCCTAGCAACGAACCGTAGTGGAAAGGTTGGTATGTTTTGAACGCTGCCAATTTATCACAATCATAATATGTAAATGATCACAACTTGTACAATTACATCTGATGTTCTTAAATGTCAAGCACTGCTGTATATTGACACTAGTTTTTCTCTTTGCATGTGAATCTCTTTCTACAAAACTTGTAACACTGCATCATTTGCTTACATTCTTCACTGTCAAACAAAGACTCATATTCATGTAAAGGTGTTGATCCCAATTCAATATATTACTGCTAAAGACATCTCTCTCTAAGTAATTCTTGATGATCTTCACTCTTAGGTTACTATATTTACTTGATGTTCCTAATGTCATTACTATCATCATCATTGCAGTATTTATTCATATTTTGTTGTCTAAATGTCAGCTACATCAGTCAGTTTCTTCCTATACAATATCAACGAAGGCTCTCCATGACTTTTTCCCCTCCCAAGTCATGTTTACCGGTACATCATTTCTACTCCAAGACAATTTCTAATTTGAATAAATTATCAATATGTCCAGGGTATGTTTTAACAAGTCTGACTAATCATTATGATGAATTAAAGTGAAACAGTAATTTAATCTTTTTCTGTAACACTGGCCACAATTTGATATGTCAATATATTCTTTAAAAATAATATGCATATCAATTTGTGACTTTGCCATTTATATATAGTGCGGTTTTTGTTTATTATAAAAATAGTTGGTATAAAATGATTTTAGACTATCTATGCCACAGAAAATAAAATCATTGTAGTGGTGACCAATATTCCTATTTCTGCAGTTACACAAGAATTTTTAGTATATACACAATCAATAATATAGGCCTGATTAAAAACATTAGTTGTGTGTAATGCAATAGGGGTCACTTTCTTTACCACACATGTACTGATGCAGCTCATGGTCATGATGAAAAATTGTTTATACAATTAAAGTCATGGAAGTAGTCTTTTGTATATCTTATGAATAGGACCTTGTCAGACCCTTTGCAGTGCATCTGGGCTCAACTGACCTATTTATTTTGTTTGGTTCATGAGTCAATGACTGCTGGTAAGACTAATGAAAGCACCGCTTTACACGGGAAAAGCACAGATGTGAAGGAATACAACCTTCCAATTTAGAGATGTTGATGAAAAACATGACAAAGACTGAAAGAAAGAAATGTAAAAGAGCATGTCAATACAATTTATTTTCAATAAATAAAAAACCTTTTCTTTTTTAAAAAATCACCATATTAAATAATAAGAATAAGCTTCTCTAACTCAAAACCATAAAACAAACATGCAATGTTTTAAACCTAAACATATTTACAAGGTTGACAAATAGGGTTGAAATTATTGTGTCAGATTAATATAGCAGTTGCTGATGGACACAAGATGCATGATGGATTAAGGGCAATACAAAAAGCACAAGCAAAAGGTATTAATAGGAGAAGCTCACTTGGCTTTACAGCCAAGTTATTTAAAACAGGAGCTCCTTCAAGCAACGATACTCTGCTGGCCAAAATAAATTTCCAGGAACCAATTACTGTTTCTTTTTGTTATCTGATCTGTGTGGAAAATCTGATATTCTGGATGAAAAAGACAATTTTCAAAATGGCCACCATGGCAACTATATTGGATGCAACATTGGGGCTTTTTTTAAAATTAAAGTCTTCTGATGAAAACCCTATGTTGATATGACCATTCATTTAGGAAGAGTAGAGATACAATGACTTTCAAAACAGTCATTGTAGCAATCATACCGTCTCTGCTTATTGGCATCAATTAAGACCAACCCACACCATAGGGCTTGTACTTAAGTAATAAGACCAGGCAAAACCACACAAGCATTCAAGTCTTCCAAAATATAATTTTTTATACAACCAACTTCTCACTTATCCAGTAACTGTTTCAAAGTATTATGAATAAAGTTTCTAAAGTGCTTATTAACATCACTGAATTTAACATAGTTATTAATCCAAATGTTTTTACTTCAATGTAATCCCATGAACATAGAATATCACTTAAGTCCTTGAGGGTTTTGCATAATCTGATAGAATTAGTTATATAATCAAATCCTTAAATAAATCTGCATAATCTTCAAAATACTGTTTAAATTAAAGATAATCTACTCTGTTAAATAAAACAAAAGTATTATAAATAAATCACAAGTTCCTTCTAACTTTTACAAAGCTGGTGTAACTGCTGAACATAATAAGTTGTGCATATTGTCATTATATAGTTACTAAATAGTAAGTATATCACCAAATCAACAATATCTGATTCACAATAATTTCACAAATAATTAAATAAGATTAGTTCACAATACATATAATGCAAATAGTCATAATGTATCAGTCTGGCATAATGTATCAGTCTTGCTCTAATCTTCTCAAATGATTGAACCAATGAAATGCTATCGCATGCATGATAGCTGCTCACTGCAGCAAAAATGCAATACTAATTCCATGTGATGCTTATGTAAACTCCATTCATTTTGGAATGGTATTCTTCACTAACTCAGTTGTTGATTTGACCTTAGCAATTGGGCTTGTTATGAATGAAATTCCTCTGATTTTAACCAAGAAGTAGGAACCATAAGATTTTCAAGATGGTAGCCATATGGAATGTCAGATTGGTACATATTTCATTTAGGACTGACTATATATATATATATATATATATATATATATATATATATATATATATATATATATATATATATATATATATATATATATATCACAAAAATCTTCTGGTGAAGACCCCAAGTTAATTGAACTTTCTATTCAGGAAGAGTTGCAATAACAATGAACTGATCAATGAGAAAATACAATGTATGAATGACAATTCAAAGTCCAACTGGTCTAGGCAAGTGAAAATAGTTGGTGGGCACGATAAATCTTGGAAGAATTGTTCAAAGTATTGAGAAATTTAGAAAAAAAACTCTGATAACATTTACCCTTCATTATATGTGCTAGGTTATGGACTAACATGTCTTAGAAATGCCCCGCCCCAAACATATTGGTTAAAAAAAACCTAAGAAATTTAAGTAACTCACATTCAGATCCACATAAAAATACAATTCCTAAAAAGAAGTGCTTAGGTGGTAACATGATTCTTACCTACAAACATTACATAAGACACTACAAAATTTACAATTCCTACATTTGCAATCACTATGGTGAATAAGGTAAATTTGAACATAATGAGCACAAATTAAACACTGTTCCAGGTTTGCAAGCACTTTATACATAGCCTAATGAGGCAAAACCCAGGAATTACAATTTTGACATAAATAATTCATTAAATACTTTTATTTTGTCATTCCTAATGCAATAACTTTTCCTCTTAAAGACTACTTAAACAGAAAATATTGCAGAATGCTGTCTCTACTTGGCTATAATTTTTTTTTCACAAATACTAAGCAAAGACACCTAAGAAATAAAACAGATCACTGTATTATACACCTTTTCAAATATTTAATATACGTGTGTATAAAAATGAACAGACTAAGTGTATATCATGCCTATGATGCAAAATGTTAAGAGCAATGGAGTTAAGCATTGTAGCTTCACATATTCAGTAGATGTTCATAGTATTTAATTGCAACCAACTTTTAATGATGTCCATGCTCCTTGAAAATTAATGCTTCTATCGAGTTTTATAACTGAACAAAACAGTTTTAGTGAACAAAAAAACTGAGATTGATGATATTTTTAATAAATGGAACATAAAGGGTCAATGTGACTTTTTTTACCAGTGATGAATGAAGATATATATAATGAGTGTCATGACTTATTTTGTATAGATATACATACATGAATGTTACAAAGTATGTTGCTTTGACCACCTCTTGCTAATAATTGCTACAGTTAATACATACAAAAATATAAAATTTTCATTTTAACATTCAGCAGTATCCAAGATCTCAGAATGTAAGCTTAATGTAAACAAAAAACATAATTAACTGAACCTGAAATGTAGGTCATGGTCCTACCTTTTTTGTAAATGGGTAAAACAAACTCTTATATGAATAATTGTATCAAATTTCATGACTGTATAGTCAAAACTGTGAGGAAATATTAACTAAAGGCATAGAGATATTATGTAGTCATGGGAGCATGAGACCTGGTCTTTGTGATTAACCTTGTCTGTTTCATTACTGTACAATGAGTTATTTCTGTGTGTCCCAGCCACCAAACAAGTGGTTGTGAGTTTCATCCCAAATTTTGTATTATGATATTTTCGTATTTTTATCTTCAAACTTTCTTTTAAGCATCCCAATTTGTTAACTTCTTTATATACTTTGTTTTAAAACATCCAATCCCAGGACAGGCAATTCACCGAATTTCAAAAATAAATGTTGCCAGTCATACTGACTAAAAGCTGCATGCAAATGCCAAAAGTTGCAATTTAAAGACAGTATAACTTTCAACACATTAAGAATATGAGCAATACAAATATATTGTACTAAATTCCATCTCCACCTTAAGCATGGTCTTCGTTTCAGCTAATGATATAAAAATTCAGAGTACAGTTGCTTACCGGGTAGTTACAATTTCTATAAAACATTTTAAATGCACACAACCCTATATTTAACATGATAAAATAGTTAAACATTTTAAAGAATCATGCATAAAGCCTCATTTCACGTAAGACTAATAAAATGATTACCAAGTGAAATTAATCTATTCAACTGTTTTCATATATTTTGTTTTAAGAAATGAAAAATAAAATGTTCCTGGTCACATTTTAAAACAGCAATGTTTTCCCTGCACACAAGAATTATGACATGGTTGAATATGCTTCAATGAGGGATCTTATCCAGTTATCTCTCTAAAAGGTGGAGCCACAGAAAAACCCAGTCCCAATATTTGGTTATCCTCACATTTTATCATTTACTAGAACAATATATTATTGTTCAGTCTAAATATAACATTTTATGCAATATAACTTTAGAATAGTCACATGTTTAAACTTCAATAAAAAGTTTGTAAAACAATGCATTTATTTTGGTGAACTGTGAAATACATGGTTAAAGAGAGGTAAATAAGTCTTGGTATAAATTTATAATAAATTTGACTTTCAGCAGAGCCAGGCCTCATATAAATAAATCATTAATACAGCGGTGAACAGATTTGTGTATGTGTGTGATAATCAGAAAAAATTCGCTCTCAAATATTACATCATATATTCTACTGTGACAATGTCATGCTGTAAATCTTATTGCAAACCATCCATGAAAAACTAAAAACACACCATTACAATTTTTAGACCATGATAATATCTCTCAATATCCCTCTCAAATAATATTTTGGGTAGAGGTTATCTGAATAAAATAACAACAGAATATTTCACTTCTATCAAATCTGAAAGATATCATTGTGCACACACACACCAACATGCACACACACACACACACACACACACACCCCTAAACCTCTCTCTCTCTCTCTCTCTCAGCCATGTATGGGCTGAATATTAAAATAAGCCCATTTAAGAAAAAAGAACCAAAGAAATCATAATTACAATATTAATGTTCTGTCTGTTTTAAACAAGTTATTTTCTGGAGAAAAGCAGCATTAACACAATAAAAACTTTTTCATTTAAATGACTTACAAAAATACTTGAAAAACTTATCGTCATAAGCTTAAAACCCGAGAATAAAAACAACAATTATAGTTTAATAAAATGCAGATATGATATTACTTTAATAATATGAAAAATATGTTTAACATACAACAAAAATCTTGTATGATTCCAAACTAACGGAAAAATGATTTCTAAGGTAGTCTAAAATTTTTACTAAGTAACTATCTTGAATTATTCAGAATAAATGAATGTTCCATGAATTTTATAATTTGAGGGATATGAATCTGTTAAAAAGTAATTTTGGAAAAGAATCACAAAGTTAATTGTGTTAAACTGACGAGTATTTCATTTTTGATTTTCTTTTTGCGATAACGATATCACTGTTGCCTAGTTTGCTTAACCTATTGATCAGCTCCTTTTCTCGCATAGATAACTTAGTTCCTCATCTTCCTCTCTCGATGCCAATATTGTCCATGATCCATATGATTGAGACATTTGTCAAAGAAAAATGAAGATGCTATATTTTTGTATTGCTTGTTTGTTAGGTAGGAAGTATGCAGGATAAAATTTTGGAGCTTTGTTCCATGCTGCCACCTATCAGTTTAAAGGGAAGATAACTGGCAAAGATCCATCATGATTTGATGCATATTTTGGACTGAAGCCATCTGGATCAAGATGATTTTCAACCCAAAACTTTCCCACATCCCTTGGTATATCTTGTTACTGAAAAAAAATACATTAATTTCTCTTTCTGATTATATTCAGACTTTACAATTTGATTCTAAAAAGCATGCTTATATTGTGTCTAACTGTTAAATGTAGTAAAACATGCCCTAAATAATAAGTTTAAATATAAGTACACAAAGAAATTCTAGGTTAGCACAAACTTGGATGATACCATCATCATCAACTCAATGATGAAGCTTTTGTTTTTATAAAATTCTTAAAAAAAGTTAGTGTCTGTTTTTATAAATTTAGTTTTGCTATTTAATTTTTCTAATGGTGTAATTGGGTGGAGGAAAGAATAGAATCACCTAGGGAATTCTTTCCCTGGATGACACTTTCAGCTGGAAGGGGAAAGAATTTGCTAGCCATTTGTTTCCCCCGGCGAAAGAATTGGCCAGCTGATTTTGTTCCTGGGGGAAAAAATCCACCAACCATTATTTTCCCCTTGGGAAGCTTGCATAGTGGGGTAAATTTGAGTACTATACCTGTACTTTAAAGTTTTTATGCAAATGCATAATTTCAACATATGGATCAAGGTTTCTTTCAGGCAAATTATATAGTACCTTTCATGGACAGATCAGACAGGCAGCTTACAGAGGTGCACAATCTTGATTTAGAGGGAGCTTAGTCATTGTGCTATCAGTTTTCTTTTTTCTTTAAGCTCTATATGAATCCTAAATAAATCTTATGAAAAGTAAAATCTTAGAAACTTGCAATACATTGTTCCATTGTGGTGCCTTAAGTTCTCTGATTAATGACTACAATCACAGTTCACACTGTAAATAATAGATAATTCTAAATCTGCATGCAACAATGTTGTCTAGTGAGTTCAAGCTGTTATAGACAGTTAAATAAAAACAAAACTTGTATGAATGTATTGTTAATTAGAACTGACATGCTTAAACATTGGGCACAGAATATTGCCAGTTAAAAAATCATGCAAAAAAAATGAGTTAGAACTAATTTCATGGCCATAAACTGCTATAATCACAACTTTGCAAGGGGTCCGACCCCTGGAAACAGTATGTAAAACCTGTTTAAATGAAACTCAGCATCCTTTATTTCATTTCCAATTTAAAACCTGTTTAAGTGAAACTCGGCATCCTTTATTTTATTTCCAATTTAATTAACTTTCAATTAAAGAACTAATACGGTAATTTGCTGCATTTTTTTTATATAAATTCATAATTATAAGAAAAATGTATACAAGTACAAGGTTTTTTTTGCAAAGAAAATTGGCACTACATCATACCAGTATTGTACATCTACCCCCCCTCAACACAGCACTGACTGGAGTTGACTCTATGGTCTTAAACTAAGTATCAGAAAATAGTGAAAAACAACAAGTTTTTCATAAAATTCAACAAATAATTTATTTCCCTAGAACACAATGTGAAAGTTTAAAGAAATTTACACTACTGTGAATTATATTCCCAGATAGTCACATAAGGTTCTAACTTAAGTCCAAAGGGTATCAAGTATTCCAAATGAATTCCATAGTATTCCAAAAGAAATTTGATATTGAAGGAGCTGATGTGCCAGAAGTCTGGAATAGTGTTAATGTGCTGACAGTCTTCATGTAACAGAACAATATAATCCAAAATGTCCTTGAATTCACAAGATAGTAATTTAGTCCCAAAGTAAAACAGCACTTTTTAATTACAATCAATAATTGTAATAAATAAACTAAATCCATACAAACATAATTGAATACAACTGACTCCACTAGACTATGTTAAGATATGAAAAGAATCATTTTGAAATAATATATATATATATATATATATATATATATATATATATATATATATATATATATATATATATATATATATATATATATATATTAAAGCCAAGACATAATTACAGAACCTGTATGAGGGCCAAAAGTTCATTTTCCCATCAAATTCAAAAACAAGGTTACTTCCAGAACAATTTAAATTTAAAAATAAAACAAACCCTGAACTCAACAGCTGTAAACATGTTTATCACTAAGTGATACTTACCTTAATGTATAAACTAAAATCAAAAACAAGACTTAGTAAGGTAATATATTGTTTACAACAGCAAATACACAACAAACATTTCTGGCAAAATTTGAAAACTGTCAGTAGTTACTGATTCACCCAAAGTCCACCATGCCATTTTATTTGCAGCAAGAAGCCTCATTTTCTTGCACCATATATCACTCTAGGCCTTACATCTTGAGTAGGCAAGATATTTTGCATGCCTTGGTTTCAATTCCATAGGATCCTTAATTATGCAAAGTATGTTTCATATGGCAATGTGACAGATGTCCCATGCTATATCCATAGGTCTCAGTATGATTTTAAAAGTTGCAGTCCTCTCCTAGAAAATTACGCAAATTAGAAGAACTACTGGTTGCCATTGAGTTTAATTTCTACATTCTTTATAACACTGATCTTGTTTGCCCATCAGTGAGACTGAATTTTGTCAAATCAAGGAATGTCTTCCCAGCTAACAATTCCACGTTGCAGCAATGTTGCAGTAAGGTTGTGGCAACGTTGTCATATAACGTGGCAACATGATTTGGTGAACTAGCAGGAACGTTGCTACAACGTTGTTGTTTAACGTTATAAAATAACCTTCCTACAACATTTTCACAACATTGCAAATCTATATGGAAATCATATGAAAGCTGGTTGTGTTTCTGAAACTCACATTCCCCACTGCTGGCAAGAATGTTCAAATCGAAAACACTGCAAAAATGTGAACATTGCCATCCATCTAGGAGTAGCAATAGCAGGAATTTCAAGACTGCTATTGTCACCAATCAGCTGTCAGTTCTGCACCGACTTGTCAAACCAAACATCACTAGTCATTTGACAATAATAATAATAATATGCCAGGGTACACTAATTGTTCCAACATTGTACGAATTGGCACTCTGCATGTAATGATGTCAGCTATCAAAAATTAGTTTAAAGTAGCACATATAAAAATGCACTCTGCACAATATACTCTAGAATTTTTATTTATCTGTACATACACTAAAAAATATTAATAAAAATTAGGAACAATACATATTATATAATATGTCCATTCTGAAGTATGCAATCAGTTTCAGTGCAAGTGTGAAGGTTTCCTAACATGGTTTATATACAAACATTGCTTTTTGTTCATAGTATCAAATCCTCTTGTTGGGTACTTTTCCTAACAAGCTTTACAGCAGGGCCTTCCATTTTATTTAAATGGGACAGGTGAGTTGACAAAGTAGACCGGGGTTATGGAGGACCTACCCCAATGGGGATAATTAATTTGTTTAAAAGTACTGGGTGTAAAGTAAAAGTAGACGGTTAAATCACACGACTTTTGCCTGATAAGGAATAACCCTGAATTTACACACTGAAGGTTCAGACAGTAGTTTTTAAGAGATAAAAATGAAAAAAGAAACAATACAATATACATTTTAATATCACTTTTTGTTTATTTTCAAGATTTAATTAAGATAAGGAATCAGAATCAGTCTCCTCCTCCACTCTAAAGTTTATGTTTCCTCTCCTCAGGTACCTGCAAATTAAAAAATAATTTTAATGCTTAAACAAAGTCAAATATTATCTCAGCAATGCTTACATATTTAAAAGTCACATTAACCAGCGTTAAGTATTATCCATAAAGGATGTCTGCACAGATGGAGGGAAGGGTTGGTCAAATGCAGACAAGGGGAAGGGGGTGTAAAGGACCTTGGGGATGTCAGCAAGCTAGTATATTCTGTTATGGTATTATCTGTTGAACTGCTGCTTTAGGCTTACTGCTTGTATTACAGTATGTTTTGTAAACATCCTTTATGGATGATCCTTAAGTATCAATTATTTGTTAATTTTAACTTGTACGATTCATGCCACAGCATTTACAGCATATACATAGGTCACTGGTTTATTTTATTGCATATTTTAGGGTCTCCTATATGACCTCTTCAATTTCATTATGTTTTGCTTTGCCATTATTTTTCAAGCAGGATTCTGCAAGAGTAACACAATGTTTTAAAAGGAGTTTTACAACAAAGGACACATTTCTTTATTCTAAATACCAGCAATAATTAATGGAGTATTTATAAAACAGACTTTGAAATTTGGTCTCAAGTTACTTCAAATACAAGTAATTGCAGTATATGTGTGTGAAGAAACATGTAATTTATCCATTCATTTACAAATCTCTGGCAAGTCACATGAAAAACAGACAACTGAAAATCAAGTCATACATACTTATCAAAAGCCAGCATATCAGAAGCTCTTGAAATGGTTTTTCCTTTTACGTCCCTTTAGGCTCTACTCTGACCACTGTCTTTTTGTTCCTAGCTTTTTTCATCATCCTGCAGATACTATCCCCAATATTATACACATCAAGGGAGCTCCAATACTATATCTGAAAAGAATAATAATAATAATAATAATAATAATAATAATAATAATAATAATAATAATAATAATGTGACAACATATGGTTTAATAGGGTTTTTTTACATGGGTTTTGCATGCAATATTGTTTGCTCAAACCTAAAACAGTTTGACAACAGCAACTATGCAACACAATGTAATAAAAGCAATTATAAAACAAATTAACCACCACAAATCATTTAACTGCATACATGACATTCACTCTAAGACTTAAAATAGCCGAAAAATATGTATCAGTGTATATGTACTAAAACCCTGTACATGTTCATTTCTAAACACGTTTTGGCCTAGATCTGTAAAACCACATGTTCTCCCCAACCACTTAAAAATAATTATGCAGGTGTCCCAGTACTTGTAAGATGCATATTGAGGTTTACAACAGTAAATGAAGGTTATAGACACGATAACAGTTTTTATATGAGAAAGTAAGGCCCCAACTTACCATCATCTTGGTGACTTCCATATTCTCCTCCATCCTCTCACCCTCTAGTTCCTCCACTGAATCTCATGGCATTACAAGCATTTCGTCTGTACAATCTGTGTCTGAGTCGTGTGTTAACTAAAAGTTCCATTGGAGGGCCAGCAGCGTCTGCTGATTCTCAATAATTGTGTCCAGTTTCATAAGTACATGGAGACGGAAATCTATAAGAGATTTATGATACTATAAGCATTTTTTTTGAAAGATCAAAATCATTGCTATTAACTCCTTGTAAATATCTTTATAGTAAACAGGTATTACAATTAAAACTATTTATGAAGTAAAATACTTGTTTTTTGTAAAATTTATTTGATAAAAAATAAAACACTGTCAGTGTAATTCTGTATTTTTTTTACTCCCTGGGTGTCTTGATTCATTACTTGTATCTGTAATGTTGCATTCAATGAGGATGGTTTTGGTATCAGACTTAGAGATGACACTGGTATACCTAAGAAAGGAAAATACAAAAATCTAATGGAGTCATGAACAGAGTAGACACATCACTGAAAAAAGAACCCATTGTAAATATTGTTTACATGCACAAGTCTTGTACAGTATGTTTTATAACCTATAATTTTACTAATGTTCACAATGTTCAGAAATGTGTCTGAGCAACAAAAACTTATGCTTTCATGTCATCATCTTCTATTTCCAAACAAATTTTGGTGTTGACTCAATGTTCATGAAGTTAGTACTGAACACTAACATTTATAATGTCTACAAGATGACAAGACTATTATCAACTGAAATGACGAGTCTGATATGCATTGAACAAATGCTTTTAAATGCTGCAAAATGCAGTTTTTGTACTGCCACACATTTACCCAACATTTTGTAACATAAAACAGTTATACTACCTTAGATTAGAATTAAAATCATGAATACAGTGTATAATTGACTTATTCATATTTAGAGAGTTGTAAATGAAATAAAAGATTATATTTAAGTCAAATCCCCAATCACACAAATGACATACACACATCAATTTCCAGTAAAAGTAAGAACACCCATTTATGAATTAGTAAATATGCTGCATAGCTGATGACAGATGTTATTCACATGTGCTGTGTTTATTAATTGCAAAAAGTTCATGTACATAATTATCACTGAAAACATGCCAATATTACATTATTTACAACTGTAATTCATATCAGTAATTGTCAAAATTTAATTACCTTTAAGATGCATTTTATTTTTTCACATCTAAGTATATCAGCATATGTAGACATGTTTTAACATGAATTAATTTAAATTTCAGTTGTGATTGATTTCTATTTGTATTACTTGCTATTTAAAAAAAAAAGTTTTAGTCAAGAACGATAAATCTTACGCTCTTTACCCAAGAGCGCGTGATTCGAAATGTTAGCCTAACAGACGGCATTTTATCACACAAACCTATACTATCTCGATATTTTTCTTTCCAAAAATGTACCAGTGTAACAATATAATTTACTTGATACGCGTCGGATAAAAGTCACAGAAATATGCCAAACAGTTAGGGCATTGCATAAGCTGAACATGTTGGCCGATAGTTGACCCATTTTCTTAGTTTGAAAATGCGATTGAGGTCATGGAATGACACTGCCTCGCCTAGATCGTAGCAGTATACATGTGCACAATGGCATCAACCAATAACCAAACGTTATCTATTTGCAACAAAAAATGTGATTTTATGTTAACTATTTAAAGTTCATACCTTCGTAGATCAAAATAGCTGGAAACTGGAGATTCGTCTCTGCAACAACTACCGTACCGGATAAGCTAGACCTCGGATCGTAGATACGTAGAATATTGTCAACGCAAAGACATTATCACATGTTTATGATTGAGAAAAACCGACGAGTAAAATATTTTGCTGCAAAAGTTGAAACCCTCTTATATTTATTAGTTTTGAAAATAAAAATGAATAAACTACGAAACTACCATTGTTACCCTGACACTGAAAAGTTAACCAAATTGTTAGTACCACGTTGAAAACACGTTATATATTAACTTTGTAAAAAATATATTATTTCTTATCAATTCTATCAATGCATATACATACCATTTGTAATTCACTATATTTTTCAGATCAGATTACTAATTTAGATCATGTTCGTGTGTGACGTTGTATTAACGTTGCCAAAACGTTAATTTCCAACGTAACCATAATACAACCAAACAGCAACGTTGTGAAAACGTCGTGTGTTAGCTGGGTTATTCCAAGGCTAGGCATCACATACCTTCATTCACTTGGCTACTGTCCCACCTGAACTATCAATTCTAGCAACTTTAGCACTCTCCTGAATCTTATTACAATCTTTGTTATTTGCCATTTAACAACAAAATACTTATCTGAATTTGCAAATGGCATTTGGTCTGTTTTTCCACTACACTCGGAAATGAACACAATAATGAAAGCTTAGGTTGATTATTTGACGTACATTTACAAAGTACCTCTTGTACACCTCTGCATCTATCTGCCTCTGAATTCAATCAGTGTAAATATCAGTACATTTTCCCACCCAGTTGCCACTCAATGCCATTGATCTTGCCGACCAGTTATTACATCATGTTCTTTTGATGTACACTTATAATGGCAAAATGTACATCATGGGGTCTTTCAGCCACTGAATTATGTTATTGTAAATATTAGCACAGCTAATTAATCAACAATTTCCCACCCAGCTGCCAGTCCAAGTCTTTGAATTTGCCACCAAGTACATGTAATTGCATAAAGTTCTTTTGATGTATTGTCAAAATGGCAACATGTTCATCAAGGTGTCTTTCTACACTGATTAATGTCACTGTTAATGCACAGCTAACTCAGTCACTGAATTATGTCATTACAAGTTTCAGCACATCTAAATGATCAGTACATTTTCCCACTATGCATAAGGCTGAAGCAGGACTGACAAGTCTCTGCATTGTGCCGCTCTGCTATTACATGAATATGAAGAACTCCCGCCAAAGTGATTTTCTGCATCACACATCAAAGAAACTGAACTGGTGTCCAAATATGCGTGATTAGGTGTTTCTGAGACCTCTGTATATCTTGTAAAAGTTTTCATGGAAACATCTCTAAATATGACTAAAATTATAGGACACATTTTTGGGGGGGATTAAAAATGCAAAACCATTCTTAACTTCTTGAAAGCAACATCTTGCTTCTGACAAAAATAAAGCATGGTGCGTAAGAATAATCCACTTGATCATGTTTTGAGATACATGGTCTAAGTTTTGTTTTGCCACATGAGTATCATTAATGGTAAAAGAAACATCCATTCCTACAATTATGAGCATCATTCAGCACATTCCCCATGAATTAGTAGCCGCTGAGCCCTCATACCTCCATTGTGGTGGGTAGCACCCCAAAAGTTTTCCTACTATATTATCAAATACCTCAACTTTCTCAATTCAAATGCAACCAACTGACAATTTTTGATCAAGGAAATAAATGATACTTTCCTTTTTTACACAGTCAACCAAGTTTTCTTCATGGAGTAACTGTGCCCATTTGACTACAATATGAAAGAGGTTTTTGTTTACAGCATGAAAAAAATTCTGACCACAGTATGGGATGAAGATCTCAAGTTCAAATGTGTCAAGTCTGGTAATATATATTAAGTGAAAGTGACCTTGGATATTGGACTCTAAAGCCAAAGAATCAACAGATGCATTACTTGTCTAAAATGTGAGTCATCCACAAAATTTGGTCAAATTAGGAATAGTACTTAAAGTATTTTGTTGAAAATGTATTTGGAAATCTTTGCCACCAAAATCAACAGGTGTCTTAAGTCTCAAATGCATGGCATCTACAATCTCTGGTTATATTATGTAAAGAAGAACAGAAGATATTGTCAGTAAACTATATTTCCTTAAATAGTCAGTGACCCTGACCAATGGCTCCAAAATCAATGTAACAGTATGAATTTTGGAAGACGACTATTGCACCATAACTGAGTGGAATCTTGTTGCAGTCAATCACTTAACTTTAATGTTTAAGCCCTCAGTAAATCAAAGGATGGAATGATCTGCTGCATGAAATGGGGCATGACTGATTTTTAATTAGAACCTGCTGGAATAATGGTTAGAGATATAGAAAAGGCAACATTAATGTGAGGTTGAGTGGCAGGAAACGACAAGCTAGAGACAATTTTGTGCCATTTTGATTGTGTGTGTGTGTGTGATTTGGAATTTTAATGTAGCTTTAACAATATTACAGACATATCACTACAATTCTGCAGTATGGAAGTTTATAGTGATGTCTAGCACTGGGGTATCATGCCTCAGACATGTAGCATGATGTCCCACCCAATCACATTATAGTAGGCTGGCCAGTCCTAACACTATGCACCTAGCAAGGCAGCTGTTAGAACCATTTTTTATAAGTATTTGCTATGACTTTGCTGGCATTCAATCCCTCAACCTCCTGCAACCAAAGCTGATGCTCTAACCACAGAGCCACTGAAGCAGTCTGGTGTCATTTGAATAGTTATTAATTAAGAATTATTCTAACTTTGCTGGGGTGGACAACATTTTGACAGATATAGTTAATACTGATTGGCTAAGTTAACCAAAGGGATGTGCTTCCATTATAAAAGTCAATGCTTTAAGTATTCTTCCCCAAATGTTTTGGGAGTCCAGCTTTTATAAGGAAGGGGAAGCCCTACTCCAAAAAAGTGGCAAGTATCATTTAAGACCAACTGGACATCATACGAAGGCATGTTGTGAAAACTCCATCTCAATATTACTTTCTAAGTAGAGATGCAATAGCAAAATTTTTAAGATGGCTGCCATGTTGGCCATATTATATGTCAAGATCAGAACCATTTTTATTTAGGATCAGCAAGACATCTTTTTAACAATTTCATCACTACAGGCCGAAAATTCAGTTCAGGGAAAGTAAGCCCTTAAACACTATGGACCGAGTTCTCGGTCTAAGGTAGTGTTTTTTTCCTTAACATTTTAGTACCCGACTAAATAACTTTCGGGATACCTCTAAGAACTTCCTTTTTGTAATGTAGATGTTATATTTGGATGATCTCGTGAGTTTAGCTTGTATACAATTAGAAATATCGAAAAAAGTACGAACTTTTAACGTGTTTTCCGAATGCTAAAATTTTTATCCAAAATGGCGGAGTTTGAACAAATTTCAGAGTAGGTTATCGGAGGATTTGAATAATTTCGACCTGGTAAATTTGGATGAAAATGAGAGAAGATGTCTGGAGAGACAATGGAATGCACTTGTGGGTGACAGTGATTACGATGAAGAAAACTTTGAACCAGAGGAATTGTGCGCACCACGTGGTTTTGTTTGGCCGAAGCCCGAAAACCAGAGATTTGTTTCAGTTTTCTGACAGAATTGGGCACACCCGAGTGTTAGATGGCTCCAGAAAAGCTTCGGAATATTTTCAAATATTCTATTCAGATGAAGTTTTTGGAAAACTTGTCCGTTTAACGAACTTCAATGCGACATCAAACGTGGCAGAGCGTTATAGGTGTGTGGACAGATCTCACCATGGAGATCATTTTGGTTCATTTTATAGAATTTTATATATTATGGACACCATGAAAGAAAGACTTGTATTGTTACTGTGATTATTCACTAATACATCTAAGGTCAATTGAACACGTTTTGAGAACTTTCTAAGAGGTAATAAACTAATTACTTGAATTTTACCTGTTGTTACCTGTTTGCACCTGCATTTTAACAGTTGTATAGATATGCACATTTTAATGAATTAGTCATAAAATTTGATTTTTAACCTTGATTTTGACACCTAATCCAGCTAGATATCTTTAACATTGACAAAGTTATGTTGTTTCAAAGTTTACAAGTCATTTTGCTTTGCAACTCCAAAGTTACTTAGTGTTGAGGACTCTATGCCTACAAAGTTACTTAGTGATGAAAGGGCTAAGTCTTTTGGTGAATACCCCTTGTTAACACAACCATCCATAATGGCTTAGTATAAATAACAGTATTTTAAAAATGGCCACTGTAGTGGCCATACTGAACTTATTATTAGTATAACTGTCATTTAAGCCCTAGAAGATTTTTTTTTTTTGAAAGCTCCATGTTGATATAACCATCCATTCAAAAGTAGCTATGTCAAGACTTTCAAGATGTCTAATGCAGTGGATATCAGATCAGTACCATATTTAGTTAGAACCAACTAGACATTATACAAAGTCTCTTAGAGAAAACCTCGTGTTGATATGAGCATCCAATCAGAAGTATCAATAACAAGCTTTCTATGATGGCTGTCATTTGGGCCATACTGGAAGTCAGACTGCCACCATTTCCATGATGGCTGTCATTCGGACCATACTGGAAGTCAGACTGCCACCATTTTATCAAGAATTAACTTGCCATTAGCAGAATTCTTTGATGCTGCCACATGCTGATATGACCATTCATTCAGTAGAAGTAACAGTAGCAAGAATTTTAAGAAGGTCAGTGACAGCCATATTGGTGGCACCACTTTCATTAAGGACCAGCTAGATGTTGTGAAGTCTTTTAGCGAAATCAGAATGGTGATATATATAGCGTCTAAAGCGCTGTCTGTTGCAGATCACTGCCATCTCACCTCTGTCTGCATGAATTCGAGTCCAGACTCGGCTAACTTGAGTAAGTGAGAAAGCCTGCCAGTAGCTTCTCGTGGGTCGGTGGTTCTTCCTAGGGTTTTCAAGGGTTCTTCCTTCACCATTAATACTGGCAGCCATGTATAGCCTATCTTGTGCTGAAAAATGGCATTAAAGCCAAAAACAACAACAGAATGGTGATATGACCATCCATTTAGGAAAAGTGATAACAATATTTTTAAGATGGCCGCTGTGATCACCATATTGGATGTCTGAGCAACACCATTTTTTATACCCTGGGATGAACATGTTCGTAAAGTTTCATGTCAGTCTTATAAGTAGTTTAGGAGAAGCAGTGACAACAAACCCTTGTTAACATACACAAAAGATAGACTATTGAAGACGGTCATTGGACCATCAAAAATCACTTCTGATATATGACTAAATCAGCTAAAAAGAAACCAACATAATACATGTATCTATTAGTTTAACAACAAATTTATTTTAAAAACAAATTTATCTTGAGTTAAAAGAAAACAAAAAAAACCAATTGAAAGCACCCTTCCCTCATTACCGGTCAGTTCATTGCTGGCCTTTAAGTTCAAAAGATGGTCACAAATACTCAACAGCCAACATCAACAACAGATAATACAACCCAGGTTTACCTCCCCAAAACCCACTAATAGCAAGTTAATAACCTACTTAATTATATAAATTCTTGCTAAATTTACATGAAGTCAATTGATAAGTAGCAATGTTATCTATTACCACTGTACTAAGGCCCCCTCCCTCCACCAAATATGCGTTTCCTATTGCACTGGTTTGAAAATTAGAGTACCCAAACATATGTAGGGATCTTATTTTTTTAAAATGTAATAAATATGATAATGATTAGTATATATGAAGCACATCGAGTACTGGGCTAACTAAACTAGATGCACAAATCAATTTCGGGAATTTAAAAAAAAAAACTTTTTTCTTATTTTTTTGAAAATCTTGGTGGAGAGAAAATGTGCTAGGGTCAACAATGAAAAATAAGGGACTATCGATTGACGGGTGACACATATTTTAACCTTTTTTTGAATAAAAAGCAGAATCAAACTGTTGGCTGAAACATGATAGAAGCCAAGGATCACTAAAGTTAGTTATTTGAGAGATAAATTTCTTTAAAAATGAAAGAGTTTAATACCTTTTGTCAACATCATTATATTTTGCTTGATTTCATTAAAGAATCATACAGTTCTCTGTGCTAAAAAAATGGAAAGACTCATGCTATAAGGTTTGTCAAGAAAACGTAATTTGCCAGTAAAACCTCTGATTGTGCTGATGATCTGTGGAAATTATTTTCATGTTGGGGAAAGACTAGTAGATCATTAACTATTTATCCCAATGTACCCTTATGCTGAGTGTCTCCTTATCATACTTTTATTACAAACTGTAAACTTTTTTTTTGGTAGTAGGACAGAATACAATTTTTAGGCTCTCTACTGCACATACCCATTCACAGTTGAAATCTACCACTTGATTTTTGATTTTTTAAAAAAAAAACGATAACTGATAAAAACAGGTATTTGTAAACATTACACCCATGCACTGCAGAAACCAGCCAGAACCCCAGTCTACTTGATACTGGAACTGCTCAGCATCCACTGCAACCAGTGCAATGATGCATGGCAGAGTATTGTGATTAAAGCAACAACAACAACAGCAACACAACAAGCTGTTAATTGATTACCTTATTGGTGCAATCTGGAGATTGTAGGTCAAATGTGGGATTATTTTAGGTACTTGTATGATGAGTAATAAAGGGATTAAACAAAATTTTACAGTCTTTGATTAAAAGTCAGCTTTCCTTTGGCAAAGGTGAGATAGAAAAGAAAACCTAAACAAGCAACTGTGTAAGTATTTTGATCTTGTTTAAATTGCTATGTTGTTGTTCATTATATTTAGAGCTTAAGTTTAATGACTATTAATTGAGCTGTCCCTTGCTCATGCTTACACTTGTGTAATGCAACACCAGTTAAACATTTTACGTGGCACTTACAAACAACATCAAAAATGTTAAGAGAAACTGTATAAAGCAAAACAAAGATGCTAATGAACATCAACACTAGTGGTCAGTTATCTGACCTTAAATATTTATAGGCAGCACCACCTCTACTGGTCCAGCAGCTGATATACAAACATAAAAGTATACATTCCAAAGTAGGTTTTAGTACTCATCATGAAATTTAAGTTTGGTTTAATACAAATTCCTCAGTTGAGAGAAGACTAAATTCAAGAACGTTTTGGCACTGGTGCACAGAAATGTATTTTGTGTGAGCAGCCTATAACCCTCTAGTCATGGACTTCAAGTATACTGACTTTTACAGGAATCAAACATTCAGAGCTGAAATGGTCAACGAGTTTAAATTTTTAAAAAGAACATTTCAAATTGGAGCATCTTTTATAGCCAATAAATTCTGAACTCAAAAAATAGACCTAAAGAACAACAGTTTTCATCCTATTTATTTCTAACAGATCCTTTTCAAAACCATCACCGCAAGCAAATAATATAATATACTCATATAGTGGATAAAAAGCACTAATGCATGGTTTGAAACAATACTATTTCTAAAATTGCAGAATATAACAAATAAAAATTCTTTCTGATGGCAATTTCGATTCCATACTAGTCTAGGGATTTATTAAAATTTTAAATGTTTTGACTAGACCTATCATTCTTTCAATATGAACTTTTGCAACTTATTTTCCTGTCATTTAATAGTAACCCAGAAACACAGCAACACATACTCTACAAAATTAAATAAATTTTAACTTCATAATTAAATCTAGGAAATCTCTTTGTTTATGATCAAAGGTAACTACAAAGGTAATCTGATTAATAGACCAGTAGCAGTGGTGCCACGTAGGTAGTATCAGTAACTTGCTACTATCTACCAGTGGACAATGGTTGACATCAGGGCCTGGAGAAAAACTTCGTTTTACTTGAAATATTTTGAGATCAGAAAAAAAAATCAATTTAATATGATTTTATTGATTTCTTTTTATGTTTGAACTATAGCAGTTTCAATGTTGTGTGACACATAATAGTTTTAAAAATTAGGGCAATTCTGAGCACATGGAAACTGGAGTCAGAGCTTGTGACTTTTTGCATAATAAAAAAGTCACCAGCACTGGGCCAGAGTCTGACAAATGTATCTGTGGGCACTGATACCCCAATTACATCTGCCTTTGGCATCCTTAGACATCCATCACATTTCAACCAACTAAAGCATATGTAAATGGAACTCGCAAACACATCCACTTGCTTGTATCAGAATTTGATTCCATCAGGAAATGTTTGTGTGTGTGATTCACATTTTTAATGTAGCTTTAACATTTTTTACATATCACTATGATGTCTGCAGTGTGGCAGTTTATAGAGATATCTAGCAATGGGGCATCATGCCACAGCCATAAAGCTTCATGTCCCACCCAGCCATATTATCCTGACATCAGGCTAAACAGTCCAGCACTAAACTCCTAATGCTGAGCACTAAGCAAGGCAGCTGCTGTTACCATTTATATAAGTCTTTATTATAAATCAGCTTGGGTTCAATCCCACTACCTCCAGCATCTGAGGCAGATACTCTAACCACTTAGACCACCAAAGCGGTATCTATCAGAAAACAGACTTAGAGTAAGCATAGTCAGTCTAGCAAGTATAATTTAATCTAATAAAAAGTGGCAGTCCCATCGGCAGATGCAGCCCCAGTTGCAAAACCTTTACCCGCGTCAATAGCAATTGGTGCAACTTTTACGCACTATACCGAAACATTTTCAATAACTTCAGTAAATATATTTCCAAAAAATCCTCCTACTATTTTTCGTCGATAAATTTTTTCTTTGTTTCATTATATTTGATGTTGCATCATTTTTACTTTTGCTCGCGTAGATGTAAATAATAAGTTACAACTTCATTATTAACATGCAACTGTTCTCCAGATTGATATGTCAACTGCATTATTATACTTGATATTTGATTTTCAAGATATAAAGAATATTAGATAATATGTCGTAGAGTTATTTGCATGAGAGAACCTGGCAAAACTTCTGGTGAAAAACTGTAAATCGTTTGACCCTTGCTGCCTTTTGATGTATAAGAGCCAGAAGCAATAGAGCAATTTACTAATATCGTATTTACTTCTGTTATATTTACTGGCAGTTCACTGTCATACGTAATAGCCTGATCAAGTGCATTGTAACTTTTTCCAGTAAATCCTAACAGTTGTGCAATACTTCTTTCTCTTGGTTCAAGACCGATTAACATATTTTTCAAAGTTATCCTAGCTCGTAATGTGTTATAATTCGCTGCCAACTCACAATTATCAGCCATACCGCCAGCTTTTGTGATGAGCTCTTTGATTGTCCTGTTTAGATCAGTAATATTATAAGCTCCTTGTGTAATTTTTATTTTTTTGTTGTAGATATTGAAGAACTTGTAAACGTGGTAAACCACATTTCATCGTTAACATCAGTTTTCACGTTAGGCATAGCATTCCAGCAAGTACAAGAGATTAATCCAATCTCATATTGTTTTGCAGGATCTAGTTGGATAGGCGGAATATAATTTACTGAAAAATTTGCGCTATCTATCGCAGACTCACTAGAGTTTAGCAATAATGTTGTTTGCATTTTTTATATTAGATCATTTTACATAATTAAGTCGCGGTGTAAAGTTTCATATTCGTCAGATGTTAATAATTCGCTCGATCTTAGATGATCAAGTATGTCAAAGATTTAATTATCAAGTTCAACACTATCATTCCCAGCTTCTTTTGATAATATTAATAACATTAATCTACCTATCATTTCAGTAGTTGATGTAAATATTTTTACACCAGTTCCTGTTTTTACTTCTTTACTTTATTCTACACGAGTTTTATCGAGTGTATCAAATTTTCTTTTAAAACTCCACCCTTTACCAAAAGGTTTTACTCTACTATTTTCTGCTGTTTTTTAAACATGAAAGCAATAATACTATGTCTCATCCTATTATAAAATGGATTCATATCATCAATTTATGTAACCGTGTTTAATTCGTCTTTAGCAGCAGCTCCGTCTCTTATTATTTCATCTAATCTATTGATTAATTCTTGATATTCTGCATCAGTCCACTTACTTATAATATCAATATCTTTTATATTTTCTTTCTTTAAAAAATCATCATACTCTTTATTATCTATCGTATTATTTGCTCTTCTTATAAAATGAAGTCTTCGCTCTCCAGCCTCCATATACCTTACAGTAAGATCACCAACTTTTTGTTGCTCCTCTTTGATATCTTTTATTTCTCCTGATAAATTTGTTATAATATTTTTTATTCCTAGTGTTGTTAACTCTGCTAATCTTCGCTCAAGTTCCAGAGGTTTGTTTATCAAACGATCTGTTTCAGCTTGTCTAACAGCGGGATCAGCTAAATTTGTTGTAAGTGCTTCAGATAATTTTCTTTTTTCTTCATCAGATCTAGTACCAATTTTTGCAGCAGCTGCTTCCTGTTGTTCTTTAACAATTCCAACCAAACCTTTTTTTTGCAGTTGTTTAAGTTCTTCTTCTGATAGTGGTTTAGTTTCAGGTTGTTTACCTAATAGTGCTTCAGTAATTGGCTTGAACATTGTAACTGTTGATTCTGTAGCAGTCACTTGTCCACGTCGTGCTTGTTGTACTTTTTGCCTAAGTAATGCCTGAAGTTGAACAAGTGTTTTTAGATCTTCTATATTTTGTCTATATCTTGCTCGTTTGTCCATTATTATTATTATACATTTTATAAAATTGAATCCCCTTACTGTAAGTAAGTGTTAATACAACAGCGAAACATTTTAGTTGGATCATGCGTAAGTTTATCAAATAAGAAAAAGTTGTATTTATCTTTTGTAGCATTACGGTAAAGATCAATAAACTTATCTTTCGTCACGTCACCGCATTGCTCGCTTGCAATATTTCTAACGTCAACTTTGTCAAGTCCTGGAAATAATACAAAACAACCCGTATTTCGCCGAATAAATCTGTCAACATTATAAAAACCTTGAGCAAGATAAACAGAATTACACTGTTTGTTACGTGACAGTGAAAAATACGATCTTATTTTATTCATCTCCTTGTTATTTAGCGGAATATCGTCCAAAAACGACTATCTTGTGTTCATCTGCATCAAGTTGATTAATTGGAATAAGATCTTCTGGCTGCCTAATTATAAAAAATATTCACCAGCTTTAAGATCATCACGAAGCTTGTTATTATACTCGCTTAATAATTCATATTTATCTTGCTGTGGATTGATTGTGTAAATATAAACTCTGTCATAGTTAAAATTATTACCAAGAAGCAAGTTTATAAGCAAATTTGTTTTCCCCGATCCAGTTCGCCCAACAATAATATAATGACAATCAGGAACTTCATTGTTATGTTTGTGCTTCACCAGTCTCTCTGTATCAAAGTTTAATATTAACGATTTTGCCATTTGTATAATATTAAACTAGTGTTAATACTTTTATGTAGGACAGTAATTAATGAGTTCCTATACAAGATTTGGAACACTATCAGGAGATTTATCCACAGAAGGTTATCAAGGTGATTTATCCAAGTATGCAACTCTTGATCAGCTCAAAAATGAAATCAATAATTTACTAAATGTTGCCAGTGTAGATCCAAATGAAGTAGTCATTTTCCAGGACAAAGAGAGACGATCAAAGACGAGTAATGTAAAACTGTTAGATGTACTTGTACGAAATCCTGCTGCGGTTGCTGATAATATCGTGACTTTTAACAATCGAGGTAAGATACAAATTCTGGTATGTCAGTTAATGATTATGTTAAAAAAGCTGGTGATTTATTTAGTGGGAACATTGTTATGAACCAAAACAAAATTACTTACCTTGGGAACCCAACTGCGGACGGTGACGCTGCCAATAAGAAATACGTCGACGATCAGGAATAAAAGTACATGTCAGTCAATGGTGGTATGATGCGTGCATTTCTCAATATGAACCATACCGGTATTATTGAACTAAGAACACCCGACTCTGATTTTGATGCTGTAAACAAAAAATACGTCGATGATAAACAGATTCTAATCAGAAATGAAATAGTCAAAATCGAAACTGAATTTACCGGTCACGTGAGTACGTTTATGAATTCTCAAAAAATCATAAACAGAAATAATATCAAATTTTTGCGAAATCCACCAAATGTTGATATAAAACTTACTGATATTAACACAAAACTCAATGATATTACTAAAAAAATAACGAGTATGATTAAAATTCCTCACAAACAAATTAAAAATATTGTGTATACTGTTGATGCTGGATCTGGTATGTGGACGCAGCAAAATAATTCTATCAAATACACTGCGGAGGTTTATGGTGTGTATAGATTTTCAGTGCTTAGCGTTACAAAGTTTAAAATATCTTCCAATTATTCTCATAATCATAATTTAAATGTTGAGATTTCTGAAACTGTAACTGTAATAATACATAAAAATTCTGAAGAAGAATTTATACTTCATCCAGCTAATGAAAATTTTAAAGGCTCTGGCCCTTATTGGTGGTGTTTGGAATTTGTAGCTGAATTATCATAACCAAGCATGGGGATTATGTAAACAAATATTATAATTAAAAGAAATATAGTTGATTTCAACCATATTTCAAAAGATATTCCAGGACAGGATGTGGACGCACTAATAGAATGCTACAAATATTATCACAAAAAAACTTTGGTGCGTAAAAAAATGTTACAAATGTTATAACAAGATCCTTCGAGTAATATCATATCTACCGTTGTTAATGACTAGTTTCAAGTGGGGCATTATTAAATCCGTTTTTGTTAATTATATCCGGTATTGGTGTTTCCCTTACAGCGTTGTGTAAAAAAGAAGAAACAAGACTGTTAATAAAAAAGCATGGCTGTATAACATCTGTTATAACTTACAAGAAACTACTTGATCAGATCCAGTCTTACCTACGAGGAGTATAATATAATATGAATGATTTAATACGTGAATTTCTCATTATTGACAATATGTTAACAGACATTCTACCAATGAGGGTTAGCAAGTATGAAAAAGATTATCAAAAGAAATATGAGTAACCTAAAATTTTATTTAAACTTAAAATATAATATCACTTACCTTCCTCTAATGGGTAGTTTAATTTCCACCTTCCACGTGTTAACTGGAATCGTCACGCTCTACTGCGTAATAAGAATCTACACACAGGTGATCACGTGTGAGGTAATAACATCCTTGTTTCACTACCTGTACACTAATACCTAATTGCGGTATAAAATCCAGGTAAACCGATGACTAACAGTCACCTGTAAAATATAGAGAGGCTAAACTGATAGATCTTATCTTTTCCGACTGAAATTTTATCTAAACAAAAGAAATAATGTTTGAAAAATTTAACAGTGACAAATAGCTACAGTAGTAGAATCTAATATCAACAGTCGAACATTAATCATTGGTAATGAGGTATAAAATAATATCACTTACCTTTCTCACGTTCTAATTTCCACTTGATTCTCTGTCTGTTGAAGGCCGGCTCTACTGCGTAAGTAAGAATCTACAGGTCTTTTATACACGGGCGATCACGTGTGAATATCATGAAATTTCATTGGTCCACAACCTCGGTATGACGCTTGCTTACCTGGATGATTCACCGATCACCTGCACCTGTTGTTGTGTGAAATACATGACAGGGTACGTAGGGTATCACCTGTTCTGGTATAATGACAGAGTTTGTGTTAACTTACCTGGATATCGATCACGTCTCTACCTGGATTCATTAACACTGTAATAACAGAGAGGGGGTGTGAGCTAAAACCTTACTGATACTTTTGTAAAAAAGGGGTGGGGTATAGTTTAGGATATAGTTTTTATTTGTTTGGAGGGGCAAAAATAGGGGGTGAGCTGAAACCCATATTTCCTTATACTACTAAAATAATAGTGTTCTGAATGAAGAGTGCAGTTATTATACGTATTCAAATATAATACTTTGGTCATAACTTATAAAATATGCAGATTTGTATGTTTTATTTGCGACAGATTGTACCGATTGTGGACGAATGCTAAAATATTTGGCTATGCACGAATTGATGGAAAGTTATTGCTTGGTCTGTTTCTGTATTTATGGATTTAATCGCTCTCTTTCCAAATATCTTACACCTTTCTGTATTTCCACGTCAGGAATTCTGACTCAGTGTAATAGCTTGCAGATTCGATAATTCGTTATTATGCGGACATCCGTCTAAGTGGTCAACTACAAATCCATCTTTAACGACCCAAAAATAACATTCAAAATGAATCTACGAGATAAATAATTTTTTCCCATTTATTTTAATTTTAAAATAATCAGCTTTATTAAGTCTACCGACTTTTTTCAATCTACAGTTTCTAATAATACCATCTTTAGATGCTTCGTAATTTGTATATATTGGATGTCTCACAAATTCTTTTTGCTCCATTTATATATATATAATATTTATTTTTCTAAATCATTATTTTGAAATAGGGTCAGATAATCCTTTTCTGTCTTAATAGGGGATTTAACTGTTCATGTATTATTTTGTCATACTAACGTTTAAGTTATCTATATTTTTTACAGGCACAATTTGCACATAGTTGTGTCTTTCCTCTAACTCCAATACCACATTCAATGCATGGTTTTGATCCGGTACCTCCATATTTGATACTCTGCATATGGTAACCTCAGTATTTGTTTACGCATGGTTTATTACAATAAAAAATATGTCCAATTTTCAACCAAATACACTTATTTTCTGTTTGAATCATTATATATCTATATATACTAAATTTAAATTTGACTATGTTTCTTAATTATAATGATGGAGGAATTACCCGCAATTGAACCATCTGCTACTAGGTTTGATCTTGACAGACTACTAGGATATAAATTTAGTGTTTCGATGCAAGATCTAAACAAAAGTATCCGTTAGGCCAAAGAGGAATTTCGTGAAGATGGTGCTGTTTATGTGTGGTCAACTTTTAGAGCTGAAAACATCATTAATATAATAAATGACAGACGAGGAGAAGTAATTATTAACCACCTTGATAATAAAAAATATTTTATTTTAATAAATTTATTGTCGAGACAGAAGATGATATTTGGATATTTCGTAATAAAAGAGACCCAGTTCGTATACAGTCGGGAAATAATAATATCGTTGTATTATATAATAAATCCAAACCTGGAATACCGACTGGTATTGATAGACCTTTTTTTGAGCGAGGGTATCCAGTTACTGCTTTGGTATATGGATTGTATTTGATGAATGATAAAACTAATATTGCAGATCTCAAACCGATCAGATTATCATAATCAAGAATAAACTGTGTGGCTAGGCGTATTTTAGAACATTTTACAAATGCGATGCGTGGTAATGGCTTAACAGATTTAAGACGTAAAATAAAATATGTGAATGGGCAGAAACTGTTAAAAATACTGGTGCATTTATTAAGGATGTTGCTGAACTAGAAAAGTTATTAAGATTTCCAATAACAGTAAAAACACTAACAGGAGAGATATTATAAAAACTGAAATATATATATATATATATATATATATATATATATATATATATATATATATATATATATATATATATATATATATATATATATATATATATATATATATATATATATATATATATATATATAATGGAAGCCCTATAACAATCGTTGATCATAATGCACATGCGAGGACTGATGCTGTAACAATATTTCCACGAGATAGAAAGATTAAATTTTATAAGGGTTATGTATTTGATTTTGTTAAAAATATTAGTAAAAGTGACCCTGTATCTGTTTGGTTATTTCAGTGTTCGGAACACGGTTACGATCAGTTTGTACGACCTAACGGTGATATTTATCGTACCGAATCTCTTTATGAAGAAATGAGAAATCTTGCACTAAAATATACTTCTGACGATGACAAAATTAGACAACTGCTCAATAATTGTTTTACCGTACCATCAGTCGCGGCCCATTTCGCTCAGGAAAAAATTTCATGGAAACCGACAAGATCAGAATTTATTGAGGATATACAAACAAGTTGCATAGAATATGGGCACAGTGGATTATGGAATACTAAATACGATTATAATGATGTTATCTCAGTCGATATGGCTGCATGTTATCCTGGAAGTTTTCTTGGATATGGTGAGCGTTCTACTTTAACACATGACATGACCAGAATTTCGATAAATGGACCCTTACCAGATTTTGACTTAACCGGATTTGCGTATGTAGAATCATTCTAGTTTCCAAAAGATCTCACATCCGATTACTTATGTTTGGTTTGGTAAACATTTTTCTGACATACGTTGGACTCCAATAGTGTTATTAAGATATATGCTTGCTGTTGGAATATTAGTATCGTTAGAAAAAGTAAATGAAGCAAATAAATCCTATAGTCCACAAAAGCAAGTTTGGCTTGCCGAAGAAAACATTATTTAAACTACTAATAATATACGTAAATGCAGGGAAAAACACGATGAAAAACCGTGCAAAAGATCTTGGTAGAAAGATAATCGGTACGTTTACTCAAGGCAGTTCATACGGCCATAAACGACACTGCACAGGATTGATTATGGAAGATGCTTAGTTAGATTTTATAATCGCTGATACAATGGAGACAAACACATTTATAAGCCGAAATAATGCTTATTTATCGGATGGGACCAAACTAGGTACCATTGTGAGGTAGATTGAGGGCGAATCACTACAGTTTGCTCATTTAAGATCTTCAATGTTAGCCTATTTTTCTATAAATCTACTGTCGATGATAAATAGATTTCCTCGTCAGTCTGTTAGAGTCGCTACGGATTCGTTTTATATAAAAAAAATATAAGGATTTATTAAATCCGCTACTCGGTAATGGTGAGTGGGGGGGGGACATAGAGGATAAAGCAAGAACATATACTCAGTTATTCTGAATCTGCTGACTTTGAAATTAAGGAAATATATTACAGAAATAATGATCAAATATCAGAGTCATCTGCACTATCTGTGTACGATCCTGTGGCTAGACATAAGACTGTTTACCTTAATGGATGTGGAGGGTCAGGTAAAACAACTCGTGCGATTACATGATTTATGAACAAGCATTCAGATATGATCGTTTTGACACCTACACATAACCTCCCTAGAGAGATAAAAGAACGTGGGGTAACAATCATGCACGTATAATAATTTCCTTAGATGGTGTGGAGTTACATGGACTCCTGAGCGAATGTGTCAAAAATATATTCCTAAGTATATAATATGGGTCTAGATAGACACGATGTCGTTAGAAACACTAAAACATTTCTTAAATGGTTATTAACAAAAAATACTGCTGTGATTATGTGTGGTTACCATCGTCAACTACCGCCTTTTGCTGGACAGTTCCCACATGAATGGCTAAAGAGTAATGTAGATTATTATGAAGAAATACATGATGATCATAGAGCTATTGATGAACCGCTGAAAGAGTTTAAAAGATTAATCAGACTACAACCATATAAAATACAATGTGAGATAATGAGTAAAGTAATTCCAGAAACTATTATGAATGATTTTGTTATACTTTATTGAAACCCACTGATTTGATAGTCGCAAGTAGAAAGATAGTTCGTGATGAATTGCAAAAGAAATTATTTACGTTACATAAAAAAAGTTTTCACATTTACATGTACCATTATGATATTACCAAGCAGATGCTCGACGACAGAATATTGAAGTGAAATTCCGGGTGGCGGAGTACAAAATCTTGAATTGAATGATATTATTTTGGTCACTATCAATACTGTTGATGGGGCATTGAGTATGGATAAATCACCATGGACGTTAGGATACGCTATAACGATTTACTCGCAGGGATTAACTATCTCTGATACAAATATCTGGATTGTAGATCATCGGATCGAGTGGTCAAATTTAGTCTATCTTGCAGTATCTAACGTCAGACAAATACTTCAACTACATAGGGTTATTATATATTATGTAATGACTGAAGAAATTACTAATGACGATGCAGTAATAAAGAAAAATTTAGCGTCTTATAAACTTTGTGATAAAATATAAGCGTGACTTTGATATTGATACTGAATTTATTATAGCACTAAAACAACTACAGAATAAGCACTGTGCAAGTTGTAACACAATATTGTCATGGCAATATTCGAATAATAATCCAAGATAATTTACCGCAGACAGAATTAATAGTGATATTGGTCACACACGTGAAAATGTAATGCTGACCTGTCTTGAATGTAATCGAAGCCGGGGTTCTAGTTTGGATAAGTGAAGGTGGTGGAAATTGTGTGTTTGCAGGAATTACCTGCAATTGTTCACGCACAAATCCACGTTGAGGGGCAGTAGAACCTAGTCTGTATATGGTAGGTCTTCCAGTGGATCTAACCACACTAGAAATTGTATGTGGGGTCACACTCCAAATAGGGTCAGTAGCTCGTCTTTTGCCACCCTCCAGCTCCCCTGGTTTGTTTAAATATCTCAAACTTACATCACCTAATATTGGTTGTTGACCTCCTTGTCCGTAATCATCGCTACGTGGTATATATCTTTTGTTATTGCATTAGAAGGTTTCATGGAAGTTGCACGAGTAATTTCATCATTTAATGCAGATATCACACTTGGTAATCTTGCAACCCATTCACGAGATCTCTCACCCGACTTAAAGTCAGTAGATATTTCCTTCGCTTATTGATATCCAAATAACCGCTCAGAAAGTGTTCGATTAAATTGTTTAACAATTGCTTGATCACAGTGAATTTCAGTATGCCCTCATCTGATTTTAACGTTATTTGTTTTCATAAAAAATGATACTGCACCAAGAAATTCTTTGCCAGGATCAACTTGTAATAGCTGTGGCCATCGTAGACTACCACGTTGATAAATTCGCTCAAATGCAGGTACAACTTCAGAGGCTGTCTTTGTCGATAATGGATCGTCATCTTTATATCTACTTGCAACGTCAACAACAGTCAATGCTTATGTGTACGTGCGTGAATTTCGTCCACGTCTTTTAATAGTTTCATGTTGTAAAAACAAAATATCTGCTTGGTGAACTTTGTTGGGAACACTGACTTCAAAATATGCATATTGAACTTTTTTGGTGGTAGTAAATAAACTTGCCATATTGCCTGTCGTACTAACCAATTTGCAGCAACAGAACGTAAAACTTTTGCTGCTTCAGCAAGTTTGGTGATCGCTGATTTGCCTCTCCAATATCCTCTTGGGCTATAATAAATAGATTCTATTTTAATAATTATATATTTAATTAGCAGCCCCTAGCATTATTTTACTTTTCATAGCGGATTTTATCAGAATACTGGCGAGTTTCTCTCTAACAGATTTATTAGGTATAGAATATAATGCATGAATCAATTTTACATCTGCAAGATGCCGCTGCTGCAAATCTTTACTTTTATAAGCAACGTCGTGAATGTGACATGCTTGATCAATTTTATTTACTGGATACTCTCCTGGTCTTTGTTGATCTTGATCATCAAGTCGGATATCAAGTCGAGTTCCAGGACCACATTAATTATATCCAGGGAGGTGTTTCTCACCAGCATATTTAGCCCATGGTAATCCGGGTAATTTTCCTAAAGAAGCAGCAATATTCACACCTATCTTTATCCCTAAGATAAATTTATATATTTGTGAACCACATTTTACACATTTACCTGTTAATCCACGTCGTTTATTTTTCGTTATTATTGTTGTCAATCCAGTGTTGTGTGTAGATGATCTACATCGAACACAATATAGACTCGTGTTATTAATAATACAATAATTGACTTTTCGGCGACACGAAAACAGGAACTAGTGAAGCACCATCCAGCATTACCAAATTCGATAAGAATGATTATAATAGGTCCATCTGGATCAGGTAAAACACAATTATTATTAAATTTTTTAATGAGATGGCCTAGATGGAGCAAAGATTTTAACGAGAAAGCAAAATCAGTTAATAAAGACGGTGACGATATTATTGACTTTATCACAGATATAGATGAAGCCCCGTCTGTAAATGACTTAGATGGATTCATTAATAATCTCGTAGTATATGCTGATGTAATGTTGGACAAACAATCTAATCGGGCTAGAATATTTTCCCGAGGTAGACACAAGAACACAGACCTGATTTATGTTATTCAGAGATACACACAGATACCTAAGGTGATTAGAGATAACTGTAATATTCTAGTTGTGTTTAATGGAGTAGATAATTATACTCTACAAAATATTTATTATTCCTGGTGTTCAGGGGACATGGATATGATTAAATTTAAAAATTTCTTTTCTAAAGCACAAACTGTTCCGTTTGGATTTATAACAATAAATCTGCATGATCCAAGATCAAGGTATCGTGTAGGTCTGGATAAAATCTTTGGTTAATCCCCTGACAGTCAGAAAAACAATTAAGATCTTTAGGAAAACGTACTTTGCTTTTCAAAAGACTATTTTTGAATTGGAATAAAACTTGATGAATAAAACTAACCTTAGAATAGCGTAATAAATTGATACGCAATTACATCTATCTTTTGTGGTAGAGTTCCTTTTGGTCAACTTGATGTAATTAGAAAAGAGACACATGTATATTTTAATCAGAAAAGAATTACCCCAGATCTCACTAGGACCATAATGATTATCACACTTTTACATTTATCAGATTGTTGTTAAAATGTAGATAGTCTAACATCATTTTTCAGCTAATCGGGTCGGTTCTGCGATGCTTCACCTGTGTACTCTTTAGTAATACAGCTACACTTAAGCATATGAATTTCACGTGCTGTTTGAGAAATGGAATTTGGTTTTAAAACACTTGTCTCTGTATTGTTTCATGACAAGGGCTTGTATTCAGTAACAAAGAGTGAAAGCCAACGAGCTTTATATGTTTTAACAAAAAAAAATTATTCTCCTAGAAAACGATGTAAAAATTGGTAAATAGGAATTACAGTTTGTGAATATAATCCACAATTTGATCCTAAGAATGAAAACACAATTCCTATCACTAAATAATTCTATTTGGATACAGGTTCGAATCTCGGTGACATACAAATATGGAAAGCGATGTCGTTAGATGTTGTCCAATGTATGAATATCAACAATCCCTCACTTGAATCACAGTTTTTATTTCTGAATAATTCCAGAATAAATTACCTTGAACATCTTTCAGAATTTATTTAAATAAAAAATTCAACTTGTTGAGTTTCCATGATAATAAATTATATAATCTAAACATGAGATGAAAAACAATCATTTAGGCAACAATTAAAAAAAATACATTGTTCGTTCAAGATGTTAAAACATCTCTGCCTGAAGATTATTAGGAATACGTATTTAAACCTCTAAAACATCATTTAAAGTCACGCGAGATTGGTCCTGAGGTCTCTTACTACAAGAAATCCCGCACGTTCGCCAGTGTAACCCCACTTAAGAATCAATTAATAAAATAGCGTTGTTTACAAATGGTTATCACGCTAAGAAAGTATGGTCATGATACTTACCAATCATTTCAACTGCCTGTTTACGCTGTTGCTAGCCCAAGACGAACTAGGGTAACAAAAAATAATTATCATATAACACTTCTTCGTCTTAAATAAATAACATTTAATAAAAGAAAATATCTAATTACTGAGAAAGAATTTTTTCGAATCAGATAAAAATATTCATTACAATAAAATGTAATGAAATAAAATAAAATGAAAAAGAAATTTTAAACTAACACACAAGCAATCTAATTACATATACATAACAGTGTATTTCTATTTCATATACATTTTGCGTGCTCAATTATTGGTCATGTGAAAATTGCTATTATACATACTTTCTTTATTGTAAATGTTTACCAGAATAATCAGGAATGATTTTGAATCTCCGAACTCAAATAACACCTGCGTGCTCGGGCAAACACTTGCAAGCAGCATGATGTGTTTCGTTCCTAAATTGCATTAAAACCATGTCGACCATTGCTTGCTTTATTATTTATTTATTTAAAATATAGCTTTATATTTGGGTGTAAATTCTGACGTTTAGTTTCTTAAAAGATAGCTTATGTTCCTAGAAAACATTCATATCTTATCTACCCCATAATATAAAACGTCCTTACCCATATCATAGGAAAACCGACGGATTTCAAGTAAATTTCTTTATATCGTGCCGTGTGATGTAATCGAATTTAAATTTCCATCATCAGGAATTTTTGTTGCGCCAGCAACGAAAAATATACATGAAGCTTTAGACTTAACTCTGGTTCTTTCATTCCATTCACAGTCCGTAATGCTAGAGTCCATCTGAAACGATGGCAATACATCAATGCACATTCATCTGCACCTATGATATTACACTAAACAAGAAAATGATAAGTCGTAACATCCTAATTTCATAATGATTCGTAAAATAACCATGTCAAGCTAATCTTCCAAATTTAAGAGCCAAACATTTTACACTTTATAAAACATAATGAAGTGGTCAAGTAAATCCATCAGATCGCTTCAACAGTCATATTTTTGGTATATCTTGAAACGTTGAAATGAAATTTAGCGATCACTTAAAAATGACCAAGAAAAAACGATAAAGTATAAAGTGAAATGTTGTTCCTGTATGCATTTTGCAATCACATGTTGTTTCTGTACTAATAACAATTAATAATGTAGTCAAACAGAAGGTGTAGGGCATTGAAACGCCAAAGGCAATGGTCGGTATCCTACGGAATGCGCCAAATCATGTGACACACGAAGGGCAGGAAAAAAATCATTTTTTACAGTTCTGTTCTCTTACTAGTGGTACGCACTCACTCGTTTTGTAATTAATCCGCAAAAAGTGGCACGCTATGAAAATAGGTTTCAGCTCCCTTGCTTAAAGCAAATTGACTTAATTCGCAACATAATTGTAAAGCTGCACAATAAGAAAGCTAACACACACACACACACACACACACACACACACACACACAGTGGTACTCGCTCTACATCGGGCTATTGTTTCATTGCGAAGAAAATATTATTTCTCGTTTTGTTCATGAAAAATATACACTGCCTTTGAACATGAGCATGTCTGGTGTTTCATACAAAATCAGCATTGCGTTAATACAGCATGTACTTCTGTTCTTTACGTCTCGTTTGAATTCCTATTTGTGAGTTCATTTTATGTCGGCTAAATAAGAATTAATATGATGACTATTAATACATGGTCTTTCGGACTTTTGAAATGGCTATTAATTGTAAATATTATCTGACATTAAAAAATCGCATTTTTTTATATCCGAGCATTCGCGGATGCCATATTGTCTGCATAACAAAAGCAATAGTACGTCAAATGGAAGTCGATTGCACCTGCAAGAGTTAGTTTACAAAACTTCCTTCTTTACGATCAACACGTGTATAGCAATAGGAATGCAAAATAAATGGGTGTTGGTTTCAGCTATTTATTTCATATCAGATGATTAGGATATCACTTTCGATTGAGTTTTAAAATATATTGGAGGTGTGGCAGTGATGATTTTATCTATACTAATGGTGTAATTTTACGAACTTTTTCTTTGTTGTAGACTTTTCTTTCTATGCACGCACGTACAGCTGCTACTGACGCTTCAAGGGTATTGCAAACACTGAAGCCTCAAGTGTCGGCAAATGTGAGTGGTATGTCTCTTTTTTAGTCTTTTTTCTCCATGCTTTGTACACTGCACTGCAAATTATCATGCAAACATTTAAGTAGGAAACACTCCACCAAATATGTAAGTGTTTTAACAAAGACTATGGAAGAAATATATATATATATATATATATATATATATATATATATATATATATATATATATATATATATAGATATATATATATATATATATATATATATATATATATATATATATATCGCCTAAGTTATAATTTCTTGACGTCTGATGGCTGCTTTCTTGGGTTTCCCTAAAGATGCTGTAAAAATTCGTCATATTCTGGAACTAATAATATTAATGAAGATGCAGGACGATGCAGTTCCGCTTAAATATTCAGATATGATAAGAAATCAAGAATAATACTAGTCATAGCAGCAATAGAAGTATAGGCACTCAGGGTGTAAAGATCCACATTCGGTGTATGGTGACATTTTGTCTTCAATTCAGCCGCGTGATACTGTACTTACATCATTGTCTACTCCTTCTAATCTGTGATAATGTTTTGAGTGTATGCTAAATTGTGGATCCCTAGGGTTATCGGGCTTGTAGATTTGCTGTATGTATGTATGTATGTATGTATGTATGTATGTATGTATGTATGTATGTATGTATGTATGTATGTATGTATGTATGTATGTATGTATGTATGTATGTACGTACGTACGTACGTACGTACGTACGTACGTACGTACGTACGTATGTATGTATGTATGTATGTATGTATGTATGTATGTATGTATGTATGTATGTATGTATGTATGTATGTATGTATGTGTGTGTGTGTGTGTGTGTGTGTGTGTGGATGGATGGATGTGTGTGTGTGTTTGTGTGTGTGTGTCTTATATTAATACCTTCAGTATTTATCGTTAAGTTCCATAATATATTGGTTCTTGATTGGGCACTCGTGAGATCTCATTAATTAAAAGTGTCTGAATGTTATCTGCATTTGTATAATTTTATTATCATTCATTTGTGTTCAAAAAATGCATTCAAAACAGATAGACTTTTACAAGACTTTATTCAGAAAATGAATATATGTGCGTATGATACCTCCTGAAATGGTTGGTTTAAATTAGAGGTTATGGTTACGTTTGAAAATGAATAGAAATGCACCCATGGTTAGTGTATGCAACTTTTGTTTTCCATCAATTTTGCCACCATATTAAACTTAATTTAGATGGCATTTACTTACATGACACTGACTCATGCAAATTTCTAAGTTATCACAGATCAAAACTCAGTTTTATTCACTCCTCGTGCAAGTTGTACTTGGATTCCGCGCGTATGTGTCTTAGCTGATTCGATTGTTTTGATATCATCTATAATAGCTCCACCACAACTAAGAAAAAAAAGTCTTTACGGTATATCATTTAATGATCTACGGAATTAGGAGATTATGTGATTTATTTTGTTTACCCCAATAAAAATAATCCACGACTCCGCGTAACATGCACTCAATCATAAATTGATACAACGTTATTTGTTTCTGCTTTTTTTTTGGGGGGGGGTATTTATTATCGTTTTCTTTTACTATACCATTACCACACCTTCTATTTAGGTAGGGCTTATAAGCATGGAGTGGAAAGAGGGACATTGATTCGGAAATATGTGGATAGGTAATGTCCAATAGGGACCTAGCGGTAAAGCCATCTGTCACAGTCACGTGTCAAGTCCAGGCATCCCTAGCTCACTTTTCTTTTATTTTCTAGATAAGCCTCTGGCCAAACTATCAGACAGCTCTAAGAAAAATTTGATAAATGGAACCTGTCCAAACCATATTCACAGGGGTATAGCAGTACAAAACATTACGGCCATGGAACACAATTAATTTTACTATATATTCTCTACATTTGTTTCTCAGTACTGACCTTTCCACTGTGTAACAATCAATACAAATCATATGTTAATCTAAAATACATTCAAAGTTGACTTCACGGTGAAGTTCTTGTCAAAGGTTCGCCTGCATTTTTTTAAGAGGCTGTTTTGTAGACAAAGCACCATGCGATGGAACACAGATTTCACTTCCGAATCATCATAAAGGCCTTTTTACACACAGACAAGCACACCATATGCTCATATTCGCAAGAATAAACAACTACTTTTAAATACTTATAAAAAATGCGCTAATCAAACTCTTCTATCCCCACCAAAATGAGAGGAAAAATGTTCTAAAATAGATTAAAACTGCATTCGTGAGTACTGAACTGGAAGTACTAATTGTGACCAGATGCCATTATAGCACCAACATATAGCCAACATTGGACCTACACTGATCCCTTGGAAACAGATCATTGGTTAAAGAAATCAGGAAGTAAACTAGCTGAACTGCCTATGGGAGGGAAGTATTAGTCTTTTTGCAACATAAAAGAGGTAGGGAAAAAAGACCTTATTCAAAACACGTTATTTTTTTTCAAAATTCTTTTTTGAATTTTTTGTATCTAAACTCACAACAAAAGACTAAGGTAGAGCACAGACAGATATAAAATCTTTTACAGATTCGGACCAAAGAGGGGGGGGCTTAAAGTTTGCCATTTTAATATAGATGGAGAGCGTAAAGGGGTCCATAAATAAACTTGGCTTCGTGTTTCCTTTTAAAAAGATTCGCCATCTTAAATGCCCACTTGTAATCCTATTTTACGATTCAATAAATCAAGTATTTACACTGTTCTATCATCATCGTGTCATTTTACTTATATATATATATATATATATATATATATATATATATATATATATATATATATATATATATATATATATATATATATATATATATATATATATACCTACCTACCTACCTACATACATACATACATACATACATACATACATACATACATACATACATACATACATACATACATACATACATACATACATACATACATACATACATACATACATACATACATACATACATACATACATACATACATACATTTCGACTGTGTCTGAAAGCAACTAAAATTGATCTTTCTGGAGAGGTGGTTTTCATATACAGGTAATAGCCACGACTTTGAAAGTGAAAAACTCTTTACGAGATTCATAGTACGATCAAGTATTTACACTGTTCTATCATCATCGTGTCATTTTACTTATATATATATATATATATATATATATATATATATATATATATATATATATAAATATGTATGTGTGTATGTATGTATATATACATACATATTTACCTACCTACCTACCTACCTACATACCTACATGCATACATACATACATACATACATACATACATACATACATACATGCATGCATGCATGCATGCATGCATGCATGCATACATACATACATACATACATACATACATACATACATACATACATACATACATACATACATACATACATACATACATACATACATACATACATACATACATACATACATACATACATACATACATACATACATTTCGACTGTGTCTGAAAGCAACTAAAATTGATCTTTCTGGAGAGGTGGTTTTCATATACAGGTAATAGCCACGACTTTGAAAGTGAAAAACTCTTTACGAGATTCATAGTACGATCAGTAAATATGCATTTTAGATGCATTAGAGTGATCTAAGTAATTTATTTTTTATAATAGATGAAACCCAAAAACTGTTTCAAATACAAAGTGTGATAAGTGCAATAGCAATGAAAACTAGCAGTTTTTAGTAGATTCAGGCATGTTGTTGCAGTACAAAAGCAATAGTAATAGAAAAATTAGCCGGGACTAGGAAACATTTATCTCCTTGAATATAGTGTTGCTATAAGCAGATGGTGTAGCCACGACAAAATTTATACATTACACTTTTCCATATGGATAAGAACAGCAAACGTTGGACAAAAATATTGTAAGCTTCCTTGACTGTAACATTCCATGTCAGCCAATAATTGTTTTTCGTTTTGCCTTGATTTATTGATTCATATCACTTGTTTCGATTTTCTAAGCGTTATCATAGGAAATTAGGATTGCCTTAAAAATTATTGTTTTTGGACCGCTTAGGTGGCCCAGGGGTTAGAGCCACCGCCTCGGATGCAGGACGTCATGGCTTTGAAACCTGGCCGAGTCATACCTACCAAAGATTTGTATAAATGATACTAACAGCTGACTCTCCTGGCGCTCAGCATTTTGAGGTTAGTGTTAGGACCGGTCGGCCTGGTGTAATTAATAATGTGACTGGGTGGGTGATCATGCTACATATCTGTGGCATGATGTCCCAGTGCTAGACAGCTCTACAAATGCCACAATACAGACATCGTAGCGATATGACTGAAAAGTTGTTAAAGCTACGTTAAAAATCCAAATCACACACACACACACTTGGATTTCCACCTAATATGAAATATCGACATTCGATTCCTTACGGCACACCAGGGAAGATACCTTCTCAAATTCCATGTAAAGCTAATATCAAGAAAGAACCAAAGATTGGTCAAGTTCGATAGCGTACTTCGAGATTACAATCATATTTTTTTCAAATTTAACCCGATCGATATTTTGATGTGGTGAATAGATTTGATATATGAGCATGACCTCACGATTCTTTCCTCTACCTTTGGAGAACGTCTTTGTTTTATGTTATCAAACGGACATTCTTGTTTCAGCATTGCCCTTCACGTTGACAAGAATACTTACATAAATGCATTTCTATGTAGTATTAGTAACCTTTTCAGCCTGTTAATGTAGTTTTTCTCCTCTCTTCTCATCATTCTCTTCTCTTTACAACCCTGCAGTTCATCGATATTGTTAGTTCATAAAGAAGTAAACATCTTGAAAGACTACGCTGCTTATGTGGATTAATACAAAGGATATTTACATTTCGTTATTATTTTAGAAACAAATAACATATTACAAATATACTTTTGTTTAGCCTTTAAATATTGCAAGATTTTGCACAAATGAAAATGTATTTTCTTCTCGCATAATATACATATTTCTTGTGATTTTAGTGTAACGGTGTGTGATTCTGAACACAAGCATAGTATATAAAAATGTTGACAATATATCTTGCAATTAGCATGCAAGTATTTTCTGAAGTATGCGAGGAGCCGTAGAGCTGATAACATTTAGGTGAGCCTGAGAAGTACGTGGTCGATACGTAAAATATCGGGTATAAAACGAAGTTTCTAAACAAATATTTTATTTCTAAACTCTAAGCTCACACACATCCACTGTTGTTATTTTCGAGTAAAAATAACAAACCACAGACTAAAATAGACCACTAGAAGTTACAACATTTTAATTGAACAGACCGTTCTGCACTCCAACAATCATCCCTTTAACGGAAGAAGGCATATGGCATGGTTTAGAAGCCAATCTTCGGAAATTATTGCATTTCAGCTCGACAACATGTTACAGCAGCAGTTTTTAAAGGTCAGGGTCATGTCAACAAAGGAATCTCACTAAAAATGGACAAGATCTTGCTTTTGAAAGATCGAAATACGAAGAAAATAACAACAACGTTACTGTAACAACACATGCCATACGCATGCGTAATTTTAGAAAAGGGAATATTATTTGTTTGACCCTAACAATCACTTTTTTATATATTAATATAATGATCATAATAATATATCATTGGCATGACCAACTATGGCATTCTACCACGTACCACGTATACATAAATACATACATACATACATACATACATACATACATACATACATACATACATACATACATACATACATACATACATACATACATACATACATACATACATACATACATACATACATACATACATACATACATACATACATACATACATACATACATACATACATACATACATACATACATACATACATACATGTGTTGAAATATATAATTTGCTTCTTTGCTTTTCTCTTTTAAGACTGTCTTCATTAATTTTGATTAAATGAAAATAAACCCAAGAAGGATTCAACTTTAAAGATGGAAAGATAATTCAAATAAAGAAATCATACATATACAGTATGGTTAGCGTGAACACTTAAAGTGCAACCATTCACTTACCGGCTGGTATATTGAAACGAGTGCGAAATATAAACTAAGCGAAATGACGCACAAGCAAGAGGTAATTCAAACCCTTAAACGTATTGACCAAGCCATTATTATGATTTAATTATAATTAGCATTGCTGCAAACGATCTAGCGTTTATTCTATTTCTGATTAAATATTTATCGTCCTTCGTACGTTCAGACACATCGACGCCCAATTTTTCACGGATTTTCGCCCATATCTTGCTATGTTGGAGAGAGAGAGAGAGAGAGAGAGAGAGAGAGAGAGAGAGAGAGAGAGAGAGAGAGAGAGCTTGGTGGTTTGCATTTGTTTATTGTCCGTCCGTATATTTCTATGTTAGTCCATTAGTCTGCTGCTTTACCAACAAACACATTGAGAGAAATACATAGTAATTGGGGGGAGAGTGGGCTTTGGACATTTTAATATGTACAAATAATCCGTTTTTACAACCTTATTATTGGTCAGAAACATTTTAAAGCCGTGTTAGTTGTTTTATATATATATATATATATATATATATATATATATATATATATATATATATATATATATGTATATATGTATATATACACGTTATATAACGTATATATATATATATATATATATATATATATATATATATATATATATATATATATGTATATATATGTATATATATGTATATGTGTATATATATGTATACATATATATACATATATATATATACATATATATACATATATATATATACATTTATATATATATTAAATACATTTATATATATATATGAATCTATAAATATATATATATATGTATATATATATATACATATATATATATATATATATATATATATATATATATATATATATATATATATATATATATATATATATATATATATATATATATATATATATATATATATATATATATATATATATACATACGTTATATCCAAGACTGATAAAAGTGTCTCCAGTTACCTATTTGGACTCTCCTATCACGCCGACCTTAGTGGCCCGATTTAATTGTTTCCTGTCAACACGTTCAGTGCTAACTACTCGATAATCTACGAGTATTTGTCGCCAATACTGTTATCAGTGGAGTTCGTTATTTATTGCGTCATAGTTGGCCGTGAAATATGCACTGTATTATTCAACTGCTCTGCTAATTTGTCGACAATAAGTTTAATCTGGTTTAGATACTCTAATAACTAATTTCATCTACTCAGTGTAAAGAAGGGGCTTAATACCATAAATTTGATGCAAAGATCTGAACATTTTTGGGCATACTGTTCTTCTTTCCAGTCTGGAATATCACCCATACACATATAGCAGTTTTCAAGTTATATGCGTGACAACATAACGGAGGAAATTTCTTTCACGTCTAATAAAACAACGTTTGCAGAGAAAATGGACTTTGTTTTTATTTTTGAAATTCGTGCCTTAAAACGTCAAACATTCGTCATGTTCTATGTATTAAATAATGCTTTCAAGTTTCTACTTATTCAGAAAAGAAAGCTTGTATGTTTGTTTTCTACTGTAGCTGCAGATTTTCTTTATCGTGACAAGTTTGGTAATTTATTAATCTTTTGGTTGCATTGAGATCATACAATGTCATACAAATCAATAATCTGATAAATATTCAGCATCTTTGTTCTTAATCTGAACGATTTAGTATGAAGAAACATACAATTTTGTTATCTCTAAAAGTGTTTGCTGTACATGCTATAAAGGCAACAGTTTTGGAACATTAGGCAAATCAATGCATTTTTTATGTCTTAAAAATATGGGCAAAAATATATGCACTACCGTATGTACTAGCTTATAAGTCATGCCACACTGCAAGTCTGACTGCAAACATAGACCTTGGTCTGCCGTTGCATAATGCGTCAGCAGATCAGAGTCTGTATTGCTTTTCTATCGATAGCTCCTAACAAACTGCACAGAGCAATTATGCTACTGCAGGTTTTTAAAAAAAAAAATCTGTGCAGCTTGAACCTCGGCATTTAATGTGTCATATTGTGTGAGAAAATCTGTTAACAAATTCCTGCTCATGCTTGTTAATGTCTTCTGATAAAATTAGTAATATTCAAAGTAACTTCGGTAAGGTCAATACTTGTTATATAATATTACGATATAATATTACGACTTTAGACAGATTCTGAAACAAAGAAACTACCTATCCGTGAAGTAGTCATGGAGGTTACGGTCAAACACGCGGTTACTTCTTTCCGGGCACCTTGCTGCGGGAAACTGTTTACAATTAATAGTGATGTCACCGGTCGGCTTAGGCTTAAAGGCAGGTGGCCATAGAAGACAATTAATTTTACTATATAGTCTCTACATTTATTTCTCAGTACTGAACTTTTCAATCAATACAAATCATATGTTAATCTAAAATACCTTCAAAGATGACTTTACGGTGAAGCTCTTGTCAAGGGTTGACCTGCATTTTTTTTTTTTTTGAGAGGCTGAATTGTAAACCAAACACCATGCAACGGAACACAGATTTCACTTCCGGATCATCACCATGACCTTATTACTCAATGTGCACTCTCGCCGAAATAGACACAGACAACCACACCATAAACTCACATTCTAAAGAATGAACAACTGCCTTTAAATCCTTACCAAGAATGCCAAAATCTAACTCTTGTATCACCACCAAACTTAGACAGGAAAAAGTGATATAAAAATAGACTGGGACTACATTCGTATGTACTGAACCGGATATTATTAATTGTGTACTGATGCCAGATAACGCAACTTTATAGCACATCAGGGACACAACCCCCATAACCTTTTCAAAGAGACCACAAGTATCCAATCAGAACTAAGATAGTCAAATTTTGGGTGGGTTTCTCAGGCAGCCAGAAATTATTATATTTTCCTTGTGAACGAACAGTACATGTCTGGACATTGACGAAAGCAGATAGTAGGGAGCTGGGGTCACTAGAAAGTTGCGCGCGCGTTAAAAATGTCGGGAAAGGGATTTCTATGAACTTCGGATGAGATTGGAACAAAGGCTTCTGATAAAGGTTTCCGGATGGGGTCGGACAAGACGCGAAAATTAGAGAGAATAAGTGGAGAGTACGTAGAAATAGGCAGCTGTGAGAGGAAGGAGGGACGAGAGAACGGAAACGAGGGTACTGGAAATACCGACAAGTATGGTTGAGAGAACGGTAACGAGGATACTGGACTTACCGACAAAAAAGGCAATAGAACACAATTAATTTTACTATATAGTCTCTACATTTGTTTCTCAGTACTGAACTTTTCACAGTGTGACAATCAATACAAAAAATCATATGTTAATCTAAAATACCTTCAAATATGACTTTACGGTAAAGTTCTTGTCAAGGGTTAACGTGAATTGTTTTGAGAGGCTGAATAGTAAACAAAACACCATGCAACGGAACACAAATTTCACTTCCGAATCATCACCATGGCCTTATTACTCAATGTGCACTGTCGCCGAAATACACACAGACAACCACATCGTAAGCTCACATTCTAAATAATAAACAATTGCCTTTAAATCCTTACCAAGAATACCAAAATATAACTCTTGTATCACCACCAAACGGAGACAGGAAAAAAAATGTTCTAAAAATAGACTGGGACTACATTCGTGTGTACTGAACCGGATTTTATTAATTGTTTACTGATTCCGGAAGGTCGAGAGAACGAAAACGAGAGTACCGGAAGTACCGAGAAGGAGATCCGGGACAGGAAAACAAGGGCACGGGAAGTACTGAAAGTAATACAAGTCGGAAGTTACAGACGAATAAAATAGAAGGGACACTGGAAGGAAACCCTCTCACCTTTAATTTCGCTGGATGAAATAATTGGCAAATTGGATAGGTCGTGTATTGATTGTAAGCTATTGCGTTGAAAAACTGTTCTGTAATTGTGGAATACCGCGATATAATTTATTAAATTATTTTATATACCTTTCACCTTATTTATTTTATATTTTAACACCTAAACCGTCGGCTTTGCTGACTGAGGTCTCGGAGCTCTTTAACCGTCCTTCCTGGGGGTTAGTAATAATTCGGTAGGATGCACTTGACACTATATAAGCGGGTAGAAATGGAATACTCTTATTGTTCAATGACCAAATTGAAGAGAACATGAAATTGTGACTTTGGTTTAATGGAAACGTCCAATGCTTTAAGTTATAAAGGATAAGTTACTACTAAAAATAAAGACAATTAATAGTTGTATTTGATATGACTAGATATAGCTAAAACGCTATTATTAAAGTCTATGGTATTACCTTCCGCCATGTTAAGATTAAAATACAGCTTAGCTTATACACTATACACCTTTTTAATATATTAATATCATTTATGTCTGTTTCCAGATATGACACTACTGCGACCATTCCTCTTCAAAGGCTAACTGACAAGGTAACAAGTCGATCGTTCGTCTTGTAGGAGTTCAAGGTACTCTGATGCCTATTTACGAACCAGAAGGTAAATATTAAAATTAGAGATGATCACCTCAAATATTATACAATTCATAAACTTGTTACATATTTTAAGCTCACGTCACTTTAAGGCCGAGTGAACGTATTTGGTACCATAATCCGTCCTGCGTCATCCGTCCGTCAGCAATTTTTGTTTTCAACCTCTTCTAAATTGAACACACACACACACACACATACACACACAATTGTCTTCAACTAAATTTGGCAGACATCATCCTGACACTCTTTAAGTTTGTCCAAGTTAGGACAATCCACGATGCAATATGACTACTGTTACTAAAAATAGAAGACCTTTTAAACGACTTCTCTAAAACGTCTTATAAGAATTTCACCAGATTGTACAGAACGCCTCCTGGTCATAAGAGATTTAATTTTGTGCAAATAATATAATACTGTAATCAACTATTGGCATTCTTGCTATAAAAACATATTTAAATCTTACTGATCATTTAAAGCACAAGATTCTGAAATACCGAAGACATTTTCTAATTGTACCTAAATTCTATTTTTCTAACATATGAATTATGGAGTTTTCATACGTCAAAGTAAACATTCGCTAATTTGAGTCATCCAACGTTAATTGTTTGTCATGTATGCCTATTTGTCCGATATTTGTTGTTGTCGTTGTTCTTTTTCTTCTTTTTCTTATAGAGTTTAACGCCATTTTTCAGCACAAGATAGGCTATACAAGGCGGCCAGTATTAATGGTGGAGGAAGAACCCTGGAAACCCCTGGGAAGAACCACCGACCCACGGGAAGCTACTAGCAGGCTTTCTCACTTACCCACGTTAGCTGAGTCTGGCCGAAATTTGTTAAGTCAACGATTATTTTATACCCACAGGTAAAAGAAGATGGAAAGTATGAGAGAGAGAGAGAGAGAGAGAGAGAGAGAGAGAGAGAGAGAGAGAGAGAGAGAGAGAGAGAGAGAGAGAGAGAGAGAGAGAGAGAGAGAGAGAGAGAGAGAGAGAGAAGAGAAGAGAGAGAGAGGGGGGCTTCTGCTGACATCGTTTAGCATCAAACAAACTGTATCCTGGATTCTTAGAATGTTTGATATTTGTTTCAAAAAGTATCGGTTCCTTACTTACGATGATACAAGACAAATCTTTATTTTGTATCCAGATTGCAATAGGCAGTCAGTCTGTGTAAGATATCTCAAATCAGATTTGATTGCGCATGTAGCCGGAATTACAAGAAAAGTGTTACAGTAGTTGAAATAGCTTACAATAACGGCAATTAAAAATACTCTGAATGATTGGATACAAAACAAAGAATAATTTGGATATCGACATACTAATGTTCAACAATATTTGTGAAGCAAGAACAAAATTACAATAACCAAACATTAGCTTATCCGTGGCAAAGCTACTGCATTACAATAATTACATAACAGTTCACTAGACATATATTTTTTGTATATTAATTATCGTTTGAACTCGCCACTATTAGTAATGGTTATTGTCCAATTTAGAAATCAACAGCATGATGTATTCGAATGTTATGGAGAAAGGACGATTCCCTCAAAAACTTTACAATATAACTAGCAATTTTAACAAACAAATACACTTAAAAAGACATTTTGTATTTGATTGGTTTGATTATTTTAGGGTAGTGCTCAAAAGAACATTACCCAGTGAGGAATGTTTGCTGCGATCCTGCTCCAAAATTAGAAATATTTTCTCTCTTAATTGATCATTTATTTATTTTCTCTGCTCGAGAAATATATATATATATATATATATATATATATATATATATATATATATATATATATATATATATATATATATATATATATATATATATATATATATATATATATAGTTACAAGCCAGGGGTCTTTTGCTTGACCGAGCTGTGTCAAAACCCTGAGCTCGAATTCCGCTAGAAGTCATTAGTTTACCCCATATTTCCAACGACTTCTATACAACTTCAGTTGTAAGTTGGAAAACCAGACGTGTCCATTCTATACATAAATTTTACAATAATCAATACAAGACCATATTATTTACAACTTGCAATTTAGCCATCAAACGCACATTCCCAGAGTTTCTCTATATTAACTTTCCGTTCCGCTTGTAATTCACACCGTAGAAACTGTACAACTATCCCTAACACGGGGGACTATTTGAACTGCCCGCCTGAGGCCAGTCGTTCTACCGTTTCAAGGCACATCACACCAGTAAACCTACATAACATTTGCCACTATGGCGACATAAACCGTATCTTTCGAGTCCTTTTTAATTTATCCCCTTGTGTAATTTACCGGTTTACTACCATAAATACTGCCGCTGAAGTCACAACACCGATGCACACCACTAGTTTTTATAAAGTGCTATATCACTTCAGGGACAGTCATGCGGATAGGGTCTGAGTTCGCTACTCATTGGCCGTGGCATCTCAGAAACTCACTAACACTTTCTCTCCGTGACGTTTGCTCCTAATAATTGACTAATTATTTCGTGCTAAGGAATATTTCCCACTGCACCGAATTCCGATAATCAAACATGTAATCACACAAGCCTACAAAATGCTTAAACTAAATGCGCATCTACTTAATTATATATATATATATATATATATATATATATATATATATATATATATATATATATATATATATATATATATATATATATATGCGTCATCAGTCATGAGGATCGGCATTATTTGGATTTATAATCATTTTTTGTAGTACAGCTTCCACTACTCCGTGATTTCATACAATTAGAAAATCACTGCTTGCAACTCACCTTATCATAAATCTCTAAGATATAAACAATGCCACCCTAGTTTGTAATATCAGCACCTTATATGAGAAATATTGCAGATATGCTATTACAATTAAATGATTATCTTGTCCCCAGTAAATATTTTCTTAAGTATAAATTAAATTTGATTGCATACAAGACAGTGAAGGCATAAAAAGATTCAAAGTGACAAGATATACCCGTTTAAACTCATTCTGACTTTATCTGGCGTTATCGTTAGAAAATTGACACACTTAAATAAGCGGCCAGACAGGACGTAACAGGTGCTTGGCCTATGCAGCAGATTCATTATAAGGAACCGTGAAATTGTGTTTTGCTTGAATAGTGGAATGATTTGTATTGTATAGGAAGGTACGTTCGATACAACATATTTTGGTATTCTATAGGATATCCGTACATTTTTAATTTATTCGTAGAGAATAACATATGTTCTGTTTTTCTTAGTACTCGTAATTTTTCTTTCTTTTACTTTTGTACTTCTCTGTTTGAATTTCCAAAGCAAATACATTCATATAATTCTAGCATAATACGTTAGTATTTCTCCCTGAGCAGAAATAATAGAAAATGATTTAGTTTCGTCATTTTCTTTTTTTAATGAGCAGTCACTAACTTAAATTCACTATGAAATATAGTTTTGTTGAACAATTGTATTTGAAACTGCGACACCAAGAAATTTGATACCAACAAGATCACCTGTTATCGGGATAGAAAAGACAATTTAAAAATTGAAATTTTTGCTAAATTCGATTTACTTTGCAGATAGATTATCAACATAATAAATATTCTTTATCTGCGGTACTAGTTATTCGTCTATCTTTCTAAATTTGATAAATAGTTTTGCGGTCAACAAGTTAATGTGTGTTTGATTAATAGATCATTAAAAATACACAATCGACATATCTAGTATGTATGTATGTATGTATGTATGTATGTATGTATGTATGTATGTATGTATGTATGTATGTATGTATGTATGTATGTATGTATGTATGTATGTATGTATGTATGTATGTATGTATGTATGTATGTATGTATGTATGTATGTATGTATGTATGTACTGATAAACATGGAATGAAGGTTAAATCGTTTATCAAGTTTAGGTCATAATGTCGAGAAGCAAAGTTATCATCGCATAGGTTATGCAAATATTTTAAATCAAACATTTTCTCAACAGTTTGTGAAATAATATTTTGATATCATTATCTACAAGTGTGTCATGAATTGAAGGAGATATAGCTTTTGAACCGTATATAATATGCATGTCATATATTTACGTATGATTTACCGTATATCCATATATCTGCAAATTATCTCATTATCGACGTACATATAGAAAAAAATTCAAAAGAAACAAAACTTTAAGCAGGGTACCATACAAATGGTTTTTTTTCTGATTATATAATTCAGAATATTTCTGCAATAAGTTTCTAAAGTCCCGATTCAGTTTTAATCCATTCTTGTAACTGGACCAAAAATGTGAACAACTACGATTTTTGAATAAATAACAAATAAGCGTATATACACAATGATTATTATTATTATTATTATTATTATTATTATTATTATTATTATTATTATTATTATTATTATTATTATTATTATTACGAAGATGTCATCTAGATATGAATTGAAGAATTTAGAGAATGGTTCTTCATCAGAGATTGCTAGCAACACGAAAGGAGAACGTGGCTGCCAAGTAACCATCTTCAAGGGTAATTTGTTTTAGTATTTCCGTGGTGTATGTAGTGGAATACCTTTCATCAATAATCCGAGGAGAATATGTCTGGGCTCGAAACATAGAAAGATAGAGATTCGTCATTATTCTCAAATGCTTTTACTAGACGATTCAGCTGAACATTATTTATTTTAAAGAAATATATTTTCATAATTATATCTTATATAGGATTAATGGCAAGCACAGACCACGCGCTTTCCGAACTCTCATCTTATCTCTTGCTAGTCAATTTGGTGCAATAACGTTAAGTCATGGAGCTTAAAAAAATAATAATTTGCTTAGATCGGATGGAAGATATATTGAAGATTGTAAATAAACAAATAATAAATAAATAATAATTTAAATAAATTTAAATAAATGCTATATGTATTCTTATAGATAATGAACATTTTTCTTCCTGTCATAACAGGATTCATACTTACATTTCTTGCCCTCATATTGGCCGTGGTAGTCGGATTGGTTGTTCACTTGGCCGAGAATAGAGAGATTAAGTGTATTTTCCCAGAGGGTCAAAAAGATACCAAAGGAACTCCTCAGGAGCAAGGTGGCAGTCAGGAAGGGACTAGAAGACACATTCCCACCCCGACAACGCCCCCAGTCACTAGTAAGTTTTTTAATACAGTGTAAATCATCACCCCTTCTAATTATTTTGATCAAGTTCTTTTATATGTGATATGAAATTATGTTTTAAATAAACATAAAATCCATTGAAAATATTACGCATGTATGTTCTGATGTAGATTGAGACCCACTGGGCTCACGTATATTTTATTATAGTGATTATACAAAGACATACAAACATGGCTTAGTCCATGCTTGTTGAGAAAGTACGCATTTCCTTTCTTAAAATTCCACGTGCTCTTCTTCAGGTAGAATACAACTGAAGGCTGGTATTATGAATCAGTAGATTCTGTAAGTTTGTTTCCAAAACATGACTCGAGCATAATTTTGTAAACAATAAAATGTTTTGCTGTCTCAATTAATGTGAATACATCGGATTGGAACTATATTTTTTATGTTTTTGTTTCACCATAGCAACATAAAATATTTTTAGTTAACAATGTTCACCTGACTTCCGTCGAAGTGGAGATGTTAAACCTACTTTTATGGCGAAAAAAAATGAATGGTTTATTATATTGTATTGAACACTGAAAATATTTTGTTTGAATCAATAAAAGAAGTGAGTCTGTAGTTAAGGCTTAAATACGTCATGAGCACGTCTATTTGCTCTGTGTGTGCCAGTAATTTATTTGTGTCTATTCACGGGCCTGTAGGATAAATACCACGTGCTTTAATAAAATGATTTAGTACGGCCCATTTGATGCCTTATAAATGCTTAATGGAGCCAGACATTATTTAGAAACGATAGCCGATATTAGTACATGACGAATATTAAAACAAAAACATTTTTCTTCCGAATATTATGACTGACACATAATGTGAGACACAACAAAATGTCTTAATTGGTAGGACAGCAATTCATGCAGACCACAATTGCAAATAAAATAATTCGTGTTATAGTCATTGCAATTTGAGTTTGATCCAGCTTAATGAAGACAGACTAGCTAAATTTAATATGGGTTCATTCGTGTACTTTCAAGGTCGTTTCTGGTCAAATATAACGATAAGGAAAGCGTCTAGGTTTACTCCAGGTCACGATGTCAAATTCAAATATCTTCTATGCTTGGAATCAAAGCAATTTTCTAGAACGCTATGACCTTAAAGAATATACGTGCGCTCCTCTTCTCTCCACCCGAGATCATGTATGTGCCTGTTTATCTAACACTACACACATCATTATTTATCCCATGCTGTTCTTTAAAAAAAAACAACTAAATCTGTATGACTATTTTATAAGAAACCTTTTTTTATGAATATTCTATTTTATGTTGTATGCTCTCCAGAGCATCTGTTTTCTCGCTACAAAGGGTACACATATTGGTGGTCTCGTTCACATTCCAGATTCTATATTCAGGGTTCTCCAGAAAACTTCTTGCTAACAATGTATGGGCCGTATTTTACGGCTTCCTTTATCTCTGTCAATCTTGTTTGAATTTATTGTGTCATCAAGGCCTGATAATGACTGAAATATCCATGGCTGTTATCGAATGACAACAAATTTGTTACCTACGAAGCGATTTGCTCTAATCGCGGAATCCCAAATCACTTTAAGAACACAACAAGGGCGTTGACAGCACCAGTTATATATCTTTAGCATGGAGAAAGTGTAGTAGAAATAATTGTCAATACAATATTGTTTTTGTTGTCGTAAATTTGATAAAATCTGGAATTAAATTACCATCATGAAAGTGATTTGCTCTAATCGCTGAATCCCAAATCAATTTAAGAACACAACAGGGGCGTTGACAGTACCACTTATATATATATATATATATATATATATATATATATATATATATATATATATATATATATATATATATATATATATATATATATATATATATATATATATTTAGCAGGGAAAAGTTTAGTAGAAAAAATTGTCAACAGAATATTGTTTTTGTTGTGGTAAATTTGATTAAATCTGGAATTTTATTACCATCATGAAAGCTTAGCGTTAAACACACACACAGAACCCTCTAAACATACATACGAGTGTGTGTTTGTGTGTGTGTGAATGTGTGTGTGTGTGTGTGTGTGTGAGGTTGAAGTAAAAATGAGAATGTAGCAAAATAATGCAAAACACACAAATTCATATTCCAGTCATTTAGAAGCGTCTAATTGTGCATTCTAATTTTTGAATATGCATTTAGCTGTTGACTTGAACCGTAATGAAAGCCGTTCGTTCGATTAAAATGTTAACAAAATGTATACGCTGACCTCTGATATGAATATCATGATCGATTACACGTAATTTAAGAGCCGTGTGAGGTAATAATGCATGTGATGGCTATTTTATTTAAAATGTTCTGCAATTATCATTTACACATCCACATAACTAGTATCTTCTCTTTTTTTTTGTACTACGAGGTCTGTGTATAAATAATGTCAAGGAAAGGACACCCACCAATCAAATGTGAAAATCTGCGGTCTAGTCGTACGTCTGCGTCATTATCTAAACAAAAAATACATTTGTTGAAATATATCTTCACATGATCATCCTCTTTTTCCCCCAAAAGAAACAACTCCTGGAACCATATCAACTTCAGGAACACATAGTACATCCCAGCCAGCACCCAGGGATCTACGTCTTCCCCGGCACGTGGATCCCGAAATGTACCGGCTGACCCTGGAACCACATCTGTACAGCACGAATTCCGATGACTTGTTCTTCAATGGGGACGTAGAGATCGATATCGTCTGTAAGGAACCCTCCACCAACGTCACCCTTCATGCAAATAAATTGAATATCTCGGATGTACAATTCAATCCTCGGCTTCGGACCACTGGCGGACCGGCTTACCACAGTTACGAATTGGACCCATCAAGACAGTTTTTAGTCGTTCGACTGGAGGGTGAAATGGCAAAAAACGAACGATATACACTCAAGATAACTTTCTCGGGACCACTGAAAAATGATTTGACGGGACTGTATCTGAGCTCCTACCAAAGGGGAAATAACACTGTGTAAGGAAACGAGTTTTGTTTTGTTTAGTTTGTTCTGTTTTATTTAGCTTGTTGTAGCCCATGTTGGTTTACAATTTATTCTGGAAACATTCGTGTAAAAGATATTTTAAAACGCTTAACACTTCACATTGTGAATATTCTATATAAGTCCCGAGATTATTAAATATAAATGCATAAGTATGATGCCACGGATATGCGACTTTGGCATCGTTTTTCCTGCTGTTAGTCTATCAATTATTCATTGTATGTCTATGGTCATGCATCTGTGGAATGTACTTATTTAACTATTTGGATATATTCAACTGAAAATGGTTGTGTAGATGTGTAAATGCCGAACGATATTTGTTTGTACGCTATATTTCAATTTCTACTTTATTATTTTTTTAAAATTTTGATACAGAGATAAGAACACTTAAAAAGTAATCCATTAAATTTATATTTCATTGTTTGGTGTTCGTTAAAGTTGTGGCAGTTTAATCGCTTGATAGGAATACACAAGAGAGAAGTCATACATCATTTGTAATCAGACTAGACCCTTTGAAAAGCAGGCATTTTATGACGTCAGCATGCATCAGTCACTAATACAGAATTAAATTTCACGTACCAGTTGAACATAGAATGTACTCTAAGTCAACTATTTTTCTCGCACGTTATCTTGAATTTAAACGCGATTGTTCGTTTAAAAATTTATAAAAAGAAAAAAAATCGCAGGGTTTTATAATGTCCAACGATTGTCGGATCATAATGAAAAGATTTTGACGTTTTAAGCTTTCCTTTCGTGTTCAAATAATTTTCTAATGTTCAGACATGTTGGAACATGCAAAACTATATATGGTCTAAATAATCTTCATAACCAATTGACTAATCGCCAACTTGTCAATCATGCTGATCAAATGACCAATCAGCGAGCGTAAATTAGACACTCCTCCATGCATGCTTACGTCCGCCAGTTTCCTCAGACAAGCTACTTGTGGCAATAAAAAATTGATTATGATAAGTAATTACAATTTTTGCATGGTTTGCTGATCTCGGTCAATATGGCTGAAACGAAGAAAGTGGAAGCCTAGTAATTCCGACTGTCCATATTCAAATTGCCTAAACGTAGGAATCAGATTTATTACTTTTGTCGAAAAAGAAACAAAACTTTGATTGATAAAGACTTTTTGTTGTCCCGTGTATGATCAGCTGAATATGGAAACAATTGATGGCAATTACAACATGTTTGTTTGCATAAAATTATGTAGAAAAGCATGTCCCGTTTATGGTTTGAAGGAAAAGGATGAATTTATAAATTGTAAAATATATGTAAAAATATACGTGTTTAGAATATGAGTGGATAACCCTCCAAATTTCGGGCTTTGATGTGTATATTATTTTTTTTTGTATAGGAAGCACTAAACCCCAATATGCATTTATTTTAAAACTTGAAAATTTGCACTGTAATATTGGCATGTCAAAGAAACAATGATTTATCGTCTTGATCACTCAGATTCTTGAATGACTCTTTACTTTCTCATTGGAAGCGTTGGGGATACAAAATGTAATAATAAAGAAATATAAAAATAATGGTTTCAGATAATTATCTGCCGATATATTAAACATGGATTTGCATGCTTACATCAAAAGACTTCATGGGTCAAAATCCACCCAACGAACATAGTATAATTTTAAAATTACAAGAGTAAATATTTACGATTTTTTTAATTAATTTTTAATTCATTTACTACCAAGGTAGCACGAGCATAAGCCAAATAACATTAATAAGGATAAGATTATATACTACACACATTTGCATCTTTTGGATCGAATTTCTTTGCACATGAAAAAGTTCTCGAGCAGCTTTAAAATTTAATTTTATTATTTGCTGAAAAAAATAAGATTATTAATATACGAACTTGAACTTTAAATATAAATATTGTCTACTGCATTATAATTTATGCAACTTTGAAATTTTGAATGTTTACATTTTGAAGAATAATGCTGATCATTTTCAATAAATATATCAGTTAAGCTGAAACATATTTCTTTGCCATATACTGCATTATTGTCGGAGGTTAGCAGGGCATCATGTCACGTGATTTGGTATCATCTCGCACAAGGTCAACTGAAATTCAAAGTTAGGCATACATTGTTTAATATATAGTTATGTAAAAGGTCACTTTCTATGCAGGTATATGGTTACAAGTCAATTGGAGCCCACAGACGCTCGTAAAGTGTTTCCTTGTCTGGACGAACCAGAGTTTAAATCCCACTTCCAAGTCACTTTAGTGAGGAGAAACGATCTTGTGTCTATCTCCAACATGCCAAGGATTCAACAGAAAAATAGGTAGACCTAGGTTCCACATAAAGATATCATATCCTTGAAATATTCAATATATGCTTTGGTTGTAACGATGAGAAAGTACGTTTGAATGTCACGTGACTGTTATTTCCATAGACTCTGGACTAAATTGTATTGACGATCAGAAAATGTAAAACATCGACAACAACAACAACAGAAATACAAAAATAATCAATTTAGTTCACAAGTGTCACGACAAGACAATAACAGCCAGACAAAAGTTTAATGAAAGACGTGCAAACATGAGCAGAATATAACAGGCGTGAATTAAACATTTTAATATATAATCTACACAAAATATGAGGAAACAAGTATGATTTTTCCATAAGAGAAATGTGATGTGAAATTTCCCTCTCTGTGTTTACATACATATTATGAAATAGAAGACTTTGATAGCAATAGATAAAATATCCAATATTTTATAAACAACTTTGACTAAAACGTTCTGCTACCTCTGAATATTTTGTTTCCATTGCTTTAATAACAGTAATCTCTCTCTCTCTCTCTCTCTCTCTCTCTCTCTCTCTCTCTCTCTCTCTCTCTCTCTCTCTCTCTCTCTCTCTCTCTCTCTCTCTCTCTCTCTCTCTCGTATATGTAATTGCTAATAATTATTTGAAAGTTGTGATCAAAATGAATTATACTGACACTCCTGATTCTAAACTTGTGCCAGTAGATCCTTATATCACTTTTCAGATCGAACAACATGGTAGCCGACATCTACAATACTACAGAGAAAATGTCCACCTACCTTCTGGCCTTTATCATCTGTGATTTCCAGAAGAAAAGCAAAATTACTGAACACGGCATAGAGGTCTGTTATAAACATATGGGTATTTGTAACCGCATATTGACAAAATTCTTCTGTCAGTTTAAATTTCACGCATACTGCTGTATAGAGGTTTGAAATAGCATTCCCCAGTTATTTAAACTAAATACGTACATAAACACACGACCTTAAAAATTCCATTTCACCCTCCTCACACACACAAATAAGTTATCTCTCTCTCTCTCTCTCTCTCTCTCTCTCTCTCTCTCTCTCTCTCTCTCTCTCTCTCTCTCTCTCTCTCTCTCTCTCTCTCTCTCTCTCTCTCTCTCTCTCCAATGCATACTCAGTACGATATATTCGAGTGATATCTCGGTATTTGATATGATATTATGAACGATAATTTAACAAATATTAATGTGGATTAAAGCTTTTGATAGCAATGTTATCTTCGGCTGTCACCAATCATCGTTGATTTCCCACACATTGAAATTGGGAAACACACACACACACACACACACACACACACAGACGCGCGCGAGCGATAATCTATTAAAACATATATTTATATACCTATGTACGCTTTGTTTTTCACAGTATGGTGCATGGGCTCGTCTGGAGTATATAGATCAGGTTGATCTGGCGCTTGATATCGGCACCAAGGTTATAACGAACTACGAGAATTACTTTGACATCAGATTCCCGCTTCCTAAACAAGGTGCGATATCACTTTAACCTTTCTTATTCTTCATTCAATTATTCTCTAAGTCAGGAAAATGTTCTGTTCAATTACAAAGGGAGGTCTAATAACAGTTATTCTGTTTACGGTGATTTCTGCAACCATAATTCAATAATGGTTAACCGTGAATACCAAATACCAACTTTTAGCTGCAAAATTTTCCGCCTAAATTATGATAGTCAATAAGTAAGGCATACTGGATGAATCTTGTTTCCTTTGAAATACAATAACATGAGTAGAATATAAAAATAAAAAATACTGGCATTATTTTTTTTACTTTGTATGATTACGTATTAATATAGACAATAATCAAGCACACATACACACACACATACACACACATATATGTGTGTGTGTGATTTCTGATTTAAAAGTACATCTTTATATTTTCTCATGCAAAAATACTATAATGTCCAATCATGCCATTCGAAGATTGACTCTGTGTGTTTATATATATATATATATATATATATATATATATATATATATATATATATATATATATATATATATATATATATATATATATATATATATATATATATTCGCTCATAATGAGAGATAGATTTCAGTGAAATGAAACTTTAGAGAGCTTATCCAAGTTGTAACTGAATATAAAGAGACAATTTAGTTTATGGAATTTCAGTCCTTCAATAGTTTTAAGTTTGTAACACTCATTACTGAAATTGGCACCTGACTCTTTGGTGAGGAATTGAAACGACATGTTTCAAACACCTGTAAGTCCAGAAGATGCCACTATTCTTATCATTTTCTCTGTACAGAATCTGATATATATATATATATATATATATATATATATATATATATATATATATATATATATATATATATATATATATATCAGGAATACTCAGAGCTCTGAAGTTATTGAATTTGTTATATCATTAGGTTTGTATATGTTTACTATTGGAACTGAATTATTGCCGGGAGTCTTATAATTGCATCAATAAAAATACCATATTGCAATAAATATAAACTCGTAACCTTTCAGGAAAGGTAACTATTTTTTATTTTTTTTGTTGCAGAAAATATTTGATTCGTCAGTGTTAGTTTCTTTAACAACATTGTGCACACACCATAAGAAATACCTGTGTACTACGTCGCTCATTTTGACTTGCCTTCGGTGTCAGATAGGGTAAAACACTTTACAAAGAGTCAAGCGGTTGAAAACAAAATTATCCATGGAGATATAAATAAATAAAGACCAGTTTCTACGAGATATTTTTATTCTGCGTATTTTGACACCTCGATCGGCGCTCTTTACAGCCAGAGTCGAACTTTTTTAGTCAATGGTTTTCTTGTCAAAACTATCCATGAAATTTTGATATCCCTGGCTCATGGTAAGGTAATATAATTCCGCGTCTTATGGCACCATATATACACCCACTATTCAGATAGATAAAAAATTTATTTCAGGTCGGGTTGATTTTTTTCTAGGTCAGGATAGGAGTCGGATTGGCTTTACTAAAAATGTCATATGTCAGCTGGAATAACTCGAATAACCGTTATTGCACATGATTGCAAGTACCCATTCTCTGTAATTCGACTACGTCGACCGAACTCCATCTAACCGAATAAGTGGAATTTTTATCTGTTGTTGTTGTTGTTGTTGTTGTTGTTGTTGTTGTTGTGGGGTTTAACGCCATTTTTCAGCACAGGAAAGGCTATACATGGCGGCCAGTATTAATGGTGGAGGAAGAAACCGGGAAATCACCGGAAAGAACCACCGACCCACGAGAAGCTACTGGCAAGCTTTCTCACATATCCACATTCGCCGAATCTTAGACTCGAACCCACGCAGATAGAGGTGAGATGGCAGTGATCCGTAACGGACAGCGCTTTAGACCACTCGGCCACTCGGGGCCCCTCTTTTTATCTGTCTGAGCATGTTTCCAAAAAATCGCTTTCAAAATATTCAAGTCAGGCAGCTCTCGTTTATCAGGGCGATGAGTGAAACTTGATTTATTGCGACAGATTAGGTCGTTCTAAAACTACTGTTATCTCAAGTCTGACTTTTTATCAACCATAAAATGCAATTGAAATTGAGGTGAATGTACGGAAAGCTTTGTTACTTGGATGGTGGTGTGCTAAAGAATGCATTTACCCTTCAATGGGTGAATTCAGACCCAAGTATAGTATACAACAGAAAGATAATATTTCGTTTCCTGCATAATTATAGGATACAGTTTAACTTGTGGTGCAAAAGTTACATTTTAACTCTTGACTTTCCTGCTCATTCAAATATTACAATATATGGTATTAACGTAGCAAAAGAACATATCCCATATGTTAAGCCGATGTTCATGTATTTTGTTGTAATTTCATACACTATTTTAATTGTTGTCAGTACTTTCCAAATGTGTGTATAGTGTATGAGATGATGATGATGATGATGATGATGATGATGATGATGATGATGATTTCCAGATATGATCGCCATTCCTGACTTCGCCGCGGGAGCCATGGAGAACTGGGGACTTATTACATACCGTGAGACCGCCATGTTGTTTGAAGAAGGGGTTGCGGCAGAGAAAAACAAACAAAGGGTTGCAACCGTTATTGCTCATGAACTAGCACATCAGGTAAATTTAGTTAAAATCGAAAACCATCTTTAATCTTAACTGAATTCTGTCAAATGCTTTCGTTGCAATGGAAGAACGCAAAGACAAGGAATGGTATAACTGGTTGTGAGGTCATGACCCATCACGTGTTGAAAAGCCTCAAACAAGGATTTCATATTTATATAATATTTAAAGCGTATCTTTAAATTTCATTTAAAGTATCCTGGAACAAATAAAGCTGTGAAAATGTAAGCTTTGCTCAAGTGCCACTTTAATTCGAAAATATTTTCCGTCAAAGTGAAATATTGCTTATGATATTTCGGACAATATAAATATTTTTGTATGAAACATCTTTTTGGGGGCGGGTAGTATCTAAGATATCGGACTCTTTTAAATTTGGCAAAAGAAATAATACAAAAGAAATTCCCAAACATTTCCCATGGATGGCAAACTCTTTTAAGGAATCAAGTTTGGATGTATTTTAATTCCTAATAAATGCTAAATGTTCATTGGAAAAAACAAAACATTGTTACTAACCAATGAATATGAAAGATTTTCAGAAATCTTTATTTTATAGAAGATATTTTGAAATGTTTAGTCAGACTGGAGCAAGAGCGTGTAGTTAGTTAATCCTTGTTTTTACCCATGCATACGGTATCACGAAGAATACTAAAACTCACTCCTTTTGAAATAAGTGAAACTGTCGACTACTTTCAGCTTTTCAGACAAGTCTTGTTGGGGTCTCACTTGTCGATGGTACATATCACTCCAGTACAGAAAGACCTTCTATGTTGAGGCATTTCAGTCATTGTTCCCTTCGAAAGACAGCTTTTTTTCGTTACCCTTTAACGCTTTCACTTGCCATCGTGTTTCCATTGTTTTGGCGGATATATACTATTTTTTAAATATTTGAAATCAAAAGCCTTTTTTGATTATAGATGTTTAAAAATGATAATGTAGAATTAATTCAGCTACAAATGCACCTGAGTTTGATAAAATGAAAATAAATATTTGCAGCAGTTTTATACATCTTTACATAAAATATATGATATCACATTATTGAGTTGATGATTCAAAGTAAATATCAAGAACAATAACTATTAGACTAATTTTCAAATCTTTGAAAGAAAAATATAAAGAATGTATTAGATGATAAGTCCAAGAAATTAATGTATATTAAAGTGGGTTAATAGGATGACGTTCTCGGTCTTCGTAACGTGTATCTTACAGAGTTTAACGTAGACACTTTTATGTTGATAATTTTTCAACTTATAATCCTCCCAATAAATGGAGAAAAACTAAGCGAATTAAAATCAATCATAAATATAACATCAATAAATTTTTAAAATATTATTATCATAAAGTATAGGAACGTCCGTTCCAGACAGTCTTTAGTTGTCTTTAAATTTCTCATTCTCTAGATGTACTGCAGGTTGTCATTATCTAGATAACTGTTAGCATACCAATCATTTATATAAATACACATCTATACGGATAAATATTCAATGTATTGCGCGTGTAATAGGAATTTCAGTTCAATGGGCATTGGGATTAAAAAGAAGACACAAACGCCGATAATTCCGTGCAACTAGTTTCGCATATAATATATGCTTCTTCAGGCACAAAATGTTTTGAAATAAACGGATGACGTCTTTACATGCTAAAATAACAATTACGTCATTACGTAACTTCATAAAAAATTACGTCATTAGGTAACGTCATAAAAACAATGCATAATCACAACAACTATATATATGACAGGATCTAAAAGAAACACGAGTCACTAATGAAACCTGAATCAGTAAAATAATAAAATATAATAGAGACAAACAGTCATACATACAATTATAGTGTTATAAAAGATATACAATTTCACAATTGAAAAGAAAATTATACAATTTTTTATAATACATTGGTATTAAGGCCATTAGGATACAAAGTATCTAATTTATGTATCCAATAAGTCTCTTTTATAAGTCTGTTCATGTCTCCGTGCACAATATCTATTGGCATGAAAGAAAAATCGAGTAGACAGTGATTATGGGTGTTAAAATGTGTAGAAATATTAGATGAAAACTGAGGATCTTTATAATTTTTAATATGAAAGCGATGATTATTCATTCTTTTAGAAACTTGTTGAAGTGTTTGTCCAACATATTGCATGTTACATTTTTGACAGGTTATCAAATACATCACGTTAGTTGATATGCAGTTAGTGTTAAAACGTAGGGAAAATGTCTCTTTTGTGTTAGCGCTACTAAAAAAATTACTTTCTCTTATGTTTGCACATTGAAAGCATCGATGTCTATTACATTTAGATGACGAGAATTGTCCTTTTTTATTTTGTTCTGTATGTTTAGTTCTAATTAAAAAATCTTGCAAATTCTTGGGTCTCTTATAAGCAACAATAGGCTTATTGTTGTAAAGGGATTTTACGCTGTTTTTATTTGATAAGTTTAGGAGACTCCAATATTTATTAATTATAAGACCTATATTAGGTAATGAAGGATTGTATTGTATTGTAAAAGGAACTATATTTTTCTCCATTGTACAATTTGCTGTATTTAAAGCCTCATTTTGAGAAAAATTACGGGTTTTGTTCAGCGCAAAATCAATGATATCTACTGGATAGTTTCTGTTTCGGAAATATGTTTTTAAATCATTCAACGAATTTTGTAATTGACAATCATCTGAAATAATGCGTCGGTATCTTTTAGCCTGGCTATATGGTATACCGTTTTTACATGACATTGGATGGCATGAAGAATATTCTACATACTGGTGGATATTAGTTTCTTTGTCATGAATATTCGTAGAAATAGTGTTATCAATATGTTTAATTACATTTACATCTAAAAATGAAACATGCGTATTTGATGCAGTATAAGTAAATTTAATTGTCGGATGAAAATGATTTAGGCGATGAATGAATTTCTCTAGTTCTTCATTTGAATGGTTCCAGATCATAAATATGTCATCTAAATATCTAAACCAGACTGATGGATTAAACTTTTCTTTGTTAAGGAAATTTTTTTTCTAATTTACCCATGAAAAGAGAAGCGTATGAAGGAGCCATAGGACTACCCATTGCTGTACCCATTACTTGGATGTAATTTTTATTATTAAATTGAAGATAATTATTTTCCAGGATAAGTTTTATTATTTTACAAATATCTTCACTAGACAGTGGGCTGTTATTACGATTGTTATCAAGAAAATATTTACACGCTTCAATACCATCTGTATGCGGATTGTTGGTATACAGTGATGCTACATCTAATGATACCAACATTGAGTTATCAGATAGCTGTGGAATAGACTTCAACTTTTTGATGAAATCAGTGGTGTCTTTAATGTATGAAGGAAGTGATTTCATCAAAGGTTGTAAAACACTATCAATAAATTTGGATATATTTTCAGTATATGAAATACAACCTGAGCAGGGGGGGCGAACCCTACAAATTTTTGCGACAAAATCGATTAAAGCCTCAGAATGCCAAATGGAGCCTTCCTACGAAATCTCATATTTTAACCAAAAAAAAAATAAAGACTCCATTTTACAAATGGAGCCTTAGCGATTTTGTCGCAAATACATTGTCATAACCACCCTCAAAATTGCTGCCATCTACGTCGCAAATATGTTGTCATCTCGCCCTCCCCCTGCTGCTGATTAATACAAATTATTTAACCAAATATTTGATCAAGTCCAATACGATATCGTGACCGAGTGTCGTGTAAATTTATTGTTATAAATCCATATGGGACTGACTTAGCATGACTAAAGTAATTTTTAAATCCATTGAAGTCCATATCGGAACACCATGTCTGCCAAATATTTCGTAGCGTATGTGTATCAACGCCATTGAATACAGCAAGAATATTGCAGTTATCACGAATAACTTTAGGAATTTGAGTATATCGTTGAGTGACATATATCACGTCAGTGTTTTTATGCCTACCTCGGGAAAATATTCTAGCAGGGTTGTTTTGACTATCTAACATTACATCATCGTACACTACAAGATTGTTTATGTCTCCATCGAGGTCATCTACTGATGGTGCATCATTAATATCAGTAATAAAGTCAATTACATTTTCACCTTTAATTTCTGATGCATTTTCATTATAATCTTTTAGCACTTCATAGCACCGTTGATCATCTACGGATGGGGCAACTAAATATAATTTATCCCACTTCATAAATCGCATTATCAAATTAAGCAGCAATTGTGTTTTACCCGATCCAGATGGTCCGATTATAATGGCACGGACAGAATTCGGAAGCGCTGCGTGGTGTTTTACCGGTTCTCTTCTTTTAGTCGCTGAAAAATCAATTATATTCATAACGCTATATATAAATTATGGATCTATATTGTGTTAAATGTAAACAGCGTACTAATACAACCGATCTGACAACCATTACAACTAAAAACAATAGACTGGCGCTTACTGGTAAGTGTGTAACATGTGGTACAAAAAAATTTCGATTTTTAAAAAAAAGCTACTCGGAGGTGATATTGCCGCAAAACTTGGAAAACTCCCCGGAACCCCATGGGCAAAATACCCCGGAGAAAAAACACCTTCCAGGATATAGTTAGTGTGGTCCCGGAACGAGATTAGATATCAGACTTGATGATCAAAATCAGCCCCGGCCTGGTGAGTATCCGATAAATGCTATTGATAAGGCATGTCATGCTCATGATGTTTTAAAATATAAAGCAATAATTTGCAACAAAGACATCTCGCAGAATGTAAAATTACTTAATGCGTTAAATGCTATTCCCGATAAATCTTCAAAGAAAATTTGCTCATGGTTGGTCAAATCAGCTATGAAAGGAAAATGGTGTTAGGTGCTGGTAATTAAAAACACTAGTGTTTTTATAGTATGGAATATATTTATTATTCTCCGAAAGGATACTGAGGTAAAGCAGCAATCAGTAAACTCGTTAACGTTGCAAAAGTGAAAGCCCAAATGCGAAAGTTTGTAACCCAAAAATTTTTGATATGGAAAAAATTTATTAAGCCTAAAAAAATTTAAATTATTTCTTTTTGATTTTTCCCCCCCCCCCAAAAAGGGTTATCGGCTGTTTTTTTTTTTAACATGCCCTGGTTACAAATAGCGCAATGTATTGTTATTGGAGTCGATTTAATCAACAAAAAACCCCATTAAAACAAAACCCTTTTAAAATCGTTCTCATTTTTTTAAATTTTAAAACCTTTAAAAAAATTCCAAAACCTTTTAAAACAAATCCCAAAATTTTCCCAATCCTTTTTCAACAAAAAAACCATAATTTACAATACCCCAAACCCCTTCTTAAAAAACCAACACTTTTAAAAAACCTTTAATTCAACTTCTTTTAATTTAAATTCAATTCCAAAAAATTTCCCCCCCAAAAACCCCCCTTTTAATTTCCAAAATTTAAAACCATTTTAAAAATTTTAATTAAAAAAAACCCCCCCAATTTTTGAAACCAAATATTGCATAAAAAAAAATATATACCCGAACATCCACAGAGGGTTGCACTCGCCACTTCCTCAGTTGTTGTTACTGTGAGATATTTATACGAAGCAGGAGAACTTGAAGGTGGTAAAAGAAGAGCTATTGATCCTATATGGAGTGTTACTACGCATAAAATTTCAACCATAACGCGATCAACTGGTAGACCTCTAATCTACAGATTGGATTCAACTGCACCTCAGCGTGGCTTTACACGCGAACAACTACAAGTCATTCCGGACGATACTCAATTACCGCCACATGGTCTTAACTAGCTCCGTTACGTCTATTACACTCAAGACAGGTCAACATCACATTGTTTCTGACATGACCAAGACTGTTATTTTTTCTGTCTACGGTGAATTGTCGAGGGTCTTTATCCGAATACTGTCAGTGCATTATACAATTGCAACTGGCGCAGTGATTATTCTGTTGTTCTTTTAATGCGATTATTACTTCAGCATCAATATCAAATTCTCGTTGTTTTTTTTTTTGTCCTGCTGTTTGTAACCAGAGAGTTTTTTATTAATGATGCTAATATCAGTGTTATCATCGTTTGCATTAAAATCATCATCGAAAACAATCCTTCGTAGTTGATTTATTCGTCGTACTCTGGACACTGCGAGATAGACTAAATTTGACCATTCAATGCGATTATCAACTATCCAAACAATTGTATCCGTGATGGTCAATCCTTGTGCCGAGTGTATTGTTGTTACATAACCAAGCGTCCATGGTGATTTATCAGCGCATAATGCAACTTTTACAGCATTGATATCAACTAGCACAATATCATTTAACACTAGAATCTGTTTCTCCGTCTGGCCTGGAATTTCAACTTCAATATTCTGCTTTCGTGTATCCAATGGTCTATAACACAACGGTACTGGAAACGTTGGGAATTTTTTCTTGTGTAGCTCAAACAACTTTTTCTGAAGTGTGTCTCTTACTATCTTTCTACTTGCTACTACAAAATCATTTGGTCTCCATGTTTTCCAAAAATCATTCATAGGCGTTTCAGAAATTATTACACGCGCTACTTCACATTGAATTCTATCGGGTTGTAATCTAATTAGTTTTTTAAACTCACGTAACTGCTCATCGAGTGCTCTATAGTCAGTATCAATTTCTTCGTAATAATCAACAAATCCTTTTAACCAATTATGTGGACTTCTACCAACAAATGGTGGTGGTTGACCATGATTGCCGCACAATATAGCTTTTGTATTATTTTGCAATAACCAATCAAGAAACATTTTTAATACATCTTCTGAAACAGTACATGCTTCATCCCAAATAATAACCGCTGGAATAAATTTCTCACCCATTCGCTCAGGAGTCCAAGCATCACCCTTGTATCGAAAAAAAACTATGATACGTGCAAGCTTCAACATTTCGTTGTTTGATCTCTCTCGCTAGTCTATGAGTTGGTGTGAGTACAATCATGGACGTTCTCTCTCGATATAATTCTATCGCACGTGTTGTCTTTCCAGATCCACCACAACCGTTTAAATAAACTGTTTTATATCTACAAATTGGATCTGATATCGGTGGTGCTTTAGACATAGAAAATCCTTCGGATTTTCCACTGATAGAATTATCGTTCTTCTGGTAACTGCTTTTAATCTCAAGGTCTGCTGATTCAGAATCATTGCATTGTATTTCATGTTTAATTCGCCATGTTCCCCAAGTCTCTTCGCTATTAGTAAATTTAGTTACCTCTTTGATATATTTTTTATCGACATACATTGAATCAATTGCAACTCTAACTGCTATACTAGGAAATCTATTTATCATTGCAAATAAATTGATAGATGCATAACCCAGCATAGAAGCCCTTAAATGTAGATATGCAGAGCTTTCTCCATCACTGTAAGTAACAATTCTACCTAACTTTGTTTTATTGGACAAGAAGGCTGTTTTACAATTTGCGTATCTATTTTTCTCTACTGCATCTTTAATAACGAAGTCGTATTCGGCATCATCTATAATCAATCTTGAGGATTGTCTTTTAAAGTTGAATTTTTTCCACCTTGTGTAAATTTACCGATTATTCTTCGGCCGAGATCCTTTGCTTCACTATTTCGTTGATTAAATATTTTTTTGACCATTCAATGATGTGCTCCTCGTCAGCATCAATATGTTTTCTAGACTTATCGATTATACTATCAAGACATTCTGGTTCTGGTAACCAGACATTGGTTTGTTTTTGATATGAGATAATCGCTTCGCTGACAATCAACGAAACTAACATTTTACAATCAATCATATATCGCAATAACACTATTGGTAACCACATCCTTTCAGCCATGTGTCTACCAATCCAAACATAACAACACGGATGAAGTCCTTCAGCGAATTCAAATGATACTACGCAAGCAAAACCGGTCAAATCAAAATCAGGCAGTGGTCCATTAATAGCAACGCGAGTCATTTCATGTGTGGGATGTCCAAACCGTTTAAAATACTCACCAGCGAATCCATATCCTAGAAAACTTCCTAGATAACAGGCAACGATATCAACTGATATCATACTTTCACGATTGTACTTAACGTTCCATAGACCGCCATGATAATATTCCAGACAGCTGGATTGAACATCCTGTAAAAACTCTTTTCGTGTTGGTTTCCAATTATTTTCCTTTCTTGCAAAATGAGCTGCAACCGACGGAATTGTAAAACAATTTGTAAGTAACTGTTCGTAATCGTCGGATTTTCCATTAAAAACGCTAGCGTTTTCACTGAGACTTATTGCTAGATTTTTCATCCTATTATGTAGACTTTCACTACGATATAATTCACCGTTAGGTTTCACAAATTGATTGAATTGACATTCTTCATCTTCAAAACTATGAAGTAGCCATACTGATACAGGGTCGTTTTTACACAAACTAGCAATAGCATCGAATAATCTTTCTTCAGTGAGAATGCCATCCTTGGTGAATTCTCCTGGGATATACTTCACTGTTCTGTCTCGCGGGAATATTGTAACCGCGGATGTCCAAGCGTGTTTATTATGATCAATAATTTTGATTGGAGCTCCGTTTTTATTGTATTTCGATTCGTATAATACTTCGCCAGTTATCGTTGATACGGTTATCGGAAATCTCAACGACTTTTCCAATCTAGCTATATCGGAAATAGTTGCTCCGTTCTCTTTCACTGTTAGCTCCCATTGATCTATTTTTTTACGTCTTAGATCGGTTAATGTATTCCCACGGAGTGCATTTGTAAAGTGTTCTATGACTCTTTGGGCCACACAATTGAGTGGTTTTTCCACTGACGTTGACTGTTTCATTGGTGCTAGTTTTCCAATGTCAGGTTTCTTATTTAACGGATACATCCCATAAACAATTGCTGTTTCTGGATACGCTTTTTCATAGTATGGTTTATCAATTCCAGTTAACAGCCCTGGTCTGGAATCACGGCTAACAATGACTGTTGTCCTATCTTTGAGAATTGGCTCAAATTTGTCTCTTATAACCCAATCGCCCGACTCTAAATTGATAATGAATTTCACTCTGAGAAAATACCTTTTATTGCCAAGTTGTGATAGTATCATAGCTACTGTTTCATCATTCATTCTAGCATCAACAACACCATCAATTTTAAATGTTGACCAGGTGTGTGATGCACCGTCCTGTTTAAATTCATAAACACAATCTCGTATTTTTCTAATCAGACTTCTATTATTTATTCTCTCTTTTGGTACATCTTCGAGAGTTCTATCAAGATTGAATTTAATATTTTTCCAAGGCTTGATTGCCGATAATCTCTTGAATTCTTCATTCATATAAAAAAGACAAGTATTTAAATAGAAAATTTTGTTTATATATAATGAATCACTGAAAATGGCTTATGATTGGATCAGTAACTCCATGTAATAAATCGTGTAGAGGTGAATTCTGTGGATATCACTTACAGAGTGTCAGAAATAATTCGACAGGCCCGTCCCCATGCATAAATTGTGGGGTGGGTGTGAGAGGAAAATCATAATTATGTATCAATAGTGGAGGTAAGCGGTTTAGAGAATTGAAACGGTATTATGATAAACGAATAAAAAACGCTATCATTAACCCTAACCATGACTCTGTCAAAGACAAAATCATAAAAACCCCTCAAGACTACATTAATAGATTTATAATTAAAGCAAATAATGAATTAGACAAATAGTATTATTATATAAATGGAGCAAGAATTCATACCACATCCAATACTTGTTAATTATGAAATATCTCGTAATGGTGTTGTTAGACACTGTAGACTGAAAAAGCCAATTGGTTTTGTTAATAATCAAGGATATTTGCAATTTACTGCTGGCAGAAAGAACTATTACGTTCACAGAATTGTCTATGAAGCATTTTATGGATTGATTAAATATGGTAATGTTATTGATCATATTGACTCCAATCCCTTAAATAACGCGATTTCCAATTTACAATGCATTTCTCAAAGAGAGAATACAAAAAGAGGAAAGACAGGGAAATACACAAAACGACGCAGGGGAGTTAAATCATTTGATACAACGACGAATGAAGAAAGAGTTTTTCAATCAATGAATGCTGCGGGAAAATATTTTGGAATATGTATTCCTTCAGTACAAAGAGTTGCTGAAGGGATTTATCAAACAGCTATCTCAAAGAAAAATGGACATAGAATAAAGTTTTCCTATTTACAAGATAACTCTCAATAGTGAGTTATGCTATTTTAGTCACTTTTGCATGATTTTACAATTCAGATCAATTACGATAGGGCAAAGTAGTCGATTTTCCATAGGGCAAAACACTAAAAACGTTTCGCGCGTTAATATCATTGTGTACATATTTTCTTTTCAATATTTATTCGCAATATCCACGTATATATGCATTAAAAAAGTAAATGACAATAGCTGGAACAGCCGGAACAGCCACATAAACAAATAGTAAATATGGTTATTGTACCGAAACGCGCGCGTGTAACACAAGACACTGGGTCAAGGTTCTATTAATAGATTTTTTAAAAATCCCAATTACAAAGACAGCGTTAACAGCGCTGTTTAGATTTTGTATGAAAATGAAATTACTTTGTAATTACAAATAAAAAAGATTGTATGTGAGGGTCAAAATAGTAAAGCGCATTACATGTAATTTAGTTTTTTAGTGTGGTAGCGCTACATGTAATAAAATTATCAATGACACACAAAAATATCATTCTCGAACCATTCAAGAAATAGCAGGTCCTGAATTGACAGGGATTCCCATGACAGAGTTATCTCGTCATGTAAATCCATTATTATTACGATTATTTAATCGTAATATTATAGAAATTAATTACAAAAAATGCTATTATTTAACAGTTGTATTTCTTGTTTTAATGTTTTATTTAAATATTTAGCTTCCATTGAAATTACTACACAATTTTCATTATGAAATGCTAGGAAAATAAATACACACTCGCTTATCGATACTGGTCTTATTATCACCTTATATATAATATGAGCCGTAATAAGTTTGGGGCTTTAAACGAAGCCCAATTTGCCAATCAAAACTCCCACGCCATTGACATGGTGTGGTTGAATTTTTTCAACTGCAACCATGGTTAATTTCTTGGGTTGCTTTTGATTGGTAGATTGGGTGTAGTAAGTCCGCCCCGTCGTTTCATGTTTGTATCGTCCTGTACTGTCCCTATCATACCATCCTATATAATCGCATTGTATATATATATATATATATATATATATATATATATATATATATATATATATATATATATATATATCATCTTATCATCTCATTGTATATATATCATCCTATATAATCGCATTGTATATATATATATATCATCCTATCATCTCATTGTATATATATATATCATCCTATATAATCGCATTGTATATATATATATATATATATATATATATATATATATATATATATCATCCTATCATCTCATTGTATATATATCATCCTATATAATCGCATTGTATATATAATCATCCTATATAATCGCATTGCATATATATAATCGCATTGTATATATAATCATCCTATATGTAATGTACTGTTCCCCCCCACAACATATCTTCCGGAAGACCTAATATAGCATTTGTTACGTTAGAGCTTCCAATTGGGAGATCTATGTTTGTGGCCCTTGGGCTTATATAATGCGAAGGCACTAAATGAGTTCCAAGAATGTGCTGTCCCCCCTCTGGGCCTCTTTGACGTCGTTTGGCGCGAAAGAGGTTTTCAAATGAGGCTTTATGTTATATGTTCAATGTTTGTAAAGAAATCACTTGGATTTCACGTCTAATACCCATATAACCCGCCCTTGAACTCGATTGGGGGGTTAGGGTATTGTATAAGTCTTTGATGTATGCCTTTCTTGCCTCGGAACTCGAATGAGGAAGAGACAGGCATTGTATATGTTTTTGTTTTTTTTGTATATAAAAATATTTTAAAGATAAGAAAATACATTATTAATAATATTCAATAAATGGAATTTCAAGATATTACATCTATCATCACAGAAATATCAAATTTAAGAAATCAAGGAATCGTACTTTCTGAATTTTTAAATGAATACCGACTTTTGAATGAATTTCAACAAATTAATATTCAATTGAAACATGGAAGATATGTCCTACCTAAAATGTATTCACTGATAAAAAGAATCCAAAAAGCGGTTAATGTTTCTTTGTATAACAATGATATTAATTTATTCATTCGGCTATTTAGTATAGTTGAAGCAATTAGAAAGAAACTCGGGGAACAGTACCAAGTTCGGTCAGAGATTGCTTTGAAAGTGAAATCTATAAGACGTTTGATCGATGCAAGCATTGAAACCCACAATTGAAAAAACGTTAGCATTTTCAATAATTACATCAGAAGCATTAACTACCAGACTAGCCCGCGAGAGGTTAGCATTACTGAAAAAGTTTATACCAATTCGAGATAACGTGCAAGATAAATTACAACTTAGACAGCAAGCGCAGACTGACTTTTCTATTGGGAGCGAACAACTTTTTGCCCCTGTAACTAAAGCCACTAATGATATGAAACTTGCAACAGAACGTGCTATATACGGCGACATCCCTAAAGAGAGAGCAGTACCTATTATTGATGTACTGGGAAAGATTGCTACAGAAACTGAAAAAACTCAGGAGGGAATAAAACAGCTTTCAGGTGAGTTACAAACTCAGCGAGAAATACAACAAATGGGTAATATTGATACTGATGATAAAGCCGTTAAAAAAGATGTTCCTTTTAACGAGAAATTAACTGATGAAGCTATAGAAGAAATCAAACAATTTCAATTGTTGAAAACTGAAGACTATATAAAATTTGGTAAATTCGCTATAAAACGTTATTATAACAGGGGGATTTTTAAAAGACGAGTATAAAAAAACACAATAAAACGAGATGAATGTGTGGATTGGTTATTAAAAATTAATAAAAAAATCACCGGCAATTTAAATAAGGATACATTGGATTACAGAGCTTTTAAAATGGGAGTTGATACATATGGTATAGAACAACAACAACAAAAAGAACAACGAAAAGAACAACAACAACGAAAAGAACAACAACAACGAAAAGAACAACAACAACAACGAAAAGAACAAAAGCAACAACGAAAAGAACAACAACGAGGTCGAGGTCGAGGTCGAGGTCGAGGTCAAGGTCAAGGTCGACAATCTCCAGAAATTCAAAACGTTTCCGAACCAGCTCCAGAAACTCAAAACGTTTCCGAATCAGAAAGTTCTTTAGGAGAGGGTTATGGAAGTTTTCATCATGATTCTCATATATGTCCTAGTAATATCATTAATGATATATCACGACTTGAGGTTCTTATGGGAGGTAAGCGAGCTGGGAATAACTCAGTCGAAATAACTAATGAAGCATTTGATATTTGCAGACGATTATTCCAAGGTGGGATAATTGATATTCATATGTATCGAGAACTCTTGGATGAGTTAATGGACGGAATTCCAGGGGAATTTCAGTGGTTATTATAGCGATTGAAATTTCTAAATGCTTGCATTTAGAAATTACAGTCATTTCAAATAAGATGATAGTACACTATAATCACAATAAACCAACAAACGTGTATGTGGTAAACTCAAGATTGCCCGTTTATTAGGCATACTATGGAGACGGCCTTGGAAATACCATAGAGGGTTTATTCACAAAAATAGCCCCAAAAGTAGCACCAATTGCTAAAAAATTATCGATGAAAGCCATTGATGTTATTCGTAATAAGGGAATTAATTCTGTTGGAGATCTTGCAGGAACGGCCTTTTCTACCGCAAAGAATAGAATAACGTCATTGGTGAAATCTAGATTCGGACGAAAACCACCACAAATAGTTTCAACACCGCTACCTTCAACAACAATGATGCCTGCAAATGTCAGCAAAGTGATAAATAACGCAGTGGAACAAAAACTAGCATCATTAGCAATGACTTCACCAGATAGTAGTAATATTGCAAGTATGATAGCGGGAAGCGGTCTTGGAGGAAATCGTAAAAATGTCAGACGAAAAAGAAAATGATAGCATTATTACATTTAGAAAAACGATAGTGTTTTAGTATAAATGGCATTTGAAAAAATCGCTGATCCAGCGTTTGATATAGCAGCACCGGTGAATAAAGATAATTCTAAAATTAACTATCAGTATTATGCCTATCCTGCAAGAGAGCCTAATCAACGGGGGAGAGTTGAACTTCAAGTTCAAGATACAAGTAGATACTTTTTGCCGTGTGAGGCGTTTATTGAAGTAGAAGGACAGCTTGTAACAAATGTTGCAGCTGATACACCATATGGGGATAACCCAAATATCCGAGTTGGTTTCGTAAATAATGGCATTATGGCGCTATTTAACAGTGCAAGATATATCATTGATGGAAAAGAAATTGAATCAATAGAACAAAATGTTGATATTGCAACAACAATAATCGGACTTGCGAGATATTCTGATGATTATACAAGATCGGCTGGTCCGTCTATGATGTTTGCTAAGGATACTTCTGATCATCCGAACCATTATCAATTTGTTAAAGTACGAACTGCGCAAGCTACTGCATTGGATGAACAACAACTCGATGCTAATCCAGACCGTGAAATTAGACCAGGCGCTGAATTCGACATTTTTAAAAGAGTCAATGATAATTTCAATCTAGGATTTGCAACACGAAAAGGAGCATTAAAAGGACAGCGTCGACGGTTTTCATGTGCAAATCCGTTACATCATATATTCGGATTCTGTAGAAATGTCAGAAAAGTCATCTATGGAGCAAAGCATACAGTCGTGTTAGTGCGAAAGGAAAATGACAATGATGCAATCTGGCGTGCTAATGGTGTTGATGATGGTAAAGTCATTTTAAATAAATTGGTTCTATGGATACCCGTCTTGACACCAGCAGTTACAATAGAGCAACAATTACTATCGTTTATGGACACAGGTGGAAAATCATTACTAAGTTGGCTAACAACAACGACTGATACGAAACAGGATAATGTAGATGGCACATTTACATGGCACTTAGCATCAAAACAAGGTGTTTCAGCTCCACGTCATATCTTTATAGCATTACAGGATGCAAATCGAGTGGGTCGTCAAATATCTAGTCATATGATATTTGATAAATTAGGAGTAAGTGAAGTTTCGTTGAGAATAAACGGACAACAAGAGCCAGCAGAGATTGTACAGCTTAATTATGAAAACAACGACATAGCTCGTGTATATCATAGAATATTGTCGTATATGGGTCGTGATCAAAATGTTGATACTGGCTTGCAAATATCGCAAATTGATTTTGAAAAACACTATCCGATTTATTACTTTTCATTGGAACATCTTGACATGATGAGACAATCTGTTGTTGATATATACTTCCAAGCTCGGGTACAACGCCATGCTGGTATAGCTGATTATAGAGCAGTTGCTGTCATTCTCAGTGATAAATCAATGTTGTTAGAAGGAGTTGGCGGACGAATGAGACTTATTGATGCACCAGTAGAAAATCTTTGATTTTCCAAACATGTAGTTAGGATTTTCACAATAAGATCAATTGAAAGTGTAAATTACATTTTAGAATAGAATGACATATAGTATTGTTAATGTCCAGTTGACTGATGGTCAGGTCAAGAAATTGAAATCAAAGTCGGCTAAAGAATGTGGAACCACAATAACCCTGAAACCCACTCAAATGTCCGGTGGTGCATATAAATTATCATTGACAGATCGTCAAATAAAACATTTCAATGATGCGCTAAAAAACAAACGAGGAGTTCAAATTGATTTTTCGAAAGCAGCAATCGCCAGTATGATAAAATCAGGTGGTATATTCCCGCTGTTAGCTGCAATTCCAGCATTGATTGAAGCGGCTGCCCCAGCGGTTGCGAAGGCGGCAGCGTTAGGAGCCGTTGGTACTGCTGCAGGAATGGCCCTGAAAAAGGCTACTGGGAAAGGCTATTAAAAAAAGGAAAGGGTCTAAGACTACCAGGAACTCCACACAATTGGTACAAGAGCACGGGCCTAAGAATACCAGGAACGGTTTATTAGTGGAAAAATCCCTAGGATTTTCACCAATGTCCAATTTTGATTTAATTGATGCTGTAAAATCATTATCAATAAAAAAACTTTAGAGGAGTTTTCATGAGAGATCAATTACCGTCAAAACCAATGAAAAATGAAACGGGTATTATCAATCTTGATAACAGCAGCGGAAAAGGAACTCATTGGGTCGCATATGCAATTGATCCACGTGGAATTGTCTATTTTGATTCATATGGATTAGCTCCAACAAAAGAATTCATACGATATGTATCCACAATAACAAAGTCATCTCCAATTTTTTATTCCACGCTACCACACAACAGTTAAATGATCCACCGATATGCGGTCGTGAAGTATTAAACGTCCTTGCAGAGATATCTAGATTTCCAAGGAAACCACCACAAGTTGTTGTTAATGAATATACTAGTGGGCACTGGCAAAAACGATAGCGTTATGATTTAGAAAAACGTTAGCGTTTTCGTATAATGATTGATATTTGGGGACGACCTTTATCAGAATAAAAAAACAGAAACCGATAGTAAATTAGCTGTCGAAAATGTAAAAAAAAATAATCGAAGATGAAATCGCCGAGACATTAAATTTGTCAAGTGTAGATCCTGGGGAAATAGTTGTATTTCAAGATCGCCAGGGCAAATTGAAATCTAGTAATGTTTCATTGAATGATGTCTTAATACGAAGACGCGACGTCGTTGAAGATACAATAGTGTTATATTCAAATGATGGAAAACTCAAACCAGGTGTATTTGTTTCTACAATCACAGATGCATTAAAAAATTTAAATGAAGAACTTGAAAAACATATAACAACGTATACTTCCCTTCGTAGAAATATTATCAATAAATATTTTGGAACACCAGCGGTAACCTCTCCATCTCTCGCTGAAATTAAATCCAATTTTGATGAAATTGAATCCAATATTAAAAATATTAATGATACTGGATTTAATATTATTAGAGATAATATTAGTAATATTAAAAAATTTATCGAGGATATTACAAAATTTAAAACAGACTATCTTCCGCTACTTGAAAAAATAAAGATTCCTCATGAGAGGAATATCATAAATATGGTATACACAGTTTTCTCTGGATCATTTGATTGGGAACCTAAAAAGAATACAGTAACTCTCACTGTGTCAAACAAGGGTATTTATCGATTAACAATAGTGTCACTGAATCAGTTTAATATATCATCATAGACTTCATATGGATACAACAACGTGATTTCAACGACTATTGACGTGGGTGAATACAAACGGTTTACAATAACAAGCACTGATCCTAATTTAAATAAGACATCATTTGTATGGTACATGGAGTTTGTAACTGATCTAAATTAGAATTTTTAACAATTAGAAACCACTTGAGATTTTAAAATAATATGATTCCGTCATCGCAATATCGCTATGTTACCGTCAAAGAGTTTTTAACGAAACTCAAAACACTCATTGATGAGTATGAAATAAAAATTAAAAAGTATCGCAGGAGAATTACCGCAATTGATGTTACAGTATACTCGGGATCTGGTATAATGGCCGGTGCTGGTATTATACTATCTTCAGTAACAATGGTAGCTCCGATTGCTTTCCCAATTGCTATTTCCGCGGTGACAACATTTGCTGGAATTGCAAATGCTATTACTAAACAAATGTCATCGTGTTCTCAAGAAAAACTTAACGACTATATAGTAAAACATCAAGCAGTATTTAACGATTACTCACAATTATCCTCGTTGATGTCATCATCGATTGATGATACGATAATTACCGAAGACGAATTCTCCGCGATGATACGTATTTATGATACTACGATTAAAAACGCTAGCGTTTTTTTCATCTATTGCAAAATTAGACATTGTAAATAATAATAATAATGTCGCAAGAGATTCAACTACTTCAGCGGATAGCAGAAAATACCACTCCGCGGAAAACAAGCATGATATCAATATCGTCAACAAACCCTAAATTCAGTGTGAATTTTCCTTCCCCTGTTTCAGTAAAAGAAATCGCGTTGGCAAAATTACGAGTGTATCATAGTTGGCCTAATATTAGATCGGTTCCATTTGGTGGTCAGAGACCTAATAATTCCCTGGTATTTGCATATAGAAATAAAAAAGATGACACTCCAGATTGGAACGTTGTTTCAATACCAACTGGGTCCTATCAAATTGAGCAAATTAATAATGAATTACAACGTAGAATAAAATCCATTACTAGAAAAGAATCAAAAATTGCGATAACAGTTCATGAACCAACACTATCATCTACAATTAAAATAGGCTCTCCTGGGTATGTTGTAGATATTTATAACAGTTCAATAAAAACAGTATTAGGATGGCCCGAAGATCCACCTAGAAATACTGGTAATTCCACGCCCGAGCCTGTAAAATCTGATTACGTCACTGATGAAATAGGACCTGAAAATCCATCCAAAACTTATAAAAAATTCGAGGATATAAACTTCACAAAAAGATATCGATATAAGGATCAATATGGTGAGGATGCATGGATAATTCCACTTTTTAATGATTATATTATACGAGAGGACGAAATTTTGGAAATGCATGATACAAGTCCAACATTTGTAGATATTAAAGATCACATCCTTGATAGAATGAATAATGATTTTTTGTTGTTATTACCCTCGTTAAGATCTGGCTTTCTTACACAAAATGAGTTTACTAGTGTAGTCGCTGCGGGTAATAAAATCATCGATGATATGGAAATATTTAATTCGAGGATTACTAATCTCTTCACTGATGAAAATAGCCCGATTTCAAAAACTAGCTCAGCCCAAGATTATAAAAAAAAATATAAATGAAAATCCAAATTATAAATTACCAGGATATAACGTTCCCGAGTTAAAGAAAAAAACTCAGAACTGCCATCGACGAAGGATTTAATAAAATTTATCAATCATGGAAAGATAGCCAGCCAAGTCCTACTATCCTCACTCATAATAATTCTCCCGACGGCGACGGTAGACATATCGCACCGAACAATGTGGATATTTCATCGGTGATCGCACTTAATTTAACGTGTGATGTAATCGAAGGAAGTTATCAAATTAATATGGAACAATCAAATCAAGCCCGACAAGGTTACATTCTTTATTCATTTGCACCAACAGCCCCCCCCCCCAGGATTTTTAATTGTTGAGAATCCGACTAAACCAGTCTATATGCAATGTCAAAATGATTCGCTAACTAGAATTAATTTTACACTCACCAATCAGTCAAATAATTTGATTGATTTACGTGGTGAAGTATTATCGATTAGTCTGTTTGTGAAAAGCTAACAAATCATTTGTATTAATCAGCAGCAGGGGGAGGGCGAGATGACAACATATTTGCGACGTAGATGGCAGCAATTTTGAGGGTTGTTATGACAATGTATTTGCGACAAAATCGCTAAGGCTCCATTTGTAAAATGGAGTCTTTATTTTTGGGGGGGGGTTAAAATATGAGATTTCGTAGGAAGGCTCCATTTGGCATTCTGAGGCTTTAATCGATTTTGTCGCAAAAATTTGTAGGGTTCGCCCCCCTCCCTGCTGCTACCTGATATAATTGGTCGCCCTGGATAATTTAAAGGTAAACTATGATCAGGATTTTTATGAGTTTTGAGTAATATGTAGAATTGAGGTGTGCGTATGTTAAGAGGGAAAGTATCAAATTCTTCATATATGCAATTATTAGTTTTAGCGATCTCATTAATGCATTTTGAAATTTTTGATTTAATTTCCATTGACGGGTCTTCTTTAATATGTTGGTAGTATTTTTCTTCATTTAATTGACGTTCAACTTCTTTAACATAATCTTCTTGATTCATAATAATACTATTGTTTGATTTATCTGCCTTTTTAATCACTATACCGTCGTCATTCATTAGACTATATAAAGACTTAATTTCGTCCTTAGAAATATTACCATAATATTGCTTTCGATGATTCTGATGTAATACCTCTTTAGTGATTGCGTCAATATAAAAATCTCAATAGGAATCACGTCCATTAAGTGGTGTAAAAGATGATTTACTTCTGCTAAAATAACCCATCTTTTTAGAATGAAAAGAATCCAATTTAACCTCTTCATTGTTGTTTGATTTATCATAAAAAAAATTCTTTTAATCTTAAGCGTCTAGAAAAGTTAAAAATTTCTCCAGCTAATTTAATTTTATCGTGATATTTCGGTTTTGAACAGAATTTTTACCCTTTTCCTAACAATATATAGTCATTATCAGTTAATTTTCTACGCGAGAGGTTCAATACGGTTTCTTTACCTCTCTTAATTTGTTTTCTTTGCTTTTTTTCGACCTTCCACTTTCTTCTATTTTCGAATCTTTTAAATCTCCTATTAGATCGCTATTAGTGTTTTACAACCTTTGATGAAATCACTTCCTTCATACATTAAAGACACCACTGATTTCATCAAAAAGTTGAAGTCTATTCTACAGCTATCTGATAACTCAATGTTGGTATCATTAGATGTAGCATCACTGTATACCAACATTCCGCATACAGATGGTATTGAAGCGTGTAAATATTTTCTTGATAACAATCATAATAACAGCCCACTTTCTAGTGAAGATATTTGTAAAATAATAAAACTTATCCTGGAAAATAATTATTTTCAATTTAATAATAAAAATTACATCCAAGTAATGGGTACAGCAATGGGTAGTCCTATGGCTCCTTCATACGCTTCTCTTTTCATGGGTAAATTAGAAAAAGATTTCCTTAACAAAGAAAGGTTTAATCCATCAGTCTGGTTTAGATATTTAGATGACATATTTATGATCTGGAACCATTCAACTGAAGAACTGGAGAAATTTATTCATCGCCTAAATCATTTTCATCCGACAATTAAATTTACTTATACTGCATCAAATACGCATGTTTCATTTTTAGATGTAAATGTAATTAAACATATTGATAACACTATTTCTACGAATATTCATGACAAAGAAACTAATATCCACCAGTATGTAGAATATTCTTCATGCCATCCAATGTCATGTAAAAACGGTATACCATATAGCCAGGCTAAAAGATACCGACGCATTATTTCAGATGATTGTCAATTACAAAATTCGTTGAATGATTTAAAAACATATTTCCAAAACAGAAATTATCCAGTAGATATCATTGATTTTGCGCTGAACAAAACCCGTAATCTTTCTCAAAATGAGGCTTTAAATACAGCAAATTGTACAATGGAGAAAAATATAGTTCCTTTTAAAATACAATACAATCCTTCATTACCTAATATAGGTCTTATAATTAATAAATATTGGAGTCTCCTAAACTTATCAAATAAAAACAGCGTAAAATCCCTTTACAACAATAAGCCTATTGTTGCTTATAAGAGACCCAAGAATTTGCAAGATTTTTTAATTAGAACTAAACATACAGAACAAAATAAAAAAGGACAATTCTCGTCATCTAAATGTAATAGACATCGATGCTTTCAATGTGCAAACATAAGAGAAAGTATTTTTTTTAGTAGCGCTAACACAAAAGAGACATTTTCCCTACGTTTTAACACTAACTGCATATCAACTAACGTGATGTATTTGATAACCTGTCAAAAATGTAACATGCAATATGTTGGACAAACACTTCAACAAGTTTCTAAAAGAATGAATAATCATCGCTTTCATATTAAAAATTATAAAGATCCTCAGTTTTCATCTAATATTTCTACACATTTTAACACCCATAATCACTGTCTACTCGATTTTTCTTTCATGCCAATAGATATTGTGCACGGAGACATGAACAGACTTATAAAAGAAACTTATTGGATACATAAATTAGATACTTTGTATCCTAATGGCCTTAATACCAATGTATTATATAAAATTGTATAATTTTCTTTTCAATTGTGAAATTGTATATCTTTTATAACACTATAATTGTATCTATGACTGTTTGTCTCTATTATATTTTATTATTTTACTAGTTCATTGTGCATATAATATGAATTTCACTGTATTGTACATGTAATATGAAGTGCATTGTCCATAAATTTCAGTGTATCGTACATGTTATATAATTTAAGTGCATTGTGCATGTAATATGATTTCAGTGTATTGTACATGTAATATTAATTTCAGAGCACTGAGCATTTAAAATGAAGTTCAGTGTATTGTATATGAAATATGAATTTCAGTGCATTGTGTATGTAATATGAATTTCAGTGGTTCGGAGACCTTGTTACAATGGACTGGTGGGGAGATGTTTGGCTGAATGAAGGATTTGCCCGACTGATTGAATACCAAGGAACCGGAATGGTTTTTCCTGACTGGGATATGGTACGTCTTGGGCATCTGTTGAAATACAGAAACCTCTGTACATGTTTAGAGAACAAGGATAAAACCTGTCACTTTAGTATATTCATCATGGTGTGTGTCCTTCTAAATATTACTTCTACTACTACTGCTGCTGCTACTAAAATAGATTATTATTATTATTATTATTATTATTATTATTATTATTATTATTATTATTATTATTATTATTATTATTATTATTATTATTATTATTGCTATTATTAGGAGGAGGATTAGGAGGATGAGAAAGATAATCACGACAATAATGATACGCTATTGACCTATATTTAGTTTTCCAAGATAGACCTACACACCTAAAACATACCTTTGTTTTACTTATAAATCCTACAGTTTAGTTTAAACAGATAGTGATTTGTGCATGTATAAGAAAAAATAGGTTGTTAAATTTGATTTCTCATGATTCAGGATGCTCAGTTCGTCGTAGATGAAGTGCACGGTGCACTGGATTTCGATGGTCTGGTCTCCTCCCATCCAATTTATACACAGGTGTCAACTCCAGATGAAATCAACGAAATATTTGACAAAATTAATTACAACAAGGTAAAACGTATTTTCTTCTTGCCTGGTAACCATACCCTACCTTGAGAATGTTTATTGTTATGGATCTTATCTCCAAGGACGTGTTGGCCTAGGATGGGTGCATGAACACTTATCAATGGATGTACTGGATACCGTATTTTATGTGACATCTCTCTCTCTCTCTCTCTCTCTCTCTCTCTCTCTCTCTCTCTCTCTCTCTCTCTCTCTCTCTCTCTCTCTCTCTCTCTCTCTCTCTCTCTCTCTCTCTCTCTCTTTACCAGATTAGACCATGATCCCATTGGGATTAATAATAAGTAACCAACCATAAAGATGTTTTGTCTTGCAATGCAAACTTAATGTTTGATTATTTACGTACCTTCAGTTTTTATGTGTTTAATCCATATATAATTAAAAATATCAAACAGCAATTGCTCTAACTGACAATTTGCATTTCAGGGCGGATCTGTGCTTAGAATGTTGAGATTTGTGCTTGGCGAAGAGACGTTCAGAAAAGGCGTTGTCGTAAGCAATTAATTAACAACTTGAATTTTTTGCTTTTTGAAATTATATATTAATTCATTTAATATTTCTACTCATCTTGCATTTATGGATTGTATTTAATATAAATAATAGTAAGAAAATGAAATGTAGTTTAATATATTTCCAGTAAGTTCCTAACGTAAATTTAGACATAAAATAGAGTTGAACTTTATGTTTTAATTCGATTGTCTCAAATGTTGTTAAAATAGCAGATATGATGCTTTAAAACGGCAAGTTTTATCATTTTTATCATTTTTATACTTTTTAAGTGTCTTGAAATATGGTAATAATTTTTTAATTTTGTGCTAGACCCTAATTCATTAGTTTGTAACCAGGCACTGCCCTAGGGCAAAGCGAACGAGGCAATCGCCTTGGGCCCTGCGCCTCTCCGCCATGCAGAACTTTTTTATTTTTATTTTTGCTTGGGGTCCCGTGCTCATCGCTTGCTGCCTTGGATCCAGTACCGGATTTAGGCACAAGCTAAACACGCTACACCTAAGGGCCTTAAAGTCTGAACTCAGTCTGAAGAGGCCCCTCAAATTTATTTTATACAAATTTATTTTATACCAAATATGGCCTCTATAGCTTCCCATGGCTTAGGGTCTAGCCTTGTGTAAATACGGCACTGCTTGGGCTCTATAAATCCTAGGACTGGGCCTGTTTGTAATAAAAATAATTAGTTTAAGCTTCTATGAACTGAAGGAGTGAATAGCTGGGTAGTAAACAAGATAAACCATATGTTGTATGTGTGTATGTATATATATATATATATATATATATATATATATATATATATATATATATATATATATATATATATATATATATATATATATATATATATATATATATATATATTCTTCAGTCATAATCCAAGGTAAAACACAAGTTCATCTACTAATTTAACAGTATGTAGGTGGAGAGTGTAAAAAAATGCTCATATGAGTCAACAAAAGTTTTGAACCCTATGTTCCTCTTTTCAAGAGTGGTTTTCCGTTGATTAGGCGAGCGTATAACTTATCTTTAGAGATAGGAAACCAGGATGGATTGTGTAAAATGTGAATGACAGTACAATCTTTCCTGACTTGTGTTTCATTCAGATTGTAATATAATCATGGTGCTTTTTATTTAATGCAGCGTTATTTACAAAGTCGAAAATATACGAATGCAAACCATGACCACCTCTGGGATTCAATAGAACAGGTAATTTCTCATCCTTCTTTCTAGTAAAAATTTAGTGATAAAGTGACATTTGTTTAAAATCAAAAGTTTCTAAATACCGTAAAAGATATATATATATATATATATATATATATGTGTGTGTGTGTGTATTACTTTGGTACTACTGTTGTGACAGTCTGTTACACATATGCACTGGAAAGAATGTTGGCTGTCACTTCTTTCCCATCACCTGATCGTGAAAGTCCATGCAGGGTTTTTTAAGTCTTATTTGCTAAGAGAAAAAGAATCTCCTAAGGTGACTAACTTTGTTTTTGCTATTATATATGCTGGTCTTCTTCTTCTTATTCTTCTTCTTCTTCTTCTTCTTCTTCTTCTTCTTCTTCTTCTTCTTCTTCTTCTTCTTCTTCTTATTATTATTATTATTATTATTATTATTATTATTATTATTATTATTATTATTATTATTATTATTATTATTACTAGTGTTGTTGTTGTTGTTGTTGTTGTTGTTAAAACGATCTAAATACAACGAGACTGAATGTTTATCTAACAAGTGCATATGAATTTTTTTACGATACTCTTTGTCATTGAAAATGTGTAATAAATCAAGATTGAAGCAAGATACCTGCTTGTCAAGTTTTATAAATACCAGTCACAGTCACCCGTATTTCCTTTGTTATAAAATATAGTATATTCTGAATTTATATTAATGTGTATCTAACCAGCTTTGTAAAGCTAACATGACATGGAAAAGGACTCCCAACAGACAAGACATCAACAGCAAACAATATTGTTTTAACTAACAGATTTGAAGTTGCATCAGTTTCACGCTGTCACTGTGAAAATAATAAAATATTACAAACACATATACACAAGTACACACACGCACGCACACACACACACACATATATATATATATATATATATATATATATATATATATATATATATATATATATATATATATATATATATATATATATATATATAAATATATATATATATATATATATATATATATATATATATTATATATATATATATATATATATATATATATATATATATATATATATATATATATATATATATATATATATATATATATATATATATACTTTGCCAGGAACTGAAAAATGAATCCAAGCATCTGGATATAAATATCAAGAGCCTGATGGACACGTGGGTCCTACAGATGAACTATCCTGTGGTCACTTTGCATCGAAAAGGAAAGACACTCTCTATCACCCAAACGAGGTTTCTAAGGAATCCAGATGCAAAGGATCCTTTGAAATACATTTCTCCTTTCGGGTAGCCAGCTTTCCATAACAAAGAATATAATCAGACATAAATCACATATATCAAAGATGTATAATTAAATGCTGATTTAATGTTAGGTAAAATATTATTTGTAATTATTGTACTAGAGGATAAACGTTATGCTCAGCAGAATGAGTCTTTAATGTTAGAATAACAGGAGTGGAACAGGAGTTTACATATTGTTGCATTATAAAAAGGTTCAAATGTGTCGCTTTCATTTCAAACTACATATATACATTGCATTCCAGAACAAAAAAAAAAGATGATGAGTTTTCTCTATAATTTAGAGTTAAAGGAACTGTTCCAGATTCTAGTAGTCTTTACATCCAATAATTTTTAATCGTTTTATTTACCTTTTCAAGATGAATTTATGTATTAACCAACATCGATTCGATCGTCATTTTCTTGATTATTAGGTACACGTGGAAAATTCCGATCACCTATACAACAAGCAATGAAGCAGACTTCAACAAAACTGCTCGTGACGTAAAATGGCTGACGACTACCACAATGGGTACATGGCGTCTTTACTATATTAGTCTCGTGTCAAACTGTTAGTCGTTTGCATCTAAAAGTGGTAAAAGTGCAGAAAGATAACAAATACAAAGATCGAATATAAAACAAATGGGGCTTAATGTAAAGAAAAAAGTCAAGAATTGCAGTCACAGTTGGTCTTCTAATAGCACAGTTATGTATATTTAATTTGTATTGCTTTTGGTTGTAATTATATGGTATGTGATGTTGACCTTTTTGATCGAAGTAAAGACCTACCTGACCCTGACTGACTAGTGACATTTATTTTGAAACAACATAATACATAGCAAATATTTCTCTAGGAATATAAACTAAATATTCAGCTGATTATTAACAGAGGTAAACATGTTTACTTGTATGTGAGTTTGGGATATGATTTTTTTTTCACTTTAAAATTCGTGATTTTGTTGACAATTTAGAATTTAGAAGTTGACCCCCATTCTGGTTCTGTTATAGTGTCGTAGCTTTATATATTATTATTCATTACTTGAAAATTATTCATTCCTATGCCAACATCCAAAACAAAATCAGTTTTATTGATGTGTTCGTTTTTATTTGAGGGGATACATTTAAAATGTTCACTGGAATTACAATGTGCTCATTAATGCTTCTTGGATTATGTCCCTATTTTTGGATTGCTATGAATTCATTAGAGAACATTTTGCATTATATCATTGCGATATCTCAAGATTGTTAACACGTCACCACATTCCAGGCTACTGGTATATCCAAACAGTCAAAGTTAAAAACATACATTTGTACTAGTGGTGAAAACTTTTTAAGACAATTTTTATGTAATTTTCAACACTTTTGTTCATATTAAATTTTCATTTTTTATTGTCTGAAAATTAATTATTTGTTGAATTTTACATAATTTGTTAACTTTTGCTCTTTCTGATTTTTAGTTTAACACCATATATTCGTACCAGTATTGTGTACGCAGTTTGTTAATACAGATAAACTATCATGTAGCTAAATCATTTTTGTAATAGCAAACCGTGTCAATTGTTAAGGGTTGTTCATTGGTGGGTTATTTTATCGCATAGTTATTGGTATGAGGTATCCGTTCAAATTATAATCCACAACTGGTTTTGAGAGTCTTACAGCTAGCATATCTTGGGGTCAGAATGACTCAGTTTTAATCTTATGTTCTAGCATACATATACGTTTGTCGCTTACCTTAATAAAGATTTCATTCTTCAGATCACACCGATACTAGTTTTCCTGCGGGAAATCAGGAGAATTTCTGGATTATAGCGAATATCCAGCAGTTTGGTTTCTATAGGGTTAATTACGACGATGCCAACTGGAACGCCCTGATTAAACAACTCAGAACCAAACACGAGGTATCAGAGACTTCTTTTCATATTTTACCAGATCAAAGTATATTGCTGACAAAGCGTATTAACAAATAGACCAGTCGCGCTTTGATACAAACGATCGAATTTATAAATAAATGTGTGGACCGGTTTTTCAGACGTTTTCAGCAGAATTAATCATATACCAAATCTTTATAAGTGATTTCGAGTGTTGCAATTTGATCGTGATAAGCAACATCATCAACCTCCTGATGTCATTAATAACTTGGAAATAGGTTGGAAACAAATATGTCCCAACACGACGAACTACTCTTAAGAAAACTTTTTTGTCGAATGCAATAATCAATTTTGCATATATTCAGCCAGTTACCACCCAGAGACTAAGAATAATTCATCCAGATAAACGATATATCCAATGAATATACGCTAAATAAAGGAAGAATGAAAGTAATTAAATTTTTCGCAAAGCTATTGATTTTGCATAATTGTCTCATTTTCTATCATTAAATCTCCGCTTTACTCGGTTTCAAATTCTGATCTTCTTTTGTATCATCTTAATTGTTACTTGATACATTCTCTTTACCATTTACTATTGATTTCATTACTATCCTTGAATTACAGGTTATCCATCCCAAAAACAGAGCTCAGATTATAAACGATGCATGGAGTTTATCCAAGTAAGTTGAAAATTGCCGAAATAGTTAGAGTTCCTTGTATATGTCCTTTATTGACCCCATATGAAGATCATGAAAATCTTGGGTGAAAACGTTAGAAAACCTGCTTTTCCGCTCCATTATCCAACTCTTGCGTTACCCCGTGCAACTCACTGATAAAGGTTTTCATCATAACAATACTAATCAGCAGGTCTCTTTTCAAGCTTAATAAAATGACATTATCTACATTTTGGGGAAGATAAGAACTAACCAGTTGATTTTGTTCACATGAGAAACTAGCAAACCGACTGCAAGTCATTATCCGTGGTCCTGTTGTGAGTTTGATGTTCCTGATTTTAGTATCAGTGCTATGTTCAATACCATTACTGTGTGTATCGACTTAAAAGTTGAAACCCACATCCAGTGCCGGATTTAGACAAAGCTAGGCCCTCAGCTAAGGGAAGCTATAGAGGCCGTATTTGGTTAAAATACATTTGAGGGGTCCCTTCAGACTGAGTTTAGACTTAGAGCCCATAAGCTGTAACTTGTTTAGCTAATGCCTAAATCCGGTACTGCCCACATCGTGTGGGTTATTGAGAACGGTAGAAAATTATAAGTTGGAACCCGCCGATATGTTTGCATTAACTTTATTAATGGTTAGAGCAGATGGAAAGACTGACAAAAGCAGATGGAAAGACTGACAATTGTGATTTAGAAAGACCCATAGAGGGATAATTCATTTCATATCCACGGCTGTGCCTGTAAGTGAATATGTAGCTCGGACGATGCACGGGAGACCGCGGATGTTGAAAGTGCGTTTTCGTTGGCATGGAGAGTCGACGTTGAAGACGTGCAGTCGCGGAAGATCTACCAACAGATCAAATTTATTGCTTGGATAGTAAACCTCTCGGAGACCTGTTGCAGTAGCTAATTAGCAGCCTGTGGATCCACCGAATCTCCTTCGCTGGATTGTCCGGGTTTATGTTTGTGGCCGCGAGTGCTAACGTTGGTGCCATGGTTCTGGCTATCTTAACTGACTTTCGTACGTTGAACATTAATTATTTAACTCACTTCGCCACCCTTTGCATCCACGCCGCATGTTTCCTTCTGTGTAGGGAGGAGATTCTGTAAGGAATTTTGAAGAATGGGACATATGAAATAGTAGGTAACTTGGAAGATAGAACCCCTATTAACTATTAAGCCATATGTCAATATTGTGAGGTACGGAACTAAACTTAAGTAACAAATACATTAATTTCAACCATGAAAGCAGGTACAAAAAGAAACATTATATGCCAGTGTTACGGAACCAGCAGGTAAACATACAGCCCAGTGACACAGAACCAGCTGGTGGAAAACAAAACAGGTATTTGACTAAGTTTAAAATCGTGGGTCACAGTAGTGAGTAAGGTGCTAAACCCAACTAGACCAATACTGAAACAAGAACAAACAGCACCATTACAGGCTAGTGGTACGAAACCAGTTGGTAAACACGCAGTCAAAGGTGCGCAACTTACCAATAAAACACAGTTCCCATATTTGACTAATTTGAAAATCGCTGTGGTGAGGTGCGAAACCAATCAACGCAAATGATGCAACAAGTACAGACAGAACAATTAAAAGATAAGAAACACTGTTTAGTTGTGCAAAGCAAACTGCTGGAAGTAGAACCCAGGGACAGTGAAATTGGTTCAGACCAGATATATTTTAATAGTATGACAAAGAAAAAGGAGAAAAACAAAGCTCTGGTGATGGTGATTTTATATAATTGTTTGGAATATATTATTTATGTTTTACTTATGTGTTATCATCATAAGTCTCTGCTTATATGCTAATGTTAACATAATATATGAATGTACGAAAATGCATTTGTATGTAACATTATTATTATTATTGCATTGGCCGGCGACACGTGTGCAATCCTCTATAATAGTACCTCTGCGCGATTTGCGTAAGTGGTATTAGTTAACGACGTCCAATGAAACTTTGAATGCAATTTCTAGCCTTCTCAGTAAAGGAGAACTTATTGTTGTGGTTCCAGAAGGCAAGATAGGTGTGTCTATCAGCCTCAATTCCTAGAATAAAATTAAACTGATGCTCCAGTTCGTAGAATAACATTAGCTGAATGCGCTAGATAAGAGTATATTAGTCTCAATTCGTAGAATGGCTTTAGTTTGATGCGATTTTGTTCTGTATGATGTTTTGATGAGCGGTCTCAACCGTTACCTCTCCCCCACCCTGACTTAAAACGCGGCAAGGAGGGATTAAATTGCTTTCTTTAAGACCTCTTTTTTACGAAGCAATGTAGATGTTATTCCTAAATTCTTGAAAGCGACTAACTCTGGCGTAGTCGCTTCATTAAAATCGTTTTCCTCAACCAAAGGTTAAGCTGTTCATATAACCTAAAGCTCGCACCAGATAATTCCTAGAAAGAAAGAAAACTTCTCAGCTGAAAAGGAAAAATTCAAGAAGAAACTTTCTTACAAGAAAAGAGACAACGCGTCTTGATCCCAGAATGAAATTGGCTAGACTGACTATCCGTGCCTTAGCTTGAAGAGAGAGGATGCAGTTGTTTCCGAGAGCCATGTGCCAGGGGTGTCAAAATGATGAAAATACAACTATTCGTTTTCTCAGGTGACATGAAGGGGGCGCCATGTTTATTGTTTTCCCGGGCACTAAGTAAGGGGTCGCCAAGTTTATGTTTTGTCCCCGGGCTGACTCTAAAACTCTTATCAGAGAGAATCCTTCCTCGAGTAGCGGAAATATCGCTATTAGATTGGGAGAATATGCTATAAAAATTTAAACAGGTTGGTAATGTGTGTGTGTGTGTGTGTGTGTGTGTGTGTGTGTGTGTGTGTGTGTGTGTGTGTGATACCTATAGCTTTTATGACTTCTCAAAATAAAAGTATACCACGCATATATTTATTGGAGTCCTTGACACGTTTTTCCAAGTAGAGTGTATTAATTTGATATTATCACTCAATGTTAAAGGAATTCGTTTTTATTAAAATAATATCCTATGTGGTGTCAGTACAGTTTGATTGTTCCTTTCAGACGATTTAGCTACAAGTTCCTTCTTTAAATGTCAATGGCAATGTTGTTTTTGCAGAGCCCAGCAGCTAAAGATGGAGATAGCCTTACAGACAGTAGAATATTTAGACAAGGAACTAAACTACATACCTTGGAAAGCAGCAGTAGATCAACTGGATTACCTGGACCAAATGCTACAAAGAACTGATCTTTACGGAGAATTTATGGTCAGTATATAATTTCATGCATGTACAATCAGTAACTGCATTCATATCCTTCAGATTAAGTTTGGTATTGGATCTGGGATTAGGAGCTTTGTATTCGATCTGAGAGTAAGAGCATGGCATTTGATCTGGATGTAAGAGCTTGGTTTTTTATCTGAGAGTAGGAGCTTGGTATTTGATCTGAGAGTAAGAGCTTGATATTTGATCTGGATGTAAGAGCTTGGTATTTGATCTGGATGTAAGAGCTTGGTATTTGATCTGAGAGTAGGAGCTTGGTATTCGATCTGAGAGTAGTAGCTTGGTATTTGATCTGAGAGTAAGAGCTTGGTATTTGATCTGGATGTAAGAGCTTGGTATTTGATCTGAGAGTAAGAGCTTGGTATTTGATCTCAGTACTCAGATGAAGCTGGTGTACAAAGTGACACCAAACATATGAGCGAGACAGCAGAAAGACCGACAAACAAACGAAGTACTTTAATCTGAAATCAATTAATCATTTGTTAGTACATGCTTAGCGTTTATTAGTCCTCTCATTGACAGGCCTTCTTCACTGACCAGGTTTTCGTGCAGTTCCTCTATCCTTATTAATTAGGTTATATTTTCTATCTTGTGATTTGATGTACTTATATTTCTCCATATTATCAATGTCCTTGAGGATTTTTTCGAAAATATCTGTCGTATGTTTTTGGGATTTGCTCATGCAGACGCTGTCGTGTATTATGGTAAATGTGTTCTTCTTTTATTAACTGATAATTCCTGCTGTCATGCTGAGTACTTCTATAATCCATTAAATGGACGCTGAAAATTTATGTATTAGATCTTGGGCGTGTTTTGCTTCCAGTCAACAGTTTTAAAATATTATTTATAGATTCTGCATTGTTATTAGTCCAATTCACGCGCTCATTATTTCTACGGCTAGATTTGAAAACTTATTTCTGTAGTCTTGGTTTCAAGTTGTTTGTAACGTATGGTGCAAATGTCGGATGCTGTTCGTTGATATTTGTTTCCTGATGTTCTGCTTGGCTTTCAAAATCGATCGTGTTATTTGCGCCTATTATGCCATCGGTACCAAATATTTGGGCCATTATTATATTACGTTCACCCTTTTCCACCCGAATTGTATTTACAGGTAGTGCCTCACTTTATCCTTCAGATGTTTCGTGCTATTATAGCGTGTACATGAGTGACATGCATGTTTCTATTGCCTTTTGTTATACCCTTCTCATCATCACTTCCAAACTCCATTTTCCGACACTCATACTTCCATAGAATCATCATCTCAATCTAGATCTGTATTGATATGCTCCATAAAGCTCCTGTAATTTCTGCAGAAGGACAGGACCATTAAAAATCGGATGTTTGTTTGCACTGTTTAGGACAACTCTTTGATTTTTGTATTCCAGTTTGTTTGCATAAAAGTTTATAAGATTAAATGTTCTGTCTATACTTATTGGTTGTTGATTACATACGTCAAGAAGTGTTGTATGTCATTAATTTGGTCTTGTGTATAGCAAATGATGGATGATACCTGCTTTTTGTTGTGTATTATTGTTTGCACAAACGGATGTTCATCATTTCAAGGACTTCTATCATATCTTCTGTGACGTTGGCGTTTTACGTTTGTTTGTGGACTTCCTCTTTTCATTGGACTTCACGTGAATTATTAATCTAGTGTCACAAGCGCCAGTCAATGAGTCATCTTTCTTCAATTCACGATATATGTCTCTCTGTGTCTGCTTATTTATCCTTTCCTCTATTTTATTAAAAGTTCTCGGATGAGTTCTTACGAAATGTTTTTCTCCTCACCTATTACCATATTATGGTGCAAGTGTTTTATGAGTGCCTTTGTAATCACAAACAGCAACGCTATTGATGCCACATGCGTTCTTTTTGACAAAATAAGATAGTTCTTTTTCAAATCAGGATCACTTTTAAGTGCAGCATAATATCTGCTCAAAATAGCTACCTTGTCGTCGTCATCCTTCCCAAGTTACTTGTCCCTTTACCCTGTCATGTAATATCATCTAAAACCATATGGGTATCGCTTCCATTTTCTTCAGTCACGAAGTTCTGGCAACCGGAGATTTCAGATTTTCCTGTTGGTTGGTTGATTAAATTTTTGTCGCCTGATGTGTGCAAAAAAAGGATTCAGTGTTGTTATAGTCATATAGATTGGATTTGCTGATACTTGTAACCATGAATTCGAAGACCTTGTTATCTTCTAATAGGAATGTTTCATTCCTTTTCCGATCGGTAACTGGCATGCTTACATCATTAGACTTGAAGTGTTCAGTGTTTTGAACCAGATCTTCATTGATACGTTGCCTGAACACTGGGACAAAATAGTTTGCTGACCCTGTCCCCGTTGGCCTGGCCCCATTCTACTCCATAATGTTGTTCTTTGTTAGCATCGGGTGAGAAGAGTTTCGTCCGTATCTCAGGCGCCTTGTCTAGCGGTCCATTAATTGCAGGATATAGTGTCTGTATTGGCAAACCAATTACTGTTGACAGAGCCATTACTGTCCATATTGAGGAATATTCACCTCCAGTGCAGCAGGACCTGATAGCCTCTTCAAATGAAGTGAGTAGTCTATAAGTTGGTCGATATCAGGTTTCGATATGTATATATCGTAATTTAGTTCCATGTTTTCAATGGACGTTCTTAGCCGAAGTTCCGTCGATGAATTTTCACCACCAATAAGTGCGATCGACGCAGAATCGAAAAACTTAATTTTATGTGGTCATTACCGGTAATGGGATGCCGATCGAGCCTAATTTACATTTTTCCATGATGTCTTGTACATTACTGTCGATTTCCTCAAATGCAGGCTGGATTAACAATTTGCCGTAGAAACTGAGGGATTGATCGAGACCGACTCATGTTTTGCAGCATACCGAAGATTCTTTAAGCCGCGAAGCGATGTCCACTACATAAAATAATGAAAAAGACAAGACATTTAAGCATAAATGTAAAAATTACTGCATTGGTCAACTAATTTTGTACCTGATTTATCTATATATTATATTCTCTACTGGCGAATGCTAGCTGATTCCGGCCATGGCTAATTCTACCAAAATTATTTATACTTGTTTAAAATATTATATTTCTCATTATTTCCTTGGTCCATTAACATCTCTAAAAACATTCAAGGAAACGAAACACTAATTGTAAGCATCATAATGATGTTGTTTCTGTAAGTCTCTAACTTCTTAAAATAAGTATCAAGGAAGAGCAAATACGAACAATTCCTATAAAATTATAAATACAATTTACTTTTCTAAAATACAGATATAAAATATAAAAACCTGCAGTATGGTTAATGAATTCCTATCTTCCCAAAATGTTCTATAAATTCCAACAAATTCATAAGTAACTCTTAATAAAATTTGTTTTGTACATATAATGTGAGGAAAGCACGATTTCCTAGCGAAATCAACGATAAATAACTTTGCTCTTTTGTTGGATAGTGATGACAATGACATAATTTATGGAAATGCTTATATTTGCTTTATTGAAACATTGAAAAGTTAATTTGGTAAACAAATATAAATATGATAGCTCTTATCTTTGGCTGATTTCAGCTACAAAAAACTTGCTATTTGATGTAAAATTTAATCGATTCAATTCTGCCTTTCATATACCCTTGCTATGCATGCGAACGCATTAACTTTGAACATAAACCAGGTATGTGTGTTTCGTCGATTTTCTTTCTTCTTTTAATTAGTCTGTATTTTGAGACGTATCATCCCATAATTTCCGCAGAATAAACGTATTCACAATCACCCATGATCCGGATCAGCCTGTTACCTAAAGCGGCAAAACGGCAAACATAGTTGTGTTTAAAATAATACAACTTTTGATACAAGCACCGACGGTACTAATACAAAACAATAACCTTCATAAATGGATTTAGACTATACCAACGAGCTACGACATCTGCATTACTTAAGACATCTTTAGACAAAGAAACAATGACCCTTTCCGTCAATATAGCCTCGCACCTTCTAATAACCCATTCATTTTTCGACCAGCGTTCGTGTAATCCGTATCATGAGATAATATGAAAGATATTTGCAGAAAAGAAATCGCGGCTACTTCAATTTCAAGAGATGAGCTTGTTTAATGTACTGCGGGATCCAGAGCCGTTAAGAGCGATCACGGGCCCTGAGGCTCGCTCAAACAAAACTTTACTTTTATAAAAATAACAAATGTTGTTCGGCCCGGGCCACAGGAATATATCCCAGTTTGCTCCCTCCCCTTTGTCGGTCTTGGCGGCATCTATGGATATATACCCTTCTTTATAACTCTTATTGTTCTGGAGAGCATGTTTAATGAACGTAGAGGAAATAAATATCGACCATAAAGACAAAGTATAAATGAATCTATTCAATTTTATTAATTAATTGCTCTCAGTTAGATAAAGGTTTAGTCCTAATCTGACAGTAATTCAGAAGGAGATGGACTGATCGGTTGGACAATTGCACATTTTCTGTGCCCATGTCTTCCAGCATGATGTTAAATTCTTCTTTTAGTCATCTCCACAATCCATGCATATATATATATATATATATATATATATATATATATATATATATATATATATATATATATATATATATATATATATATATATATATATATATATATGCTAATAATGATTTGTTGGAGTAGCTATTCCTTGCTCAGAGATAATATTCGAAATATTTAGGATTTAAAGTTATCCTGTCATACTTTGCATTAAAATATTTGCATTTCCGTTTGTCTATTTAAGAAATTTATGAAGTTAAAGCTGAAAGACCCATTCAATCACTATGGTATGGATGATACGAATGCGACACACATTGAATCGTAAGTCTTACGAGAAACGATATTCGAATACTATGTCAAATACAACTATCTGATTAGGACTCCGAAATCACAATAAATTTCATTACGTTAATTTCTCAGTTCCGTAATTATAGATGTATTCAGTCTAAGAACATGTATTATAACAGAGCACCCGGTAATATGAATAATACATTTAAAATACACCGTTAACAACTCTATATTGCAATCAAAATCTGAAACACAAAGTTGGATAAATGATAGTAAATGTGAAGGAAAATAAAAAATAAATGGTCAAATAAGAAACTCATATTTAATTAAATATAAAGTGGAAGTTTCCTAAGATCATGGACTTATATAATTTCATTTTAATAATTTAACATGTATAAATTTAAACAGATATACTTTATAACAGACTATCAGTTCTCTGATCGTAATTAATATTTTATTGATTTCTAAAGGTATATGCGCAGTATGATAACCAGATTGGCATGTTCCTACGGGATTGACGAGTGTAATCGTGTGTCAAAGCGGTTATTCAGACAGTGGATGGACAACCCAAGCAACAATCCGTAAATTCTTGCGATATTTAAACCATATCTAAGTTAAAATAGCCTGGAATAAGTTATTCATAATCAGGATTTTCACTGGGGGAAAATTCAACGTTAGGAGTAATGGACTTTAGACCATGTAAAAAATGCGACCAATGATTCTTGATGATTCATAAAAATGTCATGTCATTTTAATCCTGCTGTAGTTTACTGTGATTGTTCTTAACAAGTATCATGTGATTTATCAAGAACTGATATACTCAAGAAAATGTGATGTAATAGGCCTAAGTCATTAAAATGACCTGGGGAGATTCTTGTTGTTGTTGTTGTTGTTGTTGTTTAACGGCATTTTTCAACACAAGATAGGTTATACATGGCGGCCAGTATTAATGGTGGAGAAAGAACCATGGAAAACCCTGGGAAGAACCACCGACCCACGAGAAGCTACTGGCAGGCTTTCTCACTTACCCACGTTAGCCGAATCTGGACACGAACTCACACAGAGTGATCCGTAACGGACAGCGTTTTAGACCACTCGGCAACTCAGTGCCCCGGACGATTCTCGTGATATAATGGATCACGGTTTTATTTGCAATCATAATCATTAAGATTATTAAATTAAAATATTGGAGGCGGATAAGAAAAATATATCTGACATTAATTTGCATGCGCGTGTGAGACAAATTCACTGCGTAAATTGCAAAGCAAACACCATTAACTTCAATATTGATCATAGACATATCTGGGTCATTCTAATGCTTGAGCTTAAATTGGATAGGGGTGTATAAGGTGTTTTTGAACATCAAAAAAGAGTAAGAAACTTTTTTCATTTTATATTTTAAGTATTGATCCAGACCTGCGGGAAACGGTTTACTGCTCAGCCATTAGTCAGGGCGAACAAGAAGAATGGGACTTTGGTTACCAGCAGTTTAAGTTGGCCACCTCGGCCGCTGAAAAGGAAACTATGACAAAATCACTTGCCTGCACGAGATCCACCTGGCTACTGAACAGGTATGAGTAACATTTGTACGGTACTTAATATACCCAGGCATGGATTACAGCGGCAAGTACCACATAAATAATTTGACAGGTGGATTGTTCATATTGTCAGTGTGAAAGACTGTTTTTAAAACTTTTTGTCGAAAGGTAACAATACGGAAACTTCCATTTTCAGAAATGTATGTTGTGAGCAATATCAGATGTTGGCGCATCCTTTCAGAGCATAATTACAATAACAAGCAGTTACTTTAAGTACAGAGGTTACGTCACCACTGTCGGGTAACACTAAAATTACAGAATTTTTGTGAAGCAATAATACTCAAAAAATTGACCTGATGTTTCCAAATAACCAATTGAACGGAATATTGCAATGTTATCTGTTACCAATGGACATTTATACCTAAGTTATTTATATGCTGTTTTAGTTCATTCAGTGCCAGCTGCGAAATGCTTTTTGAAAAATAATGGAACATTCATCAGAGGGGTCCTACTAACCAAAGAAAAGAATTTTCGAATTCCAGAGGTCCATCTGACTGAAAGTCGAAAGGGTGGTGCATAGCTTAAAAATGTGTGTGCGTGCGTGCGTGTGTGTGCGTGTATGTGTAAAGTTATACCTATCCTTTATTTGCCACTGATATGATTGCAGAACGTCCATTACAAACGTACCGCTAGGGTGTTTATGTAACTTGTAAAACGTTCCTTGATAGTTACGCGATAAAAATATATTTCACTTTTGAAGACATTTAGTTATCAGCTGGGGTTATGGATGAATAAAATACTAAAGTCTAAGGTAGGTTTTACATGTGTTGTATCCAATTTGGATGCTTTCACTTCTTGCTTCTTTGTTTTTATCTTATAACAACTTATAATGCCATCTGTGAAACCTGTCTCGTTTGTTCCAAACTCATCAACTCTGCTAATTTTGTATATTACCTATGTTCTTCATATTTGTATTCACCAGGTATCTGAATATTGCCATCTCACCAACTGAAATTCGGAAACAAGATACAGCCCATGTGTTGTCATACATTTCTAGTAATCCCACTGGGAGAACTGTAGCATGGGACTTCATTCGCAACAAATGGGATTATCTATCTAAAGAGTGAGTACACATGTAAAATAAATCTCTTTAGATAAAATAATTATTTCCACGTGGAACGCAGCAACTACGGTCTTTTTAAAGAGGAAGTTAAACGCAAATATTATTAGCAAGCACTGAACATATTCACTATTTGAACTATAAAAAGATCCGGAAGACAATTTTAACATTTGAATTTGGTTCAATAAAAGCAAATGCCCCCCACCCCATTCAACCGACAACAGTTAGCCAATCAAACTAACAACAAATGTGCATTCAGCTAACAAGTAGGTCTTTGATAGTTGCAGAAATTGTATCCAAACGTTGTTGATCTTAAAAACTTTACTGTAGTATATCAAGTCTGTTATTTCGAATCACTTGTCATCGAACAGATCCATCTCGATTAAATGTATTATCATTCATCTAATTCGTGTAACTAAATTTCAACTATATTCTATCATTTCAGGTATGGTTCCGGTTTTCTTTTATTGACAAATATAATTAACGGCGTTACAAGTTCATTTAGTACAGAATTTGAACTGCAGCAGGTAAGGAATATTCACTAAGTTGGTAATAATAAATGTCGCAAATCCTCATTTTTATCGTTTCGTGTGGATGTGTGAGGATTAATATGTCTGATTGGTTGCATGCATTCAGCTAATAAACATGTTTCTGAGTACAATTTTAACACACATGTAAAAGCATCAAAAGAAAACATTAAATCACAATACGATTGTCTAGATATCTTCACTGAGGAAAAGCAGATAACTTCCTTTAGCTACCACTTCCATCTCCCATTCTTCGTTGATTGTTAAATATATAAAACAACACTAGTATAAAAGTTATTACACAAATACTCATAAATATCAGCAGAGAGAAAAATAACAGGTTACAAGCAAACTAAATATCCACAACGTTTATTGAACAGGTACGCGGCTATAAACATATTACAAGAATAAATAATTTGTCTTAAATAAAATTAATAATGATCATAATTTTCTTTAAGTGCCTTTAGTCTCAACAATTTGCACTTCGATTGTTTCTTTATGTTATCTGAGTGAGACAAGAGTTTTCACGGTCTGGGAAAACAAATGTCTGTGTGTATATTTGTGTGTGTTTGTGTGTGTGTGCGTGTGTGATTGTGTGTGGTACTTATTTAGTATCAAACAGTTAATATAAAGCATTGATATTTTCTTAAATTCCATGCCTTGTATACTATTCTACGATATGCACCAACTCCTAGAACAGTCTCCATGCATTACGGATTAAATCAGATATTGTTTTGTAGCTTTGTTTGTAAAAAGTTAAAATATACCAATTGACTCACTCGAGTGACGCAAAAATTGATATTTTTATAAATTGCACTTTAAAAACTTTCAGATAAATTACATTCCTTAAACTACAGATAAACTAATATAACTTTGGGTCAATTATTTTCACTATTCTCGAGTCCTATCATATGACCACGTGTATATGTTTCCATTCTACCCATATCGAAAACATGTAGCATAAAGTGTTCTGCAGTTTACTTGTATACTGTTAAAGCAATTAGTAAAACATTATTTCAATATTTGTAGCATATTTAATCCGTTTCATTGTAGCTCCAACGTTTTGTCAACGAACATCCAAACCTTGGAACTGGAACCAGAGCATTCAAACAAGCGATAGAGAAAACAGAATCAAACATACTCTTCATGAAGAGGTATGAAACAACAATCAGAACTTGGCTTAAATCGATAAAATCCTCCAGTGAACACTTGACAGATGTGCGTCTTCCCAGACACGTGTACCCACTTAGTTATGACATCGAACTGAAACCCAATATGTATGAAGGAGATGAGAAAAACTTTACTTTTGATGGCTTCGTCAGAATTCACATTATATGCCGTGATGCTGAGAGCAGCGTTACTCTTCATTCCAACAAGCTTAACATAGACGAATCCAGCATACAGTTCCTTTGGGAGAGCGGAACTGGTGAAGGGCCCAATTTTGTCAGCTTGAGTTTTGACGAAGAGAGACAGTTTCTAATTATACAGCTGGATAGATCAATGGTAGAGGGAGAGAATTATTCGTTACAGATGAATTTCACAGGCGCGTTAGATGGTAGTTTGGCTGGCTTCTACCTCAGCAAATATAATAGAGGAAATAAGACAATGTAAGTAAAACATTGATCATATTTAGCTTATTGTCTCCTTATTTTCGACCAACAATTCTTGTATTTTTCATGGTTTTTCTCAGTGTGCATATATATATATATATATATATATATATATATATATATATATATATATATATATATATATATATATATATATATATATATATATATATATATATATATATATATATATATGGGTATTTTGCAATTGACTTTGTCCAAAATCAAGTTAATGGTTATCTGATAAGTGATATTTGTTTTGTAATTAATATTTATATACGATTATAGATTAAATATTCAGATCATTATTATTGGAAGTAAAAATGTTTTTTTGGATCTAAGTTTATGATATTATATATTTTCTTGGAAATTCCTTTACTTGTTGACAATTTGAATGTTTTTAAAAAGTAGACTATCCTACATCCTGGCTTTCTGATTGTGTCTTAACTTTTGTATCATTGTTGTTTACTTAAACAATTACTATTTCCTACCCGAGCATTCGAAGTGGAATCAGTCTTGTTGTTGTGATTAGTTTTAAATCGGAGAGGATTTAGTTATTTAAATTATTCACTGTAATTACAAACTACTCAATAATCCGTCTTTGACTACATAATTAATTTGGAATTATAGTGAATTCAGTCCAGAATTTTCTTGGATTATATTAGTGTGATACATCTACTATTAACACATCACCAGACTCCATTCTATTGGCACAGTAGCATATTCGAGACTACAGTACATCAATACATTCACTATTTATATTTATTTGGAACGCCATTGGAATTCTTTTGGAACTCTTCATATTTGGGCTTGTGATGAAACGTTCAAGACTATTTGGGAATTTAGTTCATATAACTGTTAAGTTCTCTGTATTTTTTATTCAATGGAAATAAATTATTTGTTGCATTTGACAAATGTTATTGGTCGTATATAAAAGATTTTACTATCATTATCTCAAGTCAGCTTTGATCTAAAACTGTATTAGATAAGTTCGGATGCAAATTACAAATAGAACTAGGTAAAACAAAACAAAAAACATTCACCTACTTTTATTTCAGGTATATTTAAAATATAAATGATATTTATATTTTAATACAATATGCTTGAAGAGCGATATCGTTTTTGTTTTCAGCTATATAGCTACATCCCAAATGGAGCCGACAGATGCTCGTAAGACGTTGCCTTGCTTCGATGAGCCTGATATAAAATCATATTTCAACGTAATCCTTGTGAGAAAGAAAAATTTGACGTCACTCTCCAACATGCCCATCAAGAAAATAGAATCAAGGTATGGATGTTTCATATGGACCTGTCCTATACACATAGTTAAAAATATTACACTTCGCCAATCATTGGATTAAGTCTGAGAGACAACAATAATAAAGATTACAGACGACAGTGGTTCTGGAATGTTCAAACTAATCATTGTCAATAAGATTTGATTTATGTTTTTTTAACATATTGAAGTTATTTGCTTAGATTTGTTGGATAACTCTGACAAATATTCTATAAAATAAGAATAATTAGCAACGGTATTTAATGAAATAATTATATTATGATATCAATTCAAAGAAGGTATCAGAAAAAAAATTAACCTAATAAAATAAAGTCGAGGAGGCATCAAGATCTTAATACCGTTCAATATCTGGCTATTCAGTAAAATTATTAAATTTTTAGATAAGTACTTAAAAATGGGATTTGTTTTTAACAAAAAAGTACTTTATCTTCATAATACTGTTTCAGAGGAGGTGATTTTGAAGCAGATATTTTTGAAAGAACAGCAAAAATGTCCACTTATCTTCTTGCGTTTATTGTTGGTGATTTTGCTTGCAAAACTAACAAAACCTCCAAAAATATAACGGTAAGTCCGTTACATATGAATATACACCTATTATTTTCCATCGTCACCGATTTTTTTATTTATCTTTATAGCATACTATCAGCAAGTATCGTCCTAATAGTAATGTTTAGGAGTCAGTACACCAAACATGGGAAATTATCTTTAAAAGAGAATTTCTGAAAATTTTAAATTGTCAGAGGCGAAAGATTTTGAACGGTGTCCCGTCAAGCTCATGATTTAGCTGAAGCTTTACTGGTCGATTTATTATTTATTAAAGCTCATTTAAATCATTTTTGTTTGATTTCTTTTGAAATAATTTTTACTAGTGCCTTTGTTTCAATGTTATATCGTCAGCATATCTTCAATAAAGGGTTGAATCATTTTGTCGCGCCATGACCAATGTTACGACTCTATGCTTTAAACTTCTAAGCAACAAAAAGAAGCAAACCAACAAGTTTTGTGATGTATGATGTGATGTGATTTAGATTGTTTAACGTAGCTTTAAAAATTAGTCGGTCATATCGCTACGATGTATGCAGTGTGGCAGTTTAGAGGGAGGTCTAGTACTAGGGTATCATGCCACAGACATGTAGCATCATGTCCCACCCAGCCACATTATTCTGACACCAGGCAGATCAGTCCTAACACTAACCTCTTAATGCTGATCGCAAGCGAGGAAGCTGTTAATACCATGTTTGTAAGTCTTCGGTATGACTCGACAGGGGACGTTCTAATCCCAACAAATTTTGTAATTTTTAACAAATAATTTTATTTCGCTAAGTTATAAAATGAAAATTTAAAAACTTGCACCATCGTGAATTAAATCTAAAATAATTCCAAACGTTATATTACAAGTCCAAAAGAATAGCTTGTTCCTAATGAATTACAGATCTTGAATGTGCTGATTTACCAATAGCCTTGAATGTTTTGACGTGGCAACATTATTGACATGTCACAACGGCATTGTGAAGAACATATTTGAATGTATTCACAACAATTCCAAAATATTGTTTAATCCTAACAGTCATTCGATTGTAACTATAATAAATAATTTAATTGAATCTAAGCATGACATTATTTACCTCTGCAAACTGAATGTAAAATAGAAGAGTAACAAAAAAAAAAGAAATAGGAATGAATTTGTTGTTCTGTTCTTCTCCCTAATATACATCCCCTCGACTCTACTTCGGCTCTATGATTCAATACCTCGGGCCTGCCTGATGAAACAACACACCCCACGTGACTGATGGTGTTACGCAATGTATATAACTTCATCATTGTTGACCTTGGCATCACCTGATATGAAATATTTAACTTCTCATGATAACAGTATATCCTAGCATAGAAACGTTATATTTATATACATTCCGAATCTAACTTAAGCATTAAATCCAAAATTATCTATGTTCTAAACAATTATGTTTACAGCCGTATTCAGAGAAAATGTATCCCTTAATTTCGGAATCTTGTACTTTTATGATAAATAAAATGATAGTGATCTAAGTTGAGGAGTATACACTGCTATAAAAATTAAATATACCCTTTTTATAAACATGCACCTGTTTACATTGCCCTGTGATTACAATCACGTCCTACAGGTAACGTTAAACTAGGAACGGGTTTTCACAAAACCACAGCGATCGCTATGCTGCTACATAGGGATGATTTAGCATGGATATGCTGCCTTTGATGATCTTTACAAATAAAAAACTATTTAGCAATTTATATTTTATCGAAATTATCACCATCTAATCAGAACAATACATGGTATCAAATAATTTTATGAAGGCACGACTTGTTTAAACTAAGATATTGCTCTCCAACACTGCGAGTATATTTTATAAATTCTACATAAACTTGCGATCTTATCACGTTTAATAACTATAATATTTGACCAGGAACAGTTTTGAATCAAAATTACACAAGCACGTACTAATCCGTTTTTAAAAAGAGTATGCATGTGTAACATGTATAAGCAAAACCTTTTGATGGGCTTTCAGCTGGCTCTAAACCAATCAATTCAACATGTAACAAGATGTTAATAGAACCCTCTAACAATGAATAAATTTTGTTCAAAAAGCAATAAAACGCACCAACGAAGAACACATTGTTCGAATTTAATTGATCTTTCACCAAACAACTAATATAAGATTCTGACTCAAAAATATGTTCATCCAGTCAAATGCACCATGAAACATTTTGTTCTTAAGGTCGCGATTTAAAAAAAGTGGTAAATAATCTAAACGTATAACATTGTGCTTTAAGAAAATGGTGGAAACGTTTGTTTCAGTATCGAGTTTGGTCTACTCGAGAGTCGGTGAATCAGACAGAGAAAGCTCTCGATTATGGAACCAGAATAATAACCCATTATGCTGATTACTATGGTATAGATTTTCCCCTACCGAAACAAGGTAATTCTTAAGATTCTTTATCTGCTCTTTACAGCTGTATTTAAACTCCACGAAAGAAAACCTAAACCAAACAAATCACATTAAGCATCGTTGCAATTATGATCTTGGTTATAAAAGAAATGTTATATCATCTTTGTGTATTATTCTTACAATTTTATTACACTCAATTCCATTGCATAACATGTTATTTTGGTGACAAAATAATAACACATGGTACAAGTGATATATGTTATTTTATAATCCATTGGTAGATCACGGAAAAATAAAAAGCGCCACAAATCATCATGTAAACACAACGATTACAATTTGTGCACGGTACACACAATGCTATATACTTCTCAGTTTGATTTAACGCAATTCTTACCACATTGATATCCTGTCTTATAAGAATTCCACTATATGTAAATCAACGTAATATTATCAAATTAATTAGCTACATTAAAAGGTTTTTTTTTTCTACGCAGATATGATAGCCATTCCAGACTTTTCAGCAGGTGCTATGGAAAATTGGGGACTTATCACATATAGGGAGACCGCTATGTTATATGAACCTGGTGTGGCAAGTGAGAGCAACCTTCAAAGAGTGGCCGTTGTGGTTGCTCATGAGTTGGCACATCAGGTAAACAACACATTATCCCAGATTTAATTACAATTTTAGCACTCAAATATGTAATTTTTAAAATTAATCCAATCTAACAACTTTGAGTGTTAGAAGTATCGAAAGCGTATGAATATTTTTTTCTCCTTATACATCTTTATTTATTTTTCTAATATAAAAACTTACAATTCGAACTTAGATATGAATTTTGTTTGACAACACATTCATGCATGATATAAGTATAAGTTTCTTTAGCAAAGCTCCACAAACTTGGTTAACAGACCTAAAATTAATATACACCTTCAGATTTTGATTTTGTTGTTGTTGTTGCGCTTAACGCCATTTTTCAGCACACGATAGGCTATTCATGGAAGTCAGTATTAATGGTGGAGGAATAATCAGATTTTGAAGTTTTCTATCAATGAACTAATAATCTGAGGCACTTTCAAACTTCAAATATGAATCAGAATTTACCATTTTATTGTTGTTTGCACAATGTACATTTAATCTAATAGCATTAATAAAATTAATAAACCGTATATAGGTTCTTCCTTTTCTGCCTTTTTATCCACCACCTCCGACTTCCTTTTTTTTTTGGTCTTCTCAATTTTGATTGTATTTATAACAGTATATCCTTATATTCATTCAGAAGTTAATATGATATTTCCTTCATGATTGCTTGCTTGCATTAAAAAATATCTTCGCTTCAAAGTTCAAAAAAAAGTATCATATTGCTTGATGGTGCAGCGCAAGAAAACAAATTAATTCTGAAGTAACGTCATTACGTTTGAGGCATTATTTTATCAAAATTGTTTATTGTTCGACTTACTGATATAATGTCCAACTAATTTTAATCATTGCAATTTCAAAATACTTTAAATACTGGAAGCTATACTTGTTATGCAAATGTATGTGTTCCTGTTTTATTATTTTTCTAATCCGTGAAAACTTTTTCAACAAAGAAATGTATATACTTTGGTGTCGTCAAAACGAGTAATACATTTCTGAGCATTGGCGCAACTGAAGGGGTGGTTTCTAATTCCAGTGGTTTGGCGATCTGGTAACAATGGACTGGTGGGATGACCTTTGGTTAAACGAAGGCTTTGCATCTTACGTGGAGTACATGGGAACGGACTTTGTGGAGCCAAGCTGGAAAATGGTGTGTGTGTGTGTGTGTGTGTGTGTGTTTGTGTGTGTGTGTGTTTAAACGATTGCCGTATTAAAGAACAATAAACGAATATACTTTAAAATATGCATGGTAGTTTTAACTTTCTGTGATAAACAATAAAGAAGTTCCTTAGAAAGGAACGGGTGATCACCTTGTCTTTATCAATTATATACAAATTGCAGACATTTTCATAATTTATAAGTCAAATTGGAAAAGCATCTTCCATGGTCATAACAGTGGCTGAAAAATAATTGAAAAATCTGTAACAGTACGTGTATTATCTTCTTGTTTTGTCATTATTCTATCTCAAGATAACAGTTCTGAGCAAATTTCCAAATTTAAATTTAACATTTTACTCCTTTATATAATATTGGTTTTTTGGATTAAAATCTCTTTTCATCAAATAAATTTCCTGCCATTTGTTTTTTCTTTCAATTCTATTTCAGTTCCAGCAGTTCGTGACGGAAACCCTGCACAGTGCTTTTGAATTTGATGCACTTGTGACATCACATCCTTTGTTTGCGCCGGTACAGAATCCGGATGAAATAAACGAAATTTTTGATAGCATCTCATATGATAAGGTAATTTGAAAATGTTCGTGGCCATGTGTAAAATGCCCATATATATATATATATATATATATATATATATATATATATATATATATATATATATATATATATATATATATTGTATGTATGTGTGTGTGTGTGTAAATAAATGAAAAATATATTAATGAGAACGTTTACATAATAAACCAAATTTTTATAACAGTGATAAAGTTATAAAGAATAAAAATTATATAACTATTTGAATAGGTACCAAACATGATCAATTACAATAATTAAAAAGTATATACATCGACAGGGAGCTTCCATGATACAGATGGCACAGTTCTTCTTAGGGGAGACAACTTTCCAGAAAGGACTCCAAGTAAGCATTATTTAAATAAATTATAGCACATTGACTTACTCATTTTCTACCGTGTGACTTTTTCACTGTAAAATGTACGTGATCATGTAACAGGAAACAAGTGAAATATATGTGCCTCCGTTGGAACCGAATACTGATCGTCTCTGTCACAGTAATGCGCAGACAAAAGCATCAAGATATAATACCTAGATCATCTAGACTGCGTAGAAAGTGGTCACATATACCTTGACTGATACTATACTATACAAAAGACAATAAGATAAAATAAATGTATGGCACATTGCCATTTATGATTTTAGTATTATTAGTGACAGAAACAAATAGCAGTTGCATGGGCCTAGTTTAGACATTATTCTTGATAAGCTAAATTCGTAGATTACACGTTGGTTCCTGTTGTTTTTATTATATTATGTGGGAGTGTTTCAACTTATGTCTATTCAACTTGCACATAACATATTTACTAGTTGGTAAGGAGGAATATTCGGGCAGAATGTTTCTTATATTATTAACTATATAAAAATTGTCAAGTTTGAATTTTATTGAACATACAGACTTGTTATTGTTGCAAATCACTCTGTTTTGAGCTAAGCATCGTATTCTTCTTGCCATCCGAAAAGTGTCACATGCAATTCACCCAGTTTGTTGTGTCTGTTTTCAGCAATATCTCATAAACAGGGCATATCAAAATGCCGATCATAACGATTTATGGAATGCTCTTGAAGAGGTAAGTATTAGCAACAACAAAATAGATCATATACGAAAAATACGGACAATGTGTTAGAATCAGATATTCCGGACTAATTCAATAATAATTTAAAGGCTGTCTAGCCACCTGAATTATTTCTGCACGCACGTTTTCCAAACAAGTTCAAGAACGTAATGCACAGGACGATATATTTTCTTGAAAAACTGTCAGTATCTTTTCAGCGAAGAATAGAAATAAGTTCTCTATTTGATGCGACACATAGCATCAATATGCAAACTTAACCTGAAGTTATATGCAAGAAAATCGTAAAGAATCGTTAGAAAGTACTCATACCAAAATCTGTCCGTTTAGAATTCCATATGTCACGCAGATATTACATAGAAGTACTTTAAGCGCGTGTTTGTCGTTTAGATGCAATATTTGAATATAACGGAGACTTTGAGTATATATGTGTTCGTAATTGGTTGCACGCTTATTCAATAACAAAATGCGGCCCAATTTAATATTACCCAAGATTACATGCGAACATTTGTTTTATTTTCGTACATGGCAGGTGCAAAAGGAATCAAATCTTCGAACCGCTGAAGAAGCAACTGTGAAGGACATTTTAGACACGTGGACTTTGCAGATGAACTATCCTGTTGTCATGGTGTCAAGATTGGGGAATGGAACAATACAACTTTCCCAGAAACGTTTCCTCAGCAATAAATTTGCTAAGGACCCTATGAAATACATTTCACCGTTCAAGTATGTTCCCATAAAATTTTCATCGTTCATTGAACACTTTTATGAAGATTTTTCACTTCTTCTCCATGTGATTTTGATACAGATAGTGTATTCATCATACACCAGCTAATCGTAACTTCAACACATATGTGCATACCCGATATACTTGCGCTTTCTCTGTTCGATATTTAAAACAAAGTACATGTACATTATTATTTGCTATTGTTTCGTTTAAATTAATCTGAAAACAGGTTAAATCATTACATATTTTTGTGTTTTATATTATTCAATGTGTTTAGTATGAGTGTTGCGATTATTATGTGCCTCACTTTAGAAACTGTTGTATACCACTATTGATATCATATCTATGAGATCAAGGTCACATGTCAATATAGTAAGTCCTGCTAATATGTCTGTATTTTTCTAAAATTTAAAAAAAAATTAATAATGCAAAAAGTTCGGTACTTTTATATCATCATTATAATGTCTTCTTTCTAACTCAAAAGTTGCTGACTCATACTGTCTTTGCGGTAATATAGATTGTCGTGTTCCACATGGAATCTGACCTCGTCTGGGTCATGGTCAGTGATTAATGCATTGTTTACGTCTGCTCCTGTATGACCTTGAGATACAGCTGTGGAAATTTGTATCTTTCCATGAATGTCAGCAACTATTCAGCTTTGTCACAAAGTCAAGGTCAAACTTTAATTTATTTTTGTAGCCTCGCTTATAGGAGCCCACCCCACCCCACCTTACCCACCTAAAACAAAATCACTGAATTCGATTGTTATCTGTATGTGTACTGGCTTCGTTCAACGTTAACATAATATATCATAATACGAAGCCTTTGATTATACCTCATACTAAATTTTAAAAACAAACAATCAATTTTGATATAATTTCTGTTAAACTGTTTTCAGTTATACTTGGAAAATACCTTTCACAATGACGACAAGTGAGAACACGAACTTCAACCAATCGAAGTCGGATATTATGTGGCTGATGTCAGAAACACAAGGTAAATTAAACTGAAAGAAAGGTGAATTTCCTTAATACCAAAACAAATCTAGAGGAGCTCAAAAGCAGCTTTGCCCAATGTTTACATTCTAATGAAGACGGGTCAACGTGCTCCAAATGAATATACGGTATATTTATATTATTGTATATGGGTTTGTGAGAGGTTGGTCAACGGAAACATTTGCTTCTAGCTGAATCTAGTGTTGAATATATCTGCCTGAATAAACAACGAGGAAAAGATGCTATATTAATATAGTATGAACTAGTCACATCTATCTATTACGCCATGGTTTATTTTATTAATTGTATGTACACACATTTTTTAGCTTTTGTATTATATATTGCCTATTTCCTTACAAATCTCAAAAGATCGGAAAATCAATAAAAAAAGAAAAACTTACAAAACTGGACTAATGAGGCACAATTGTTCCGCATATACTTATCTTTTTGCAGTCCAGGCAAATTTTCATGAAATATTTTAGCCAGAAATAGATACATGTTAATTATTTTAATTAAACGTTTGGTTATATTTTCGTCACAATTGACCGATACAATGTTTTAATTTGAGAGTATCAATGACCCATGAAAATGAGGAGGAATTTACGCATTTGGATGTCTTATTTTGTAGCATTTCCAAACACATCCCCAACATCCAACGGAAGCTGGGTTATAGGTAATGTAATGGTGAAAGGCTATTACAGGGTTAATTACGACGAGAGTAACTGGAATGCACTGATACAGCAACTCAGTCGCAATTACAAGGTATTATATTTTCTTGTTGGGATGTTATGGTAAATTTAAACTAAATGAAAATGTTCAGTTCACCGTCTATTTCTGTGAGTATTGCGGAGGCAATTGTATGCAATTTATGTTATTTGCTATGTCACAGTCTAATCTTTTATCACTCTTTGATATAAACGGATACGAATGTATAAATCTTACACGAATAATAGGTATCTTTGTTAGCAAATGAGTGAGTAAACACCTAACCTAGTTTTATGCCACAAAAGCATTTCCATAAATATGTTAGTGTTTTCAGGCAGCTAGATTTGGACTTTGTAATGTAGATTTTAACAATTTTTCAGTCATATCGCTACGATGTCGGAATGATGCCCCAGTGCTAGCGATGACATGCACATCATGTCCCACCCAGTCACATTATCCTGACACCAGGCCGATCAGTCCTAACAATAACCTCTTAATGCTGAACGCCAAGCGAGGCAGCTGTTAATACATTTTTATAAGTCTTTGGTATGTCTCAGCCGGGGATAGAACCCACGACATCCCGCATCCGAGGCGGACGCTCTAACCACTAACCCACTGAAGTGGTCAGGCTGCTGAATAAAATTAGTACAATTTATACACAAATATGTACAGCCATGAATGAAAAATATATTTAATTGCAAATTCTCAACAGAATATAGAATTGATGAATTGCTCATTCCATAAAAAGTTGATCGTGAAACTTTGCTTGCACAACAAGAGATGGAAACGTTTTTGAGAATGAAAAGTAAAGAATGTTCACGAGCATTTAGTTTTCATTACCCTCTTTATTCTTTACCAAATATCTGAAACCATCGCTGATTCATAAATGACATGTTTTCACGTCTACCAATTTGTTTCAGGAAATCTATGTATCCAACAGAGCACAGCTTATAAATGATGCAATGGAACTGGCCAAGTAAGAGATATTCCAGTTCATTTTCTGATAATAAAAGATATATCATAATACAAAAAAAACAATATGTCGCTGATTTGCTAACGTATTAGTTTGGGTAATTTGATAATAATTTTACTTTTAATGATTAGAGTTAATTATAATTTATTTCACATGAAAACCAGATATCGAAAATTTTATAAAAAGAATATATTCAATTCACATAAATGACAGTAAATCAACCTATCAGATGTTTTAAATAGATACTTTTAAATGTGCCTGCCTCCTTATATATATATATATATATATATATATATATATATATATATATATATATATATATATATATATATATATATATATATATATATACATATATATATATATATATATATATATATATATATATATATATATATATATATATATATATATATATTTATTTATTTATTTATTTATAGGGCAGGTGAGTTGAGCATGGAACTAGCTCTAAATATATTCCAATACCTGGACAAAGAAAGAGAGTACACACCGTGGGTAGCAGCAAAAGTCCAGCTATCCTACATAGACGATATGCTCGTAAGAACAGAACTTTATGGCGCTTTCGAGGTGAGATTTGTTCAGATTCGGTTTGGTTGTTTATTGAACTGTTTCCGTCCTTATTATCTTTGCTTCCTTTATGTGAAGAGTTACATTTCTCATATTCAGTTGACAAAGTTGATTTTTTTTAGCAAATATTCCTTTATTTAATATAAGTCCAGGTCCCTCTTTTTTCTATGATATTGGGTGTGGATGCAGCTGTATGCATCATTGACAATTCAATAACTATTATTCTTAAATACTACATGATCAATGATTTTTTTTTTGTTTATATCAAACGGTTTCCTAAGGTTTATCCCCTTTCTGATGCATTGTATATATTTAAGAAAATAAATTGTGAACAAGTTGTAAACATTCTTTCATGTCGCACGGTTGTTTGAAAGTTAGTACGAGATTCCTCTGACCCATCACACCCCATTTTTGATATTTGTTTTTTTTTATATTGGGGTACACCCCAACGTAAAAAACAAATATCAAAAATGGCTGTCAAGGGTTAGAGGAAAAACTGACTATTTGAAAGTAAAACCAAAGCACTGCCATGTTGAATTCTAGGATTGATAAATATACAGATTCTTCATCCTACGTTATTACAGAGTGCATTAACCTGTTTGCTTTTTTTCGGCTTTAGAAATTCATCATATCTAAGGTCTCGGGTATATTTAAGGAATTGGGACTAAATGACACCGGAGCTTCTCATCTTCAGTCGTAAGTAAAACGTTTAAAATGTAAAGGGTTATTTTTAAATATGGAAACGCTTTCTCGTATTATTTTTTATTCTTTTTTCGTCCGCTTTTGTCAATACAGCACACCATCAGGAAATGATGCATAGTTTTTCAAACATCGAAATAAATCAATTTATGCTTTTCGTATTTGGACAGTTTAACTTGTAAGCAAAAGTTAATTTTAAATTTAAGTAGAAATATTTGATTTCTGATTTTTCATTATTAAGCTGCAATTCACTTCCAAAACCAATTTAAAATGAATATGATCTCTAGCATTATTGTCTTCAGCTAAATTCATCCAGTTAAGCTGGTATGTATTTCAAAAAAGCACTGGTGTTTTCGGACTAAAATTAATGTTTTCTATTGGTAGAATGGTCAGAGTGACAAAGAAACAGCGTGTCTCGTTCTATACTTGGTATTTTGGATGTGTGCAGTTGAAATCGCCATGCTGAAATCACCTGATTGCTTCCATTGTGATGGGGGGGGTATTTGTTTAGTTTGGGTGGATGTTTTGATGTTATTTATTTGGGTGTACTTTTTCATTTTATTTTATACATGTATTTTTTCTTACGACGAAGACCTTAAACCGTCTTGCCAGATCAACTTTCTGGAAATAATTATGTTTACACCCGATATATTCTACATGTTGTTGAGGACCCCACTAGCATTCCGACTTTTTTTCCGAGACTCTGTTGAACAAAATTCTTTTCATTAATATTCATTTGAACGGATAAATATCGTGTCATAACATTATCTGGATTATATCCTTTGTTTGGTAATGCAGCTTTAAAAAGCAGAATATTGCCTACTCAATTTGCAATGTTTAATTTGTTTATATTTTGTATTAAACATTTTATATTACAGCTAATTTAAAAGGCGTTTACCTTGAAATAGAATTCGTTTCTATAACTCTCAAAGAATTATTTTCCATTGTTTTATTTTTATTTGGAACGAAAATATGATTATTATATCAGCCATACATTTTATGCATCTTGTACAATTTTCTTATTATCTTGAAACATTTTGTTTCGTCATCAATGTAGGCCCATTTCCTTGATTCAAATATGAATTTCCTTAAAGTAAATATAAATATCTATGTCAATTTTAAAAGTGACTAAATTTCAGACATTTGTCATAATAACATGTTCCATTGACTTCAGTGGCAGATAGTTACTCTCACAATTTGCCATATTGTACTTGAAGGATTGTCTAAAGATTGATGATTTCCATTTGAGAATCAATTATTTTGAGTTGGGGTGGAAGGGGTGGATTGAGGGGATAATGTTTTTCATTTTATTATGTACATACTTTTTTCTTCTGACTTGAAGACCTCACACTGCTTTGCTAGTGGATATATCTATTCTGCGTTCTGCATCAATCATCAAAGTGTGTGATATTATTTGACTCTTCCCATCCATGATTTTTGTACCATTTATATCGAAATATAATTTTCATTCATTTTCATTTTAATATTAGCTATCTCAGGAGCAGCATAGCAAATTCAGCATGTTACTATGGAATTGGAGACTGTGTACAGAACGCCACAGATCAATACAGTGCATGGATGAGAAATCCTGATAGCAACCAGTAAGTGACATTAGCTTACCAATCACTACTAAAGCAAACGATTGAAACTATGCTAAAATGTCAATCCAAATTTATTCCAAATGCACCTAACAATATGTCACTTTCCCGTGCAATTAATTGTAGAAATGATATGAGAGACCACCTACTTGGTGTAAATTCTTTCACTAAAATACAGAAAGATAACAGTATTGATTCTTTACATTTATGATTTCTGTTTTCTCAGGTACCCAGGAAATTCTTTTGCAAAAGTCGATACAGATTAACTAATACTATCTGCAAATCGTCTTATTAAAATTTTTAAAAAATGGTCTTTTCGAAAAAAATGTTTTTAGAACTATTAACATTTAATGCAGCTACTTGTTGCGAACCAGTGATGTTAATTTTATTATCAGGCTATGCCCCTTTGAAATGCAAAAGGCACATGCCTAATAGTAAATACTTCCTTAAAATTACTAATTTTCTTATAGTGAGTGATTTATATACCCCATTAAGTCATTGTTGTCAAACTCAAATATACTAATATTTCGATCCATCCATAGCAACTGGCAACAAGAGTTACTAATTAATACTATCTTTGGTCAAAATATCTTAAAATCTTCATTACAGCATTACAACTGGTAAGTCTAGCTATGATAATCTGCTCATAATAATGAGACCCAATGTTTTCATATAAAAAGTATCGACCCAGACCTGAAGTCCACCATTTACTGTACGGCTGTGCGAGAAGGTGGTGCTGATAAGTGGGATTTTGCGTTAGACCAGTATAAAAAGAGCCATGTTGCGGCCGAGAAATCCCGACTTCTATCTGCCATGGCCTGTACACGAGAAGTCTGGATACTAAGCAAGTAAGATTGTCTAACTCACACACACATACATGTGTGTGTGTGTGTGTGTGTATATATATATATATATATATATATATATATATATATATATATAAATAGACACACACACACACACATACACACACAATATAACATTACTGGTATTTGCCTTCATTAACAGTTGGCAAAATGTAAACATACGTGATTATACATGTAATATATATTGATTCAGTTTAACTTGGTTTGCTTCCAGGCTTGGTTTCTGCTACTGCCTGGTTTTATTTTCACTTTTTCTTAGTATTGATGATTGAAGCTTTGCTTTTCTTTCCTATGCAAGTCGTAACTTGCTTTTTTTAATATAATTACCTAGTGTTACATTTGTATACCTGTGTACTTTTCTCCCTGTAACAATCACAACTGTAATTATAACTGTAAATGTATGTTAATGTTTGTACCGATTAACATAGCCTTTGTTCATTTGTCAGTTTCGCAGTAAATACAGCCTAATTTTGCTGCATTTATTTCCAGTTTTTGCTCCTCGCCAAACTAGCATTTGCTTAAAACCTTTCTTGAAAACAGTTTTATTTTGTCTTGCATAGACTTTCTTAGCATTACAATCTGCATTAGTAAATGTTTTAGATGAGAGAGTACTGATTTCAATAATGGATTTATGTTCCGTCCTTGCAAAGAAAATAGTTCATATAATCGACATAATTTAAAAATGTACATGTCTGTTTCAAGAAATGATTTAAAAAAATTGAAACGTAATTGGTTTTATTATCGATTGTCAAATGGTTTGGTTGAAACTGCTCAGTAAGCTTAATTTTATATTTTTTTTCCTTGATTGTATATATATATATATATATATATATATATATATATATATATATATATATATATATATATATATATATATATATATATATACACACACACACATTTATATTAGTGATGATGTTAGTGAGATTTGAATGACTAAGTGCATTGTTATCCTGTTGAAGGCTATTATAGAACAGATTCTGAAGAGACATGGTATATTATATTCCAAACAAGAGGTTATAAACTATTGGTCGGAGTTGGGCATATTACATTCAGGTTATGCAACCACTTACGTTTTATGCAGTCAAACGTATATGTGGTAAAACTTATCAGTTCTTATGATGTCTTTGTTGTTTGTTGTTGCTGTTGGTATTATTATTATTGTTATTATTATTATTATTATTATTATTATTATTAGCAGTAGTAGTAATAGTAGTAGTTATTGTTGCGGTTGATGTTGAGGAATTGTATTTGTGAACAACAGGTATCTGGAAATGACCTTGGAAGGGACAGACATCAAGACACAGGATGCTAGCTCAGTTATAATCAGCGTGGCTCAAAATCCAGTGGGAACCCCATTGGCTTGGGACTTCTTCAGAGAAAAGATAGAAGACATTTTGAACAAGTATGTACCTTTCTATTTGGCCAATAGGTATTCCTAGCAAGAATGGAGACAATAGAAAAATATAAGAGATACACAATAATTTCAAATTTCAGTTGTTTTTAAAAAGAAAAGAAATTTTACGTACTTATTTATCCTCTCTGAACTTCAGACTGCAAATAGATAAGTCAATCACAAATTAATTATTTTTGCCTTTATGTTTGCACATATGTTCTGTGTATATAATCAGAAATATTTAACATAGTACAATCACTCTATCATTTAAGTTATTCTTAATCTCACCTTGAAATAAATTATCAATTACTGATATGCATAACTTTTGTACCTTTAATATTACTTGTCCAAGCTGGTAGAAATTCAGACGGCATGTATACCTATCTGTATAATACCAAAACAAGCTACATATGCAATGTCCTTGTGTGCGAGTAATTTTTGTATTTATTTTTATGGTAATAGCCAGTCAAGTAAATGATAACACATTACTAGTCTGTTTTTGTTTCATCTCTAGGTTTGGAAGTGGTTCTTTCTCATTGTCGAATATGATCAAGGGATTGACTTCTACATTCAACACAAATTTTCAACTACAGCAGGTAAGTTGATTATTTTGAGCTTCTTGGCAAGAGATTGTAAATTCCGAGCAAATGCAATTATTTGTACACATATCCCAGTAATTGTAAATATACATAAATAATATGTAATTACATAAATTACAAATGCCCTCAGAATTTTGGCAAAAGATTTGCAGTGATTGTTTCTTGATTCCTCTTTTGTGTTTAAAGAAAATTAACTCTCACCAACTTATAGTGACTGTTTTATATTGAAACATCAAAGCTGGTGGATAGCCTGCATCAGTCTGGAAAATGCCATATTTATGTTGTCCCTATTCATTGCTTATTTTGCATGTGATGTTTGGTTAAACAAAGCTAGTGTTATGAGAGTAACTACATATTTACTACCTATTTAATTCTAAAATTCTAGATAGAAAGGAAAACTATTTTTTTTAAAAATTGTTTTGTCCCTAAAATGATATGTCCTCATTTCATCAGTAAATTCATCCTTCCACACACTTTGTGTACCTGTTTGTCTGTCTGTACTTGATAGTATGAATGCATGCATGCCTGCTTGTCTGTCTGTACTTGATAGTATGAATGCATGCATGCCTGTTTGTCTGTCTGTACTTGATAGTATGAATGCATGCATGCCTGTTTGTCTGTCTGTACTTGATAGTATGAATGCATGCATGCCTGTTTGTCTGTCTGTACTTGATAGTATGAATGCATGCATGCCTGTTTGTCAGTACTTGATAGTATGAATGCATGCATGCCTGTTTGTCTGTCTGTACTTGATAGTATGAATGCATGCATGCCTGTTTGTCTGTCTGTACTTGATAGTATGAATGCATGCATGCCTGTTTGTCTGTCTGTACTTGATAGTATGAATGCATGCATGCCTGTTTGTCTGTCTGTACTTGATAGTATGAATGCATGCATGCCTGTTTGTCTGTCTGTACTTGATAGTATGAATGCATGCATGCCTGTTTGTCTGTCTGTACTTGATAGTATGAATGCATGCATGCCTGTTTGTCTGTCTGTACTTGATAGTATGAATGCATGCATGCCTGTTTGTCTGTCTGTACTTGATAGTATGAATGCATGCATGCCTGTTTGTCTCTGTACTTGATAGTATGAATGCATGCATGCCTGTTTGTCTGTCTGTACTTGATAGTATGAATGCATGCATGCCTGTTTGTCTGTCTGTACTTGATAGTATGAATGCATGCATGCCTGTATGTGTGACTCACAAGCTGCCCTAACCAGAGGCAAATTCAACTTAGAGATGATGGATGATGAACAGGTGTAAATTTGAATTACTTAAGTGTTAACCATTCCAAAAGATATCACCATATGATTAACAAAATACATTCAGTGTATTATATTTCTGCTGTTGTGGATGACTGATTATGGTTTAAAGAATGATCGAATGAATCCATAAACTGATCCATTCATCTATTTCTTTGTACTCCAGTTGGAAGAATTCAAGGACCAGCATCCTAATCTAGGTTCTGGTACCAGAGCTTTACAACAAGCCATTGAGACAACTGAGGCAAACATCAACTGGATGAAAGTGAATTATGACATCGTTGCCAAGTGGTTAAAGAGCTAAAAGATGTAAAGTTTCCGATGTGGATTGACATTGTTTACAAGCAATCAGAAGCATAATTTGATTGATCTCACATATGAACTAGAATTCTGACACTATTGCTAGGTGACTGCAGTAGCAGGTCCCAGTTCTGTAATCCAAAATTAAAAGTTTTAAAGTTATAATTTAAAAATTAAATTACACAAAATTGCAGCCTGCTTTTCACATTCTTACCGACCCAGTTTACAGTTAATTTTCATCTTTTTGTCAGTATGTAAAATTTACTTGTATATTGTCTCAGTATGATAAACTATGCAATAAATCCAATATTCACTCATACTTGCTCTACTTTTCAGGGAAATAACAGTCAGCACTTTTATAATAATGATGTAAGTAGGAACTTCAATCTGCTGTAAATATTTACATATTTGTCTTAATTAGAGAGCATATTTAGAGTGTTATTTTTATATATTGTATTAAAAATATCGTATTATACAGAAAATAAAATTGTCCCGTTTCACATTTTTCAACATGCTATTTTTTTTCTACTGATATATTTCTTTAGGTACACTGACTTGCAATACTGATATATTCCTTTTAGTATACTTCACTTTTAATAAATATTCTGTGCAATAAACTATCTAGTCTGAGTTTATAGTTTATCCAAATGATTGTACATTACCATATTTATTTTATGATTTGCCAGAAAGACACCTATTTAATTTTTTTGAAGGACGGTTCTTAAATAAAATGTTCTCAATGTTTTGATAATTTAGAATATGCTTATCATTAAGTTTAGGCTTTCCATAAGAGAATTACAAGTAATCTGTCTTTTGTTAGGTAGTTTTCTTCACAGAATTAATCCAAAAACATCTATATGATACAATGTATACCTGACAAAGCCTTTAAATTTTGCAGGAAGAGATTTTATCAGGAGTAATAATTATTAAATGACTAATTACAGGTCTGCAACATTATTCCTAAGTGTGTGTGCTGAATTTCTAAGGCATGCCTTTTCATTTCACCATTTTACAGTCCCTCATCACTGCAATAGTTTACATATACAATATACCAAAAATACCTGAGATCAGATTTTCATCAAAATAACAGAACACTAACAGAACATATTTTCTAACTGATTTAAATGCCAAATGGATGGAGAAGATTATTATTTTCACTAAATACTGAATTGACTCATCTTCAAATAAACAACAAGAATACCTGTCTATTATTTCATGATTTAAAAGAGTAGACTGCAGGTTATTCTCTGTACCAGTGGATGGAATGATGGTTGAATAGATAGAAGAATAACTATAACGAACGCATGAGAATTTTTAAAAAATCTGGTGAAATATATCATGAAACCGATCATTCCCAATTTACTTTTGAAACACATAACCATGGCTAGGGCTTTACAAAAGTGAGACCATACAGACAGATATCAACTGGATGAAACAAAATTAGTAGTGTTACCAAGCAGTTACAGAATCAAAACAAAGCAATTACAAGATTAATCAAATAAAGCTTACAGCTAAAACAAAAAAAAAATGAAAAAGATTTACATCATTGACCTTCTGCAAATTATTATAATTCATTCAAAACAAATCCATTGTTTAAACATACTGACATGATCATGGAATATAACCTTACATTAGTACCATATATTGCTGATGTAAACAGAAACCAGAATCAGCAACAAACTTGAATGACGATTGTTCATACTAGATTACAATCAAGTGCTGGTTTTTAAATATTGATGCTGATAGCATCAACAAATAAATTAATTTTCAGAGTATTTTTTCATGCAAGCCAAATGCAAGAATAACTTGCTTGAAACATCATAAACTGGTAGAAAATACCCAACATACTTTACGTCAAAAAGGACCACAAAAAGATTAATGTATTTTTCCATGAAGCAAGAAGATAAGAACGACACAATTAGAACATATCAATCTAGTTGTTTGATCTCAGCTCCAAATCTGGCAACATCAGTAGTACACTATTTAATTTCACAGAATTGACACTGATGGAATCAATCCATCTTCAAGAAATCAGATGTTGGCTTGTGGCCGCAGAAGCCCAGTCATTTTGTTAAAGATACTGTCAATGTCAGACTTTTAATAACAACCATGCAATGTCGAAAAAAGATATATATATATATATGTGTGTGTGTGTGTGTGTGTGTGTGTGTGTGTGTGTGTATACACACACACACATATATACCAAGGTTAATAATGAGCACAGTCCACTGGCTGCACATCTACTTAATCAAACTGGGGACATTTGAACTATTAAATGAACAAATCAAGAACAACATCTGTTGCATTGGCTTTGAAATTGCTGCTGTGGTGGGTGTAGCCAAGCAAGCAAGATTTATCAAATGGATATGTAAAATATGAAGCTTGTATAAGCATGAAAAACTGATGTACTACATAATGACTTAATACTAATTTTATCATCATTGGATGTTTTGAGCCATGAGCTTTGAAAGACCATTAAATTAACATTATGAAAACACAAGATGAAGGTTGATACATGTAGATTTTTAATTTCATCAACATACCTTCAGGTACATACTGGAAAAAAAAATTAAATACAACACAAAAGAGAAGAAGTGTTTACTGAATATATTGCACTGATATAGAAATACATATAAATATATGTGGAATCAATTTAAAAGAAGCCTACTATAAAATATGTTTATAACAAAAGCAAAATACATGGATATCACTGTGATTTTATTGCTTGACAATACATTCCATCAAGATTATCTCCATTACATGAAAGAAACAATTATATATATATATATATATATATATATATATATATATATATATATATATATATATATAGTGCAAACATTGCTTCAAAGTCATCTGATTAGCATTCAAAATGATTACACTATAAAATGACCAACCTGTTGCTAAATCAACAGGTGTTTTTCTCATCTCAAATGCAAGCTTGGTCAAATTATAACATAGAAGGCTAATTATGGTGCTGAGATTTCTTTCCTTTAGTTTATGCAATCTTGGCATTTTTTTTCTTCATTTGATCTAATTCGGATCTTTTCCATTTCTCTAATTGAATCTACAACCACACATTAAGTTTAGTAATGGTAGATGGTGATTTTACATCATTGTGTGGAAACAAAATAGGGAATAGACAAATGCATTTAACGATGTATCACCATTATTATATGCTCTGCATTGCGGCAGGTGTACAAAATGGAATCAGATTGGAATATATTATATATCATAAAATTCATTTTGAGAATTAGTAACATTATTGTTCTACTTGTCCTCAGGATTACAAGTAAATATTCCTTGTTGAAAATCCTGAAAAACATACTAGAAATGTAAAGCAATACAGCATTGACTCCTGTGCCTGTCTGATTCAGCAACTGAATCATTTCACACACTCACACACACACACACAGTTCCATTATGCTATACCCTTACAGGAGGAGGAAAAAGTCTGAGGATTCATTCACAAAACAAACCACAACAAAATTTGTCAACCAAGAGTTGCACAATATAATGCACTGATAAATGTATTTAATACCAGAACAATCATAAAACCTACATGTTCTACACATGCACAAGGGTGATGTAGGGCAAAAACCAAGCTTGCAATAGATACACTAAAAACAAATCAGATCTGCCATTCTTGACATAAAAACTATTTATTTTATGCTAGGCAATGAATTACTGATTTTTCTGATATATATTTTCACTGGCTGTCAATAGACAGAGACAACATTACAACCATGGTTCTTAGACACTTACAAGGAAGAGATCTAAACTATATTAAACAACTGATTTTCAATTCTGCTTGACAAGTGGATATACTGCCCTTTAAAAAGTGACAAGATTGAGGAGACCAAGGCTGATGTGGATATCAGTTTTCTGGGGTAAATACAAAATTCTGTCAATGTAAATGAGCTCAATGCATTGTTTCCTTTGAGCTGTTAAATATGATATTGACCAAAGCTATTTCACAGTTCAATAAGACACTGCATTTAGTGAAATTAAAGCCCAAATTTGTTTCATTACTTGCATAACATGATTGTAATTTATCCTTCTGTGAGCCCGATATGTTGTGTAATGGATACTTTTGTATGCAAGTAAGAATGTGTGTGTGTGTATATATATATATATATATATATATATATATATATATATATATATATATATATATATATATATATATATATATATGTAAATGAGTATATAAAGGATCCTAAAATTATGATTCCTCTTTTTAGACATTCAATTGTGAAAACTCTTATAGAAAGCATTCAAATAATGTACAGAAACTTGTAACAAATAAGGAATCCTTATTTATCTGATTCTTAAAAGTACCAGAAAATTTGCCGTTTTTGGGATTAGGTGTTGTTTTGCTTTTGTTATCATCATACTAGACTATCAGCAACCATCCCAGCCTTGTTACCATCTTTGATACAAGTGCCATGTTTCACACAATTCTCACATGCCTTCTTCAAGAAATGTTGTGAACTGAGTCGGTAGCTTCTTTGACAGTATCAGTGTTCATTCAGTAAAATCAAAAGAAAAAAGATGTACAAAGGTACTTAAATGCAAATCAGAGAAAAGATAATGAAATACCATAAACAGAAACTTAAATGTAAATCAAAAAACATAATAAAAATACAGATTTTACAGATATCTGCAACAGAGATTATGGAGTATGCATTAACTCTCTTAATGCCAGGGCCACTGATTACATTCTGGGTTTGTTTACATTTCTGTAATAGGAAACTCACATTTGAAATTTAAAAGACAGTAAAACCAATGTAAAAATATTGGTCACAATCACATGCGCTTCATACTGAGTATATTCCAGTACATACCAATTGAAAACAATATGAAATATGGAATTCTTTATTACAGTATTTTTAAATCTGGATGAATAAATGTCTCCTTTTATTGTATAGCCTGGAATAAACTCTAAAAGATATATTTTTAATTTTGCTATATCAATTATTAATATTTTATCATTTATGCATATTTTATTGCCATTTTTTCTTTAATTATATTGAAGCCCTTCATTTGACAAAGACCAAGTACATACTATATAATCCTACAAGCCTTACCATTAATTTTTTTTTTCTTTAATGACAAGCTGACTTACTGCATCAAAGGTACATGACACTTAATCGATGGGCATCTCCAATCAAGACAGTAAAATTGTCTTTGCTATGATCATCAAGAATATGTTAAAGGAAGATAACAAAGGTCACTTGTTGTTATGTGCATATTTTTTTTCTTTCATTAAGGCTTTTTTTATTTGTTCTTAAGGTCTCATATGTGCTAATTCACTGCCACATTGTTACAAAGTGCATGCTGCCAGGGTCTGATTATTATAATGCCTACATTATAGACCATGGGAAAAATTTTTAATTACATTTCTTTCAAATAGCAGGTATGATGTTGACTTGCAAATGTCTTTGTTAAGAAGCAAAACTTGGAAATTTTACAGCATTATTGTTCACTAAATAATCAAGTTTCCCTTTTCTACCCTCATTTAACCAGCTGATTGTAAATCATATGGCCCTCATGCAGTTATACAGTAGCAAGCTTAGTGACACATGTACTGACTGTCCAACCATGAAATAACATAATTTATACAAGTATAATTATCTTTAAATTTTACATCACTAGGGCATTTAACACTTTAATATCTGCCAAATTCATCAAATTCAAGATGCCTTATGATTTATACATGAAAGATGGTTTTAATGAAGAAAGTAGAGCACAAGGATTACAGACACCTAGATTACTGAATACTGTACGTTCATCAATGCATTGATGTACAGGCGCAAGGAAATTGTAATGGAATAGAATCTAAGCAAAACAGTGAACCAACAGGAGGTAATCAAAATATTTTAATATATTTAAAGTTGATCTAAGTCATTATTTTGCTTAATTAACATTATTACCGACCATACAAATTTGTTTCTCTCTACTCTCTTCCTTTGCTTGGTTTGACTTAACATTTACCATCTTTCTTCATATGTCCAGAGACATTTTTGGTATTACACAAGTGAAAATCTGCTATTCTTGTCTTTTCATGGATTTTCGCCCTTACCTTGATACAATGGTCAACAGAGAGAGAGAGAGAGAGAGAGAGAGAGAGAGAGAGAGAGAGAGAGAGAGAGAGAGAGAGAGAGAGAGAGAGAGAGAGAGAGAGAGAGAGAAACAATTTAAAAGCCATATTGCTTTTAATGTGTGTGTTGGAGTGTATATATATATATATATATATATATATATATATATATATATATATATATATATATATATATATAAATATAAAGCAGATATCCTAGTAAAATTTTTGTTATTGAAGGATATAATTATAACTTTAAATGATTTTAATAATATACTCAAGAAAAAAAAAGATAAATAACATTTCCCCAAATAAATTCCATCCATTACATGTGATGTGTGATGCATACTACAGTATAAATAATACTGGTAATTGGCATCTGTCTCTGACATGATGATGATGATGATGATGATGATGATGATGATGATGATGATGATGATGATGTCATAGAAAATGAGAGACTTGGACTAAGCCATAAGGGTACATTGTAGAATTTTATATTACTCTCACAATATAAGGTAATGCTTCTGGTAATTTTATTAATCATAACACAGCAAATTAGACATCAATGGAATAAGTGTTACATATCAAAAGCTGGCACACCAGAAGCATAATTAATGAAAAAAACTGGATACATACCTGCAATATGCTTACATTGCAGAATTAATAGTGGACCCTCACATACAGCAAATATAAGAAAGTGTTGAAATTAAACTTTCTTTCATTTCAAAATGAAAAATTACTTCTTCCAGACCTCAAAAACAACCAAAATGCAACTTTAAAGTCTGTGATTAAAATGGCTGATAATAAGATGAACACTTCCTGAGGCACTGGAATATAAATAGCAAATGCGCCATGCCAAAAAAATTCCAGCCAGACCAACCAGGGTAAATTCCCAGTACACAGATTTAATGTGCCTTCTTGACTCATTCCTACTGACTTATACCAAATTTACAGAAACTCTGTGTATCAATATCAGATTCTGTTTCCACATTATCTGATTGTTTCCAGTCAGATATCTTCATTTCATGTGGTGGGTCCTCATCCTGAGACAAATTTGCTTTTGGATCTACCAGAGCTCTATTTCTTGTATCAACAATATTATAATCCTCTTCTTCCACTTTTGTATCAAGAGATTTTTTCGAGTCATCATTAACACTATTTTTCTCTCCAACTTTCTCTGGATGTATATCAACCTTTGGTTCTGCAAATACAGAGGTATTGTCTTTCTCATCCACTTGTTTTGCTTGAGGGTCTAGAATTTTGGAGTCATCATCAATGTCTTTTTTCCCCTCAACCTGCACTAGACTTATATTTAAACTGTTGGAGTCATCACTGCTAGTAATATTTATATTCTCACTTTGTTCTACTTGCGTGCTTATTTTCTGATCTATTTCTGGCAAGAAATTATCTGTGAATCCAAGGCAATCTATGCTGGATATACATTGAGATAGTTTTTCTATACTATACCGACCATAAAAATTTTTTTCTCTTACTTTTCCTTGCTTGTTTGATTCATTTACCATATACCAGAGACATTTTGGTATTAACAATGAAATCTGCTTTCTTGTCCAGATTTGTTACTCTATCATATGGTCCCAAGAGAGGCAGAGGATAAGAGATTTAGGAAAATTAAAACCATATTGCTTTATGTGTGTGTTGAGGTATTATATACATTATAAATATATTGATATGACAATATATGATAAATGATTATTTATTAGAATATTAAATATCAAGAGACAGAATTTTTGTATGAAATATTAATAATATAAGTTTAAATGATTTTAAACAATATATCAAAAAAAAGATAAAAACAATTTCCACAAATATTCCATCTAATGTGGTGTGGCATCTACAGTATAATAATAGGTAATTTGCACTCTGTACTGAACATGATATGTAGTGACTTAATTATTTTGATGTATGATGATGGTGATATGGTTAGAAATAAACGCTTGGCCTAAGCATTAAAGGGTCATTGTAGAATTATTTATATTACTTAAATATACAGATTGCTTTTAGAGTTTATTAATCTAAACATAACAGCAAATTAGGAACACAATGGCATATTAGTTACATAATCAAAAGCTGGCACACCAAAGCAAATTATGAAAAAACTGATAATATCATGCAATTTGCTACATTGAGCAAACTTACTTATACTCCTCTCAGTACATATGCAATAATAAGAAATGTTGAATTAATTTCTTTATTTCAATGAAATATTAATCTCCAGATCAAAAACAATGCATTTAAGTCTGTATTAAATCTGTATAAGAATAGACATCTAGGCACTGGAAAAATAAATAAAATGCGCCATCATAAAATTAGCAACCACAGGTTATTAGTACACAGATTTAAGTGCCTTTTGACTATTCCTAGGATCTAACCAAATTTACAGAATTGTGATATAATATCAGATTTGTTTCATATAGGTTGTTTATAATAAGGGGAAACCTTTGTCTCTGTAGTTGAAAGTTGATAAGAGTCATCTGTGTCATTCTCCTGTGGTGCTGCTTCTACCACTTCTGCAGATTTAACCTGAAATGAACAACTTAAGTAAACTTGGATAACTGAGAAGATATGATGCCTCTTACCAAATGTCATTTTCCTCCTATATCAGGTGATAATCAAAAGACATTATATAGGATTATAGTGGAAACAAAACCAATTATTAAAAGCAAACTTATACCAGGTTAAAATGCTTTCTGGTTTTAAAGAAAGCTGACTGTATTGACTGTAAGTTTTCATATACTACCGAACCATAAAAAATTTTTTTCATCCTTTACATTTTCATACAAAGTTTTTCATTTACCAAAATATACACAAAAATTTTGAAAATTTAAAATTAAATGAAAATTGGAATGTTCTTGCTACCAATAACCATTGTTACATAAGAACCAATACTTCATAAGTGTCCTCAAAGAGGCCATTGCTCTACTGGACTAAAGGGACTTCTAGGCATCTAAGATAAAACCATTTCTTCACTTTACTGTTAACTGCTTAGAGTTTAAACCATCTCTGAGTGAACACACACATTTGAGATGACCAGCATACTTGATGCAAGATGGGCACTTATTTCATTCAGAACCAATTAAATATCAAGAGAAGTCTTTTGATATGAAACTCACATCAGGAGGAGTACATAAAACTGATAAGATTAGCACCATTTTCATTTAGGAGAACCAGATATCAAAATAATTGGTGAAAACACATGTCCATGTGCCAATTCACTCATAAGGATTAGTAATAACAGAATTTTTAAGATGGCCACAATGTTTGCCATATCAGATGTCAGAATGATATTATTTTTTATTAGGATCAAGTCTTCTTATGAAAACCCAATGTCTATATGATTTTCCATTTAGGAGAAGTAGTGATAAAAAGATTTCAAGATGTCTCTTATTAGTTATGACTTTGATGTTGTAGAATATTGGTGATATTGAATAGTACCTTGGTTGAGAGAATATGAGACAGTAGGTGAGTGAGAGAATGAATGCATATACTCATGCATCTTTTATTTTCTTACAATGCATGTATTCAATTTTTCTTCTTACAAATTCAGTGCATAAAACAAAATCTAATATTTTTTTTAAATAGTTTATCATTTTGAAATACGTGTCCTGTAAAGTGCTGATACACGTTTGTCTGAACAATTCCCAGTTCCACACAACAAGCTGTCTAATCAGGCTTCAGTACAAAATGGATTAACTAGTCTGACTGCACATAACTTGTTTGCTTGTCAAGAATAAGGGTTATATAACTATGAAATTAATGCATATTTGTGATTTTAGTGATGTCAAAGAAAGAAATGCTCAATACAATCATTTGTAGTGTTGAGAATAGGAGTGAGGTGGTGGCATACACTCAGAAGTTTCCACTGTCATATTATCATAACATGTTGTTATAAAGCAAAGAGTATGGCTTTAATATGGTTATTAAAAGGAATGGATGATGTATCTCTGTTTAATACCCTGTGTAATAAGTAAATCATGGACTAATCCCTAATCTATACTGTTTCCAAATTCTATCTCAGTGTCATATTCTAACATTTTAAGTCAAATGCTATTTAAGTTAAAGTTAAACATCTGTTAATTTAACACATTATAAGACTCTAAGATGAAAATGATATATTTTCATTAAACTTAATTAAGTACCTCATTTTTATCAGACTGAAGAGAAAAACTGCTGTCTGATTTGAGTGAAATCAAAGGGTCAGATGTTACTGACACGTTGCTTCCTGACTTGGTTATAGATATGCCATACTGTATTGAGGAATTGCTAGCTGACTTGTTAACCAACTTGTCCTGGAAAGAGTGACTGCTCTCAGACTTTCTAACTGATTTGTCCACAGAGGAACTGTTAGTTGATTTGTTGACCAACATGTCCATGCTAGACTTGACTGGAGAACTGCTAGATGACTTGCTGAAAGACTTATTCTGGAGAGAGTGACTACTGTTGGATTTGGCAGGAATGTTTATTGCTGCCATTTCATGGTGCATATTGATGGCATTCAGCAGAAGCTTGTTTACTTCACTTGACTTGGCTCTGTCTGCTGCCAGCTCACCCCTCTACAAACATTAAGGAAGAAATTTAATTACATCACACACACACGCCTATATACACGTTAATGAAAATAATTAAATAACACACACCCCTATATACACAATAATTAAAAAAATTAATTAAATCATACACACCCCTATATACACAATAATTAAAAAAAATAATTAAATCACACACACACATATATACAAATTAATGAAAAAATTAAATCATACACACCCCTATATACACAATAATTAAAAAAAAATCACACATATTTACACATTAATGAAAAAATTAATTAAATCACACATACCTCCATATACAAAAATAAAAAAAATTCATTACATCACACACACACACCTATATAAACATTAATGAAAAAAAATTAATTAAATCACACACACCCCTATATACACAATAATTAAAACAATTAAATCACACACACACACACACACACACCTATATATACATTAAAGAAAAAAATTAAATCACACACAAACACACACACACACACACACCTATATACACATTAATGATAAATTTAAGCCATCAGCCTCAATTGTGAAAAATTTAACTCATGGCCTTGACCATTGCATATGTGTTGTATACAGCTTTTTTTTAATCCTTTCTGACTCTTTAGTAGCACTCCTCCATGAAAGATAAAATCTCCAGGATTTTACACAGTTTAGTAAATCATTTTATGGGAATCAATATATCCTATTCTTCATGATAACTTGTTAAATGAATGGGCTTTGATATTGAAAAAGGCATCTCCACTCATGCCCTGTCTTGGAACTTTTGTGTCCTTAATGAAGATTTGTAAAACCTACAATCAAAATTTACTGTTTACTTATTCATTTGAAATTTACCAAAACTTCATTTAACTCCTGAAGCATAATCTTGCCTGCTAACACAGCTATGATGTTTCTTATATGACCTTCACATGAATGTGAACAGTAAACATTATTGTCCATGACTATGCCAGCCAAATTTCAGATGTAAAGGTTAAACATTCTCACAGTTTGTTTATTTAGGAAAGAACAAAACATACCATTCCTTTTACAGTGGGATCTGCCCCAGCCTCCAGTAAAATGTACACTATTTCATCATTCCCTCTGTCCGCAGCCCAATGGAGGGCTGTCCACATTGTCTGAAAACATTAAGGAAGCATTCATTAACCAAAGGCACAAGATATTTGTACTAGACAAAGGAAATTTGTACAACTCACTGCAGAATGAAATTTTGTTACTATACAATGACAAATCAGTCCATCCCTATTTATACAAAAGTTTGGCAAATATTCACCAAAGATATATTTCTTGGATAATCAGACCACCATCTACTTCTTGAAGGCTGGCTACTTGGTTAACTTTAGTTTGTAAGGCTGACGCTTGGGTTTATCATAAAACAAATACAATATTTCAATCAGAATTTCTATAGAAGTCACTACCTATATGTTAAGAGAACTTGCTCATTAAGGCCACATCAAGATGGTCCCATGTGTGATTTTTATAGGCAGTTTTTTTTAAAACCAAGGCAGCATATGACACCTTATTTTTACCATGTCTGACGATTTTCATATCAGTTTTCTTTTAGATCTAATGGCAGATTTTCACACTGCATTCAGAGATTAGAATCAATATTAAATTTATATTTCAACTGCTTCAACATAAAATAAGCATTGTGAGGTATGTAGTATGTGATTGGTTGCTTCACTCTATAGCTGATGTTCAAAAAACATAAGAACAAAACTATAAAAATAATGTCCTAAAGTTGACCACAGCACTATACACTTCATGTAAAGTAACAACACCATTGACTCACTATGTTTATGCAGGTGAGATAAAAAGAAAAGTTACCGTTCCTACTGCATCTAACTCACAACCTCCTTCTATGAAGGCCAAGGCCACATCTGGATGATTGTGATAAGCAGCATAAATTAGTCCCGTCAGGTCCGCCTACAATACAAACTCTTCAATATTACTTCATTTCTATGTCTGTTAATATAAAAGATTCAATGGAAACTTTTTTAGAACTTTTTTGATCTAAAAACCAACTGCTATTAGAAGCAAACATGTTTAGCACCGTCCTCTAAATGCTTAAAGATTCTTTATATTTGGTTACAACAACAATTTAGTTTTAAATGCAGCATCTTTCAATATAACAAGCAATCTTCTGTAATGGATATATGTCACAAATTACTTCAATTGAAAGATTTATTTCTAATTTCAGTATATGCATCAGCAATTTAAGAAAATCCACATTTCTGCAGCAGAAATTAATTCATTCATGCCATTATCTTTCATGGACATGGCATAACAGTCATTTGGATGTACATATTCTGGCTTATAGAAGTCTGATTAAGTTTTTAAAGTCAAATCAATATAATTAAACATCCACTACATCATTGGGAACTTGCCTGTTACCTGAGCTACAGCAGTCAGTGCACAATGTTCTTTTTAAGCTGTACAAATGCATTTTTAAATCCAAATTCCTAATAAAACAAATCAACATATATGAATTCCTTGAGATGTATTTCTGAGCAAAGAAACACTTGAGAATATTTAGGTATTTGAGGATGATTTTGCTTTAAATTTTTAAAAAATAGGAAAGATCTGTAAGAATCAGCTGTTTCTTATGAGAAAGGAAAAGACATTAAAGTGATCTTGAACATGATTCCATGGACTATTAAATTAAACAAAAAAACAATATCAGAAACAGGTCATGATCTTGTATGCTTGATTCCAGTTTGAAACCTTTGTATAACATCCTCAATCACAATGATCTATACATAATGATAACATTCCCTGGTATACCATCCCTGGTCTGCATCAGACATTCATGTATGCGACAAATTTTCCAATGATCTGCAGAGCCAAAGAGTACTAGACTCAAGATACATTTTCCACAAAAAATTAAGTTCCAAGAATTCCATATCAATTCTAGTTTGGATCCTACAAGTTTAATATAACTAAATCTATGGCTGAAAGTGATTAAAATGCTTCCAATATTTTTGGTACACTAATCTCCTTAGTTTTAAGTTGATTAATATGACTTCAATTTGTACAGTCTTCTTCCAGTCCATAACATGCACCATAATACTGTGTTTCCATGTGTCACATAAACATTGTTTTCATAATCCAGTTGAGTTACTACTATACAACAAACTAGTTACATTTGGACCCAATTATCCTCTTACAAGAAATTTTTTTATGATACAGGAGCTGAAATATTGTTGACAAAATAGACAAAAATGAGTTCACACTACCTTGCAGGTCAAGTGGCATTAAATCAATTTGCTGTTATAAGTTATGAAACTTAAAAATAATGAAATGATGGAAATAAAGATGGCAAATGTGATGATAACTGAGAAACATGTAGTCATCTTTTGATATTCAGCTGAAATAATTACTTCGAAACTTAGATGTGAAATGGCTTTCTGCAACTGATATTCATGCTGTAAAACGACTTTCTAGTTTTTGTATTTTGGGTTAATTTTAGTTTTAGAAAGTTAATAGTTTTGTCCATTTTTAATATATTAATCATAAGATGAACACCTCATTTCTATCAATAATGCCTTGTATACCACCATAAAATGCTAAGCAATGTGTTTGCCAGGGCTACAACATTTTCTTACTGTATTTGCAGCAACTGCTCTCAATATGTGACTTTTTATAAACACAGGAAAAAAACAGGTATCACTAGTAGAACTTCTACATTACCTCCAAACTGGTGACTGTGAAGGCTTCAGCTTCATTTATTTCCTCTTTATTTGGCTGATTTAAACCTGCAAGGCAGTGTGAACTCATTTTTGTATATTTTGTCAACAATATTTCAGCTCCTGTATCACAAAAAAGTTTCTTGTACGAGGATAATTGGGTCCAAATGTAACTAGTTTGTTGTATAGTAGTAACTCAACTTGATTATGAAAACAATGTTTGCGTGATACATGGAAACACAGTATTATGGTACATGTTATGGACTGAAAGAAGACACTGTACAATTTGAATTCATTTTTAATTTTGTGATTAATTCTTAGGTCATGCTTACAGCATTGAATTTTACCAGTCTAATGATTTTATGTGTCAACTTGTGAAGCAGATGCAATAAAATCAATGAGAGGTTCCATAAAAGCCACTATGGCTGCAATAAAATCTGTGAGAGAGTTCCACTAGATTGGGCAAACATCCTCTAGGCTTTGTGGGAATCAACAAGAACAAATAGATATCCACCATTCATAAAGACAATGAATTCCTTACCCCATTTCCATGTTCACTATATTGAGTAAGCAATCTGAAATCTGTGATTCACATGCTGTATATAACACAAAGAATCCAATAAAAGTTTAATCTTGGGCAAGCAATCTTCCCAATTGTCACTTTAAAGGACAAGCTGAAATAAATACAAGCTAGTACATGTAGCAATTAGTACAGCAAGACTGTGGAAACAGTCAAGTATGCCAGGCATGTCCAGCAAGACCAATTGTTGATCAAGCAAATATCCTGATCAGTGATGTATTGATTGTGATTAAAATGACAAATCTTCATATTTAGACCTCAAAGAATCAGTAGAACTAATTATATTATAATACAATACTATTACTTCAACAAATTTTTAAATATTTTAGTAACAGAAATTGTAAAATGTTATGGTGATGAAATCAGATATATTGAAAAATGTTGAACAACTTAAAAACTAACATTCTAACATCTGCCTTACATCTCCAAGATCACTGCTCTTGGCATTGATGTCACTTCCAGCAATAATCAGTAGCCTGGCAATCTCACCCAGTTCATCATCCCTACGCTCTTGCGACCGTGCTGTCTCATGTAATGCAGTCCTCTGATCCTAGAGAGAAAATTTGGTCTCAATTCGTTTACAAAAGAGCATCATCATACCTATGCTTTTAAATGGGAAAACTGTGATAGTGTCATCTATCTCCCCATGTGTTTGTCAATAACCACATCTCCTAAACAGCTGGATTGAAACAGTTTGGTGGTATTCATTATACGCAATAGGTTACCAAGTAATAACCATTTGAAAGAGGGGTATGATTCTGTGGTCTCTCCCCTGCAGTCCCTGGATAGGGGTCAAAGGTTTGACACATAAAAATCACATTTGCAGCATTTCGAGATGTTTGTTTTTTAAACCAAACCTTAAACATGTGATCATAACATGAGGACAAATTATATACCTCACAACCTCATATATACCTCACAACCTCAGGTTTTTTTTATTTACAACCCTCAAGTCAAGATCAGAGGTGGTGGGTATGAAATAAGTGGTAACTGAGGAAATGGTGAACAGATTTGCTCACAGAAATATACCCATCTCGCCTACATCCCATACATACCCCATGATGAGTCTATACTTTAAAAAATGCAAATAACTCTGAAAATAGTGCAAACATTGATATCTTCTGATGATGAGCACAATATAATCTAAGTTTCACATCAATCTCACAATGAATACAGATGCACTGATGATCTAGTGGTTAAAGTGCAAACCTCTGATGCGGGAGGTAGCAGGTTCAAACCCCTGCCAAGTCATAACAAAGACTTATAAAAATGGTACTAACAGCTGCCTCACTAAATGTTCAACATGAAGAAGTTAGTGGAAAAATTGGTTGGCCTGGTGTCAGGATAATGTGACTGAGTGGGACATCATACTATATGTCTGCGTCATGATGCCCCAGTGCTAAACGTCACTATAAACTGTCACATTGCAGACATCAGAGTGATACGACTGAAAGATTGTTAAACCTACATCAAAATCAAAATTAAAGACACACACAATGACTGCAAGATTAGCTAGAGTCACACAATTTTTTAATGCACTACATTCAGCTAAGTAAAAATAGCAATAACTTGCAAAAATTAAGGGAACACAGATTTGTCAATAAGTGTATCAATAGATGATTACCATATTTCAAAGCAATCCATACAAAATAAGTTGCATTCATAAGATTCGGCCTTATGCTGTAATAACCTGCAATACCTAAGGTGGTGCTCTACAGTTTCATATTTAGCATAGGGTTAGAATTTTAAAGAAAAAGAATTTCCCTGGGTTTCCTCACTAGTTATACTGGCTATTTAAAAAAGACTATATCTTAGGTATTGTTCAACGAACCTTTTATTCTCTTTATTTAGGTGTATGATTGATGGGTGTAATATAGGATAGAGAGTATACAGCTTGGCCTTACTCCAGATGTACACCTATAAAAAAAAGTGCTACTCTACTTGCTCATTTTCATTTCCCAAACTTCAGAGGTCAATTGTAAAACAAAAGAGCCAATAACTTTTTTTTTACATTTCATGTATTTGGTAATTCATTCATTGCACTTTTAGAAGCTGGTATTGTTTAGTTTGACAAAATTCATTTTCCCTATTTTAATTGCTGTCAAGGATAGTGTACTTTAGACAAATAAAGGTCGATTTTTGGAGCATAAGGGAGCCGTCATTTTAGTTAGCAGAGTGCTAAGATCATTTAAAATTTCCAGAAGTACAATATCCAAAGAAATTTCAGCCTCATTACATGAAAGTAGTATATAGGTATGCCAACATTCTTTCTACTGTGCATGTTTAAAGTGCAAATAACTTCACCTTACATACATCACTCTCTCAAAAGTACATAATAACTGGCGAGTGCCACCTAAAGGGCAATAACTCTAATACAACTTGCCAGTGCAAAGTGATTTGTCCATATAATCAAATGATTACCATAACATTTACCAATTTCCTTGGCAATCAAATGAAAACTGTGAAATTAGGTGTGTTCACAAAATGCAAGACTAGTTGCTCTTTTTCCATCTGTGACCCATTCCTTGGTATTTTTATATGACTAAGCTATTACCTGCAGACAGCCCCCATCCCACTTGCTGATCTTCACCCAAAGTTTGAAAACTTATTTTCAATTATCCTACATTAAGCTTCAAAACAAACAGTGCAATAACTCTAACAAAATATTGTGGAAGCAAAAGATTTTGTAGACAAGGACACTATTGTCAACTACCATAGTATTTACTAAGTTTCATAGCACTCCATCAAATACTGTTGAGTCCAGTTTCACAAATGAGATTGTGTCATACACTGTTGTAAGACTCTGTATCCATCCTAAATGCCCTTTGTCTCTGTATAATGCACAATTTGGAGATAAGGACTAAAGGTGTTGTTCTTATTGATTTGTTCTCTATAGTAATCAGAAAACCACTATCCTTATATGATGCAAGAATACCCATGACAATACAAACTTGTCATGTTTTCAACGCATCTACCAGAGGTGAATTTGAAGATCACAAACAGAACCCCAATAGATTTCCTTAGGTAATCACACCACTAAACTGGTTCTACATTTCATTTATTTGTGTTTATCACTTTCATATTTCCTTTTCTTAATTTCAATTAGAATATAATGGAAATGCAATAAGTCAGATATTCAATTTATTTTTAGTGTTAATGTGGCATAACAATAGATTTTATATTAAACATGCACTCATGCACTCCAATTAAACAAAAAATACACAAAATATGAATTCTTAATGTAAAGAGCATTTGACATTAGAAATTTAGTGTAATTAATCAACATTTATTTGTCATTAGGCATTTTTGTGTTCAATTTCTTGCATTTGTGTTCATTTTTTAAAAATGCTTTCAACATTTAATTTGCATTCATTGTGCGTTATATTTTCATTTCACTGGTAAATTACCTGCTTCAGGGTCTGTAAAACATGATGGATGAAAAAAGAGCATCGTACCTTATTCTGTATACTGACATCACTCCCACACTCCAGGAGCACCTTCACTGCCTCCACCTGACACCAATAGGCAGCATTATGTAAGGGAGTCCAGCCATTCTAAATGAAGAACAACTTTTACATACAAAAAATCTCATAGACACCATTGTTGTTTTTGTGGGACACCATTTTTCAGCACACAATAGGCTATACTTGGTGACCAGTATTAATGGTGGAGGAAGAAACTGGGAAATACCCAGTAAGAACCACTGACCCACAAGAAGCTATTGGCAAGCTTTCTCACATATCCACTTCACTGACAAATCCTAAACTCAAACACACGCAGACAGAGGTGAGATGGCAGTGATCCATAACAAAAAGCGGTTTAGACCACTCAGCCACCCGACACCATTGTAACTTGTTTGCTGAGATAAACTTACTTACAAATTAAAGCAATAAACAGATTGTATATAAAAAATACTAACTTATCTGAGTACCTTGTTTTATCTGAAAATTTTTTTAAGTCCAAGAGTAGCTATAAATTAGTTCAACTGCATCTGTTCAATGCACAATAATGTTCTGTGCTAAAAATGTGGTGGGAATGTAATTTGTTGTCATTTGCCGCAATACTCATTCTGACCAGTAGGAACAATTGCTATGAAAGGTGGTGAACAAAAAAAAAATGGGCTGGAAATGTTTTTATGTGGATTCGAAAAATATGCAGTTTTTCATAAACTGTGCAGTATAGCTTGAGTGTCTATGGTGGTTGAGATAAATCCTGAAGAAATGTTCTTCCTTGAGTTTAAAACTTTGTAAAAGTATTTACTCACCCTTGGCAAAAAAAAGGCAATTTATTATAGCATTGTTGTGATTGTAGGTTTTAATGCCATTTTCAGTATGTGATAGGCTATTCTTGGTGGCCAGTATAAATTGTGGAAGAAGAATAACCCTCTACACAACATAATTTGTATTTACAAATGTAATTCTCTGTGAGTCTAAAAACCCTCAAACAATTGAATCTTAAATGTCCAAAATTCATGACATTAATTGCTGTTTCTATCGTGATATTTACCTATTAGGCCATAAGAGAATAAATGCTTGAAATGGGCCTTAATTTCCTTCAAGAAATGTATATATTTGATGCTTCAGACCCACCTTGTCTTGACAATTGATCTCTGACCCTGCATCCACCAACATCTTGATGATATCAGCATGTCCTTTCATGGCTGCATGATGAATAGCCATATTTCCTCTCTTAAAAAAAATAATAGGCAAGAAAATAATTGTATCATAAGTTTATGGTATGATCTGCAACCCAGATGTTTGCAAATATTACAAATCTTGTACTGTATATATTCTCTTGTGTCCAATTGCAAACTGCACAAACCCCGATAATAATAATAATAATAATAATAATAATAATAATAATAATAATAATAATAATAATAATAATAATAATAATAATAATAATGAGGATGTTGAGTAAAGCCTAATTTTTAGAAGCTCTAAACACTTTACAGCATTTGATAACACTTAAAAAACATAATTATATGACTACAAAAAAAAACAAACACCATGAAATTAGAAAACAAAAAATGTGTAAATATTTAATGTAAGGAAACATTATTGGGTCTTTAAGTCTGTACTTGCAATTGAGATAGGTGAGTTTTAAGAGCGCTTTTGAAAGAGATCACTGTGTCTTTGTGTCTGGGCAATTTTCTCTATCTTGCTAGGCCCTGGTATGCAAAAGAGCATTGTCCATATGATTTCATTTTCATAGTGGGAATATTGACAATGCGAGTGTCAGAAGAGGAGCATAAGCATCTTGCAGGTGTATACACATGAGTGATGTCGGATAGGTGTGTTGGACTGGAGCCAGTCAGTGAAATTGTAGCACAGAGAACAAATTTTGTGTTTAATTCTGGATCGAATAGATAGCCAGTGTAGGGTAGAGAGCAAGGGGGGAAGCATGTTCTGATCATGGTACTCTAAGGATGATCTGAGCAGCTGTTTTGAATTTTTTTAAGTTTCTAAAGTAGATATTGAGATGAACCAGAGAAAATTGAGTTACAATAGTTCAGTTTTGAAAGTACTGAGGAACACAAAAGTGTTTTAGTTGCATCAACTGAAAGATACTTGTGAATGGAGCTGGTGTGTCTAAGCTCAAGATACGCAGCCTTGCATATGTTCATGACAAGTTGATGCAGTGAGAATAACACCTAGGTTTCATACTGACAGTGTGAATTTGGTGTTGCTGATATTTTTTGTTTGAGGTAAAGGAAGTGAAAGAGAAAGTCTTTGTGTTGTAATCAGAATTGCTTTGGTTTAACATCATTGATCTGCAGCTTGTTACATGTCATCCATGATTTCACATTGGAAATGCTACACCTTGGATGGTTGCTTCAACTTCAGTTGGGTGGCTAGATTTGTATATTTGAGTGTCATCAGCATGCAATTAGTGAGACACTGGTTGATGATCATGACACTCATATAATGTGGCAGCAGATCTGGGTAAATGTAGTTTGTTAGGTGTAATCAGTAGAACAAACAACATAGATCCTCATCTGCCAGAGCATTAATGTGATGGCTGACCAGAGTCTATACTGTTTGCAGTTAGATTCAACTTATACAGGTGTATATACAGCAATCATTAAAACTTTATTTCTTCCCAAAAATTACAGATATTGCTGAATATACTTTAACAATGGGGCTGATAGGCACTGGGCATATTTTGTTGAACTGTTAGAAAATAGAATACTTAGAAAACCTAATGTGTTGTTTTATTCTTCAAGTCTTTTACCCATCTTTCTGTCAATAAATCTTTGCAGGACCAAGAATATGTTTATGAGGCAGCTTTACACTCAACAAACTCTGAAAGCTTGAGTGAATGTGTCCAATATATAAAGATTTTAAAACATTACAATAGCTACTGTGATTTTATACTGACCTGCTTATGATGCATTATACAAACACAACCTGTTATATCTTATGTAAACTATAGCCCAAATTTTTACCAAATTGATTTTATTCATTACGCTTTAGTCAGTTAAATTTCTTTCCAAAGATGTAGACATAATACATAATGCATAGCCTATTACATATAATCAAATCAAGATCTTAATGTACATATGTATTTACCAAGGTTTATTCAAACTGGATGAGAAATAACTCTCTATATCTAGACAGATAACACATTCAGCCAAGCAGATGCAAGAGCCACTGATTAAAATGCACAAAACTCACTAGGCTTTACAGTCAGGTGAGAGATGCTGGGCCAAACCTTAATCAGAATAGGCCATACAATCTGGTGAGTAATTATTTCTTTCATCTAATAACTGTACTTACGATGTCCCTAGCACAAACATTACACTTAGCATCAATGAGCATCTTCACAATCTCTGGCTTCCCCTGGGATGCTACATGGATGGGGCAGCTGTCATGCTGTAAAAGAGATTTAACAAATCTAAGTATGCATTCCAATTATTGAAACCATGCTTTTCAAAAAGTGAGATAACATTATCCTCCTTCATTAAGAAATGACGTGCAAAAACTCCATTTGTATTATATGTGAAAAAGACAAACTTTTTAACATGATCATATGTGGTCTACAGATGTGCATAGTGGGTGTGGAATCAGGTCTATTCTTTTGTGGAGTTTTGGGGTGGGGGCCAGGGACATTCATGCCATTATGTATAAGCCAGGAAGGGGCAAATACCAGCTGAGAAAGTATGGAAATAAAGCAGTTATGCCATTTTTCAAGAGACTTCTAGTTTAAACAAGAAATGTCAGTCCAAGACTTTATATTACATATTCCAATCATAATCTCCTTCAAACAGCTCAAACATTTCTATCTCCAAAACAGCAGCTCTGGGATAATAATGTAAAATGTCATATACATGATGCTTCATATAAAAATATCCTTGCAATTGAAATTGTTGAATATCTGACTTGAAGGTCCCTTTAATGGATTGAGAAAAAGGATGAAACTGTTCTTTCTGATGGATGCTCTTCATGTAACAAAACTACAAAGTCTGAAAATTTCCAAACCCAACAGATTTTGGTGGGACATAAAAATGGATTGAGGAATAAACATTATCTCTTCTAAAGCAAAGGGGAAAATGTAAATGACTGACACAGCAGACAGGATGGATATTTTTGGTCAGAAACAATGTGTGAAAATAAACATTAGCAAAACTGTGTGCTGCATGTTGTCAAACTATCTTATGTACTCACTAATGAGTCAAGTCCCAACATGAATTGAACAATCTTAGATCTACCATTGCATAAAAGTAATTAGTTGAACAAACAACACAAACCCTGATCTGCTGAGACATCATATGATGGCAGATTAGGGTCTATGTTATTAGCGGATGCACTCAACTGGAAACAGTAGTTTCAATGTTATGTATTTGTCTTGGTATGTTCACAATGTGTGTGTTTCCCACCTATTCAGACAGAGGACAAAGAATGTTACAGCATTATATATCACAAAAATTTAAACATTTAGAGGCAGTAAAGATGATCATTATTCAAACAATGTAGTATCAAATACTGTCTATACTTGCTTATAAGTTGGGTCCTACTGCAAACTGCATAAACCCAGATCAGCCATTGCATCTGGGTCAATGCAGTTTGTTAGAATTAAGTAGAACAGACAATACAAATGCCTGATCTGCTGGTACATTATAAGATGGCAGATCACGATCTATATTATTTACATTTTGACTCAAGTTATGATATAATATATAAGTTAATGCTTTTTCTTAGCAGAGGTTTGTTACTTTTTTTCCTCCTTAATCATTTATTTTCCTAGTACATTTAAAGAGAGGTCAAAATTTTGAGTAAAGCACTTCCTATGAAAACCTACGAATGAATACTAACTCTGAACAAAAACTCGCACAAGAATGAGGCAGAACATAGATTTTGTTACAAGGTATAGTTCTAAGAGCAGAAGTACTCTCCCCAGAGTTGAAGATTCAATAACCTAACAAGCCCAGGCAAATACAAATTATTACTGGGCAAGTAAAATATCATGTAATTAGCCCAATTTTTACAAAGAAAGAGGAAACAAAATTGGAATATTTAGAGACTATTTTCACAGCAGCATCCTTGCTTGGCTGGTAGGTTTAAATTGGAACTTGCAGTTGTAGATACTTTGGACATCATGGAAACAAAAGAAAATGAAAAAAAAACATAAACCTATTACTCTCACAAATTAGAACCCACAATGGAACCAAAGTCTGCAATGGTGAACAGCAAGTATACTACCACTATTTAATATCGTGATCAGAAGTATAGCTTACTGTATATGAAACCCAATTAACATCCACATCTCCATCCTGAAGAAATTTCCGCACTTTTTCTATGTGACCAAAGCCACAGGCCTCCCAAAAGGCCTCTTGTCTTGAGGCAGCAAGTCCCATCTCCAGCAAAGAATTGTGGTATCAAGATTCTACAAAAGAAGGGGAGATAAATCTAAAATTACATTAAAGGCCTGTTCACTGTACACTGCCTGTATTTTGTAGTCTGCAGTTACAAACTTTTTAATCAGTTCAGTTTGATGTAAACTGCACAAACCCAGCTGTCTTGTATTATGTGCCAGTTGATATAAAGTTACGCAGTTTCTTAAGAGTAATCAATAGAATAAACATCATAAATCCTATTGTGCCAACACATCATATGACAGCAGATCAGAGTCTATGTTATTTTCAGTTGGAATCTACATATATCAGAGTATATACAGCAAATATAGCCTAAATTTTAATCTCCTGATGATCAGATTTAGAGATCCTTCTGTAAAACTGCTCATTAAGAGATTCACCCTGTAGAACAAGTAAAATTTAGTCCACTCATGATCAGATTACAAGATCCCTCTGTAAAACAGGTCATTAAGAGATTACCCCTGTAAAATGGTTAATTAACATAGTCCCCCTGTAAAACAGCTCATTAAGAGATTCAACCTGTAAAATGGTTCATTAACATAGTCCCCCTGTAAAACAGCTCATTAAGAGATTCACCCAGTAAAATGGTTCATTAACACAGTCCCCCTGTAAAACAGCTCATTAACAGATTAAACCTGTAAAATGGTTCATTAACATAGTCCCCCTGTAAAACAGCTCATTAAGAGATTCACCCTGTACAATAGCTCATTAAGAGATTCACCCTGTACAATAGCTCATTAAGAGATTCACCCTGTACAATAGCTCATTAAGAGATTCCCTCTGTAAAACAGTTCATTGAGAGGAAACACTTGTAAAATAGATCATCAAGAGATTCTTCCTGAAAAAAGCTCATCAACAGATTCCTCTGTAAGACAGCTCATTATGAGTCCCCACTGTAAAACAGCTCATTAGGAGACCCCCTGTAAGACAGCTCATTAAGAGACCCCTTTAAGACAGCTCATTATGAGACCCCTTGTAATACAGCTCATTATGAGCAGTTCAATTTAAGGTACACTCAGAGTCTGAACATAAAATAAAAGATGTGATTCAAGGATCAAATAATTGTAAAACTGAGAAGACATTTATCTTTATGTGAATTCTGAAGCATGGGTTTCATATTTTCTTTTCAAAACAGTAAACTCAGCCAGGTATTGTTACAAACCTGTTCATATTTCCATACATACAACCACTGACAAAATCAGCAATGAATAACTGTGGCAGCAAATACAATAACAGCCTGCAGAGGAAGAAAATTCTCAATGACGCTGCAGATGGATAGGCCACACACTTCGTAAGCCTGCATCCAGTACCACCAGGAAAGCAGTCACCTGGAATCTACAGGGGAAAAGGAAGAGAGAGGCAGGCCAAGAAACACCTGGCAGTAGGACCTAAAGAAGACAGACCACATGTGGGGACAGCTGGAGAGACTTGCTCAAGACCAGGATGGATGGAAAGAGTTTGTTGATGGCCTATGCCCTAGGAGGGGACACAGGCATTGATGATGATGATGATGATGATGATGATGATGATGATGATGATGATGATGATGATGATGATGAATCACTGAATATGATCATTACACTATATATATATATATATATATATATATATATATATATATATATATATATAAGTTTCACTTGATAAACTACATTTGATCAATTCAGTTCACTTCTGCTAAACCTGATAAACATACAGTTCTGCTAAACCTGATAAACATACAGTTCGTATATACATTGTATTTCTAGCTGATCTAGTTCCAGACCTTGATTCAAAACTGGTAAAAAACTTTGGTTTGTTTTTTTCCTAGAGTAAAAGGTCATACTTGGCTTGCATTTCAGTTCTATATAAACAACTTTTTATTTTTATTCACTTTTAAAGTTACATTAGGTAGAGTCAAATTTGTCGGATGCAATAAATGACGTATGATGTTACTACGACTCAATTACCTAAATCATAAGAACAAAGTCATTAACATGTACTATAATGTTGTAGTCATTTACATGTACTGTAATCAATTACCTAAATCATAATAATGTTGGTAAATAATGTTGGTAAATCATAATAATGTTGTAGTCATTTAAGTGTACTGTAATCAATGACCTAAATCATAATAATGTCATAGTCATTTACTTGTAATGTAATCAATTACCTAAATCATAAAAATGCTGTAGTCATTTACATGTACTATAATTAATTACCTAAATCATAATAATGCTGTAGTCATTTACATGTACTGTAATCAATGACCTAAATCATAATAATGTCATAGTCATTTACTTGTAATGTAATCAATTACCTAAATCATAATAATGCTGTAGTCATTTAAATGTACTGTAATTAATTACCTAAATCATAATAAGTGTGACTTGTCTGGATGCTTCCAATTTAACCTAACTCTATATAACAAAAGCACATTTTTCTGAATTAAGCAATTATTTTGCCTTAGTCTGAGATATTGTTCCAAGAATGCTGAAAAATCTAAACAATTGACCAAGTAAAACATTAATCAGGTATTATTTAAAAAAAACATATTTTTGGAATGACAAATATAATTGTTTTTATAAAATGATACAATAATAGTCAAGAAATGGATATATGAATGTGCCCATGTGAATATAACAATGACAATTGTCTTGTTACAACAGCTGGTTAATGAGGGGAATTATCAAAGTTATTTTGTTGTTGAAAACCTGTAAAAAAATAAACACACTAGAATTTTAACAGCTGTAAAAATGTGTTTTTTTCAGCTGTATTTATAAATAAAAATGTGCTTTTTCATTGTTCTGCTTAACTCTCAATCTTGCTTGAAAATTAAATATGACCAAAACCAAGTTTCAATCTTATTTGGTGCCATAAAGCCAATTTTTGGTTGCCATAAAACTCAACCTACTGTCTCAATATAGCTACAAGGAGCTGTTTTGAGATGACCTCAAAGTGTGTACCTTCTCTTGTTCTCATGTGATCCCACACTGTCAATTGTGATCACATCTTAAAAACAGTGCAAAAATCAAAATTAATATCGTTCTCTTTATTTTATTTAATGAACAGTTTTACATCTAAAGATCAGAGATCAGTTTCATTTGCATCATATATAGTGTCAACACTTTGTCATGAATAAATATGGAATCACCATTTATATAAAAAGTGATCATTACTGTTACACGCACCTTTGCAGTGCTATCAGTCACACCATTCTTTCTCACTGTTTGCAGTGATGGATTCTCGCATAATTTTGCACAAAGTTATCACTTACAGAGGTCTATGAAACAACCAATTACATATAATAATACAAAGTATAACTTACATATACTGCCATATTCTATTACATCAGCATGCCTAAATACCACAGCATTTAATCATTTCCATTCTCCACTTTCATCATTTATCATATCTGAATAACTTGTGTTAGGAAATGTGTATAGCCATTTATCATACCAGTCCAATTGAGTAATATCGACTATGACCGAGTGATGTCATCATATAAACTGTAATAGAAATTGGTAAAAAGTAGGTCATTTTATACAAATCGATAAAATCAAAGTTTATTATTATTATTATTATTATTATTATTATTATTATTATTATTATTATTATTACGGCTACTACTACTATAACAATTACAAATCACAATCGTGGTGAACCCATATATACACTGAAAACATGTGAACATATGTGTATGGAGGGCAAGCCTATTTCGGTGTTTCTAGTAATCGCACCTCGGAATTCCCACATTCACGCGTTAGTAGGATAAAAAAAAAATGAAAATGTAAGTATATATAAAAAATTTGGGGGTGTTTTGTAAATAGTAACGCGACCATATCACAGGAGTTCGTTATAAATAAATTTTTGAGTCTAACCAGTTGCCATATATTGTTACAGGTTGGACTCGAAATTTTATTTGTAACGAACCCCTGTGGCCATAGGGTACCAGCTCTATTTCACTACTACTAAATAGTCATTTCAACCAAAAGTTCTGTATTTAAAGGTTTAAAATATTCCTGATAAAATATCAGTTAAGACTGTAGTGTATCTCTGAAACATATGCACTGATTTTAAACAAAGATTATTTTATTTAACTAACTTACTTTTCTCTATTCAACTGCACGGAAATCTCCTTAATAGAGAGCTTCTTTGTAAGCAAATGCTATATCTCAAATATTGAAAAGACCTTTTGCTGTACCGGACTCACTCTGCAGTATTCAAAATTACGGTAAATAACGTCGCGTGAACTTTACCAAAATATTTCAAATACTTTTTTCAATATGAAAATATATGTTGTGTCTTTTTATTGATAAGAACAAACCTTAAGTTACAATGCGCACTTGATGTGCTCTAAAAGCAGATGCCAATACGACTAAACTATTTACTAAATCAACGATGCTAGAAAAAAAGGCTTAAACTAGTGGAGTTTAATGTAAGTACTGACAGAGGAAATAATCTCTTCAATTTTATATTGTCTGCATTTATTTATGCTGTTGTTTGCAACAAAAACAAACAATTATATATCTATAAAAAGTCACATTTTATTTTTGTTTCCAGTTTTCAGCCATTTTTATTTTAAATTTATTTTAAATCGATGATGGCAGGAGTTATTAACTTATGCATATGTATTATTGGCATTATCTCCTCTTATGCAATTATCCAATTTTCATTTTCTCCTTTTCAAAGTTTAACGCCAATAACGGCAAAAATGATGATGACAATGATAAAACCAACAAAAAAGCATAATTTACCTTTAAAATCCTCGTTGTATTTTCATTATAGTCCACATAATTTAATTCGCTAATTCAAATTTTATTCGTTAAAACGATCTGCCATTTTGATTATATATTCATGGTCTTGTCGGCACGTATGAATTTCAAAACAGCTAGCTTTGTCACCTTTACTCAGTAATAAAAATTGTAAATGAATTATATATTATACTACAAAACTAAAATGAGACAAATACTAGATTCAGTTGTGACCTGCTTAATTTTATAGTCAGGCATGATTTGCTATAGAGGTATAAACAAGACTGAACTCATTTCTGTTTTTTTTCTGTCGATGAGATATGGACACCAACGTAAATATATGTATTTGGTTTAAGAAATATTTATATTCAAAGATTATCATGGAAAGTACATCAAAAAGTATAATACGGGATTGAACAAATACATGTACACGAGATATGATAATGTTGGCGGTGATGTCTCAATACTGATATAAACTTTTATTATGTGTTAAATTATCATCGTGTGCTCGTCCATTTAAGAAAGTCATCATCAGCAAGGTGCAGAGCCTGCAGTCCACATGGGAACTTTGTCAGTGAACATGTGTTTACAATGTATTACATGGTCTGCAGAACTCCACAGCAACAGGAAGAGTTAGCGGCCTGGCCCCATTGGACAAGTTTGACTGCACAACGACCACGTTGTGTCCGAAAGCGGTTCAGTGTGGTCCACAGATGACGTGGAAGGTTGAAACCTGTAGGGCAGACAGATTGTTCAGCTACGAAGGAGTGGTTTACAACATCTGTTGAAGACCACTCGACACTTCATGCCGAAATAACTGTCATATCCTCCGGCAACGAATTTAACCAGATTGGGCTTCTCGAAGTAGAACGAACTGATGGGTATGAGATGATATCCATTTACAGTATAATTTTTTCATAGCGGAAAAGACCTTATCCAATACTTTTGTGGTTGCTTCCTGGCGACGCAGATGTGGATGAGCAATGCCGCTGAGTATGGGCAGCCATGATAAAAGAGTATGCCATGGTTTTCCAGAGAATATGTACACTGGTGTGTTGAGCTGGACATCAATTATCTTAGTGTGAGATGATCTAGTCCAGACAGGAGAGCAACATCTATTGGTTAATTACCAGTGATAGCAAGGACTTACCCGTATCTGATTAAATTCAGGTCTCCTCTGTCCTACGTATTCAGATTGTGGGTTACCCATTAATAACGAAGTTATGTCTATATTATGGGGAAAGACTACTTTGATTGTACGGCTCCTGATAATAAAATATTTAGTACAGTCGAATAAAGAATGGTTTACAGTTCCTTGTTCACGACACGAATAACTGTTGCTAAATGATGAATGATCAGCGTGTATCAGGCTTTTCAAGTCTTTATACAGAGTATGTAATCCTATTTCGATCTGACTGGGACATCTCATATATTATCATTACAATATCATTTCATCGAGCCGTTTGGAATCTCAAAAGAGACAAGATTCCAACAGTCATTGTACAACAGTGGATTTCTGATAAAGTTGTCTTGTCGGAAGGCGTTTGGCGGTTAGTTCTACTACGATGTTAGCTATTAACACCCTGCTGGGCAATTGCTGGTACCGTACATCCTCCCCAACCTCACTCCAAAAACAAAACAAAGAAACAATTTTAAAAAAAACGGCATGCATCCAAGAGTTGTACCAGCGTGCATTTATATCGCTCAGATATAATTCCATAATTGTAGCCTCTTATTCCAAATTATTTCATCTTACATCCGGTCTGTTGAACTACAAACGTCTAAGAACGCTTAATCTGTATTTTCTATTTCATCATTTCATAGTCAGTATCATTGGGTGATATACATGACGAGTTTGATATTTGTCTTTTAACAAATTGTAAATCTAGACGCAGGTTATTGTATCACTAAGTTCGATTAATTATATCAATAACTGTACCTGGTTTATTTTCTGTTTCTTTTTCCATTTCGTCTTTTGCAAAGCAAACAGCCACAATTAAACAAGACATTTTTAAAGCAAAACTCAACAAAACTTTGGCTTTGCAAAAACAGTATATATTTTAGGATGTATAATGAAAAAGTGATTTCAAATTTTAATTTTTAAAAAAAACAATCGTTTTCGCAGTGACAAATAAAGTAATGTGTAAAATTGCAATGTAAGGCGAGAAGACGATATCAAAGATCTTTCGTCAGCTATATAGACTAGTCAATGATGAAAATATTACAGTTTTCAAGATGTATATCTAAAACAAACAATTCAATGTAATTCTTTCAGTAATTTTGGGTAGTGACGAGTATTTTCCTTTGCATATACCATGGAATAATACAAAAACCGATCATTTGTAGCAGTCTGTTACTTAGGAATCTTAGGCCAAAATACTAGCATTATCTTGTTTAATCGAATTGTTCAGTTTTCATCCGCTTGAAACCGATAGAGGGGGTTTCTGACCTTTCTTTATTTATCATGTAATCATTTTCGACTTCTATTTTATTCAAAATCAAACAGGAGGCCACCCCAATACTTTTCCTCCAAAATCGTAAATTAGAAAACCAGACTGACGTCCCATCGTCCCCCCCCCCGCCTTACATTTTAATGACTGATCCAGCGTCATCTTGTGCGTTTTTTTATTTTATTTTATGTGAGAATTTTGCGTTATAAGTCTATGAAGGTCATTGGTCTGGCGTATGTTTACATAGTTTTTTTTTGCCATTTGCCTAGCGCTTTTTTTTTTTACAACCAATAGGCCACAGGTCAAAGATACTATTTTTTTTTAACCTGAAACTCAATTTCCCAAGTACCTAAATTTTACTTCGAATTTTGAAGAAACAATATTGTTCAAAATTTTGTCAACGACAAAACTGTAACCCTAGACTACCCCCATTGTCATCCTCACATTTTGTATTAGAACCATACACGCACACGCTGTCCTTGAGACACCATTCCTATAAGCACAGTAAAACACGTTGGAGTTATCAAACTCTATGTAAATTAATCATGAAATCCAAATTTAGAAAAGCAAAACAAAAACAAACAAATAACAGTAAAGATATTACTTTTTTTGCAACAGTCATGCAACTAGTTTTAGTGTACCAGCTGAGAAAAGAATACAAAACCAGTAGACGATAAAAGAATTATCATAAAGAAATATTATACAAGAAAAGATTGTTTTACACGAAAGACAATGCTTATATTTTAATGCTCTTTCTAATTTTGAAATGAGTATACTTCGAAAAGATATCAAGCAACGTGTGTTATGACATTTTTACAAAGTCAAATCAATTCGCGCTCGGTAGTATTTTTTTGTGTGACAACCGCATTTAAAATAAGTTAAATGATTTATATTTTAAAGTTGGGTTAATAGAACCAATATATAAGTTGCTCGTATACTTTCAGACTTGCAGTCTGTGTGTGTGTGTGTGTGTGTGTGTGTGTGTGTGTGTGTGTGTGTGTAACAAGTATTTAAGCCATTGATGTACACATTTGCTTTGATATCTATTGATATAGGGATGACAAAAAGAAATACTCAGCAATGTATTTAAAACCTTGTTTGAATTTATCAACCATACTAAATCTCTGCAGCCTTTACCTCCTCTGCTGACTTCGATGCCACCTCACTCCTTCTATTACTTTTTATTTGTTGTAAAAATGCTGTTTGTGATATTGACTGATATCATAAGCAGAAGCTGCAGAAACAACAGCAATAAGCGATTTTTATGGAACAGTTGTGTATACCTTTTTACCTAATTGTCTATTTCTCTCAATGATATATTGAATGTTATTAATATTTTCTTTAAAGTTTTTCTCCGTTTCTGTTACATGATCAAATAGTTGGGGTATTTGACTTTCAAAATTATTTCATAAATCATTGAGTAATTATTTGGGAAATGAGTTTTTAGCACTATTGTTTTATTTTGCTTCTTTCTTTGTTGTGTTTTTGCTTTGTTTCATTTTGTTTTGTTTTATATAGTGGTCATTAAGATTAAAGTCTGATTTAACTGTTAATATTTGTAAATTTACAACATCAATATCAGTCACATATCTTTTAATTATCCTTGTCAGCAAACAATGTATCATCACGTACGTTTCTAGGCATATATATTTAAAGTTCACCGATCATTTTATAACAAATACAGTTATTTTTAACGATGGAATTCCTTTGAGCTTAGTACATTTGGTTTCTATTCATTTTCTTCCCACTTATTTTCAAAACCTAATTCATCTTGTTTTATTAGATCTGGCATGACGTGAGGCATATATTTTGGAGTTACCAATCTTACAAAACTGAAATCAGATCTTCGTAATACTTTTAAATTACAATTACAATTTTTCAACTAATAATGTTTAATCCACTAACTCTTGATATTATGTTTGATGTAGTCCATATGTAACTCAAATTATGTTTCATTTATACTATGTAAATTTAATATTATTTTTATTATATACCATATATAGTTGACATTATGCATGATATACTTTATGGATAGTTGATATTACGTTTCTTATATTTTATGAATACTTAATATTATATTATGAATACTTAATATTATGTTTGATATCTTTAGGGCATTGTTGATATTATGTTTGATGTATCCCCTGTATAGTTGATACTATGCTTGATATATTCCATGTATAATTGATATTATATCTGATATATTCCATGTAGAGTTGATATTATGTACGATACATTCCATGTATAGTTGATATGATGTGCGATACATTCCGTGTACAGTTGAACTTGTTGATGAACTGTCGTACTAATACTGGGTCGGGAGGAGAACCATCAGGTTAAGAAGTACTTTAGGAGTTTCTTCAACCATATAACAAATATCACTCTGTTTTGAGTTCTCACATGTAAAGATGCTCTTAACAGGTTTACAGAGGCTGAGAACTGTTTCACACCATTTATCGCACTCTTAAGTTTATGATCGTAACTAATCTATCACTTTGTACAATGTACATAGGTCAAAAGGCAATTCTATTACTAACCATCACACTATGGGCAGCAATACCTTGCAAGGTGTTATATAACCATATACAAATACAAGACGGTGCTCCGAGAAACGTAGAGCTGATCCTTACCAGCATTACGAGAGTGAGTAATATTTCATCTGCTATCAACGATGTGTTGAAACCTGGTTTAAATTTGTCCTGCCTAAAAGTTTTATTAAATATAATAATGAGTAACAAAATTTTAAATTATTTAATGCCGCTGATATCAATATAAGAAAGATTTTACAAATTTTTTGTCATGAAAATGTGTGTTTGGTGTGTTCACACACACACACACACACACACACACACACACACACACACACACACACACACACTAATGCTGGGTAAAACGAAAACTTTTGTACCGCGTTAATCTGAACGTACTGCGATACATACCTCAATTATATTAGAACCCACGATTCAATATTCTGTGGCAGTTGTCTGACATATTGTTGTTTAATTTGCGCGTCTGTTAATGGCTGGAAAAATACTTTGGTCTGATTTATAGCAAAATAACACCATATTCCATCCATGGAATTATTATATTGTGAAAAATTAATTCTCATCGTGACATAAAAAGACAACATTTCAGCTGAAAATAAGAGCAAAGCCTTTCTACGCGAAAATTAAAAAGTGTGTGTGTGTGTGTGTGTGTGTGTGTGTGTGTGTGAGTGTGTAATTTGGATTCTTAATGTAGCTTTAACAATTTTACAGACATATTGATACAGTCTGCAGTGTGACAGTTAAAGAGATGTCTAGCACTGGCGCATAATGCCACAGACATGTAGCATAATGTCCCACCCAGTCACATTATCCTGACACCTGACCGACCAGTCCTAACACTGACCTCTTAATGTTTAGCGCCTAGCGAGGCAGCTGTTAATATCATTTTTAGAAGTCTTTGGCATGATCCTTCCGGGGTTCGAATCCACGACCTCCCGCAGGGGCGGACGCTCTAACCACTAGTGAATACCGCACATAAGATCGATTTGCTATTTGTTTGTTAATTGTTCTCTAAGACGTAATCTAAAATCTATAACTAAAGTGGGCTGGTTAAGCTTACGCTGTTGCCGATGCCGTGACAAATATCATGCTGACTTTAAAGAGCTTATTGAAAATGTTGCTAGTGGTGCCGACACTATTGATACAAGAGGCAGAAACACTATGCGTGGGATACCAACAATCGGACAAGATATTTATCTGAGAGGACCAGTAAACATAAAACACATTTATTCACATTTAGTGGATTTGAGACAGAAAACAAACGCGCTCATGAAAATCGTAGGATGAGTCGCAGTCTGATAATTAAGACATTCACATACGCTAGTAAATAGCATAACAGGCTTGCTTTCTTCTATTTCTATATGTCCGAAATATTTACGAAAGATGGATTTAACCCCAAATATCTTTCTCATCATTTGATGTTGCTACCGTATTGGCATACGGGACACACGTCAAAGATGTGATTGAAAGACCATAAATATAATTTATATTAGTAATATTCATCATTAATATATGACAGAAACAATTATTTTGTAAAATAAAGATATAGTTCTTAATTAATTTGTAATGAATAATATTGTGTTAATATCACTAAAGTCGCAAGAAGATGACTCGGGAAGAATTTCTGTACGTTCCTTACTAACGAAAACTACCCTAGTACCACTACAATACGTAAGTACTGTGGTTCCTAAGATTGGAAGAAAAAAAAACGCTTGGAAACAAACATACTGCGCAATTTACCACCCCTTTACGCTAACCTAGTATATATATATATATATATATATATATATATATATATATATATATATATATATATATATATATATATATATATATATATATATATATATATATATATATATTCTAACCTAGTCTGGTAATCCGTAACGTATATCAGTGTCTGATTCATAGACACTCAAAGAAATACTGGTCGTCACGTGATTATGCTAAGATTCACACGCAAGCACGCAAAACTACAGGTCAAAGGTCTGATGGTAAATGCATCAAATGATACAAAAATATCAGATTTCGTTTACAGCATAACAAGACAAGTAGTGATTATTTGGATGTCTAAAATCCCTCAATGTTCCTTTCGGGATCAAACACGAGCACAACAATGAACAACACTGATAACTAGAAACAACAAAGACCAGTGGATTATTTAGTTTAAACTGCATTTATTTCAAACAATTCATTGTATGCAAAGTGCATTATGTGAACATTTTGTGTGTGTGTGTGTGTGTGTGTGTGTGTGTGTGTGTGTGTGTGTGTGTGTGTGTGACTCAGTAACCAAAGGCAAGTCATTCATGAGAAATGAAACTGGCAAAATCTAGTCAGCTTAATGAGTGAAACAAATGCTGAAACGCACACATACTGTTTAATTTGAAGAAAAAAAAAATCTTAAAATAATTATCAAGTATCTGCATTACTATTTCATGACCCAGTCACAACTAACGATACACAAACACTTCCACTTAAATATATTGCTTTTACATCTATTAAAGGATTTTATTTAATACACCATTCATACAATACACGTTGTATGTGCCCTTAATAAACAAGAACGGAAATAACACCTATTAGTAACTAATTTAAATAATACAATGATTGATCATATTTTTGAACTACTTTATAACACCCCACACCCCCCGAAAGCCAATAAACAAACAAACGACAAAAAAAAAAAAAAAAAAAAACAAAAAAACCCCCAACCAAACAAGCAACTAATGGCACACGCCTACTGTAATTGACCAATCGTTTCTTATATCAACTTCATTTGACAGTACTTCAGCTCAGAAGGCAAAGTTTGAAATAACTTTTCATTGTCACAACGTGAAACGATCGTGGGTATAAATAATCACTTCTAATTGACTCATGGGTCAATCTGAAAGTCTCCGGCCTTTCCTGTTGACCTCGTCTAAAAAAAAAAAAAAAATAGTTACTGACAAGAATGTGATGAGGTTGTTCCGAATGCTCAAGGATATGAACCGATGAAACTCGAATATCTGAGCGCGCTGAAGTTTGATTGGTTTATCGCATTGAATGGCATGAAATTTGAAAGAGTATGCATTGATAAAACAACTTCAATTATTCAACACTTGATGCAGTTAAATTAGTGAAATGCCGCCAATGAGACCACAGTAAGTATATGAACTTTTGCAGTATTGATTGTAAGTTGTGTAATCATGGATCTTTTTTTGTCGAAATTATGAAAGGGATAAAGCATAGCTTTTTCTTAAGCCTTGCTCAAATTGGGGTGGGGGAAACCGAGAGCAACTGTTATCACTTTACTGTGATCATTACCTACTGAAATAGCACAGTAGATCAGTTATGTTTTTGAGGTACAACAGTGTGTCATTTTTTTGCCCAAAATGTATAATTGACCAAACATGGAAATATTTACACACGATTATAAAATGGGTAAAACGAAAAGCTGTTACTGTTGCTCCGAACACTGGTCGGTTTAATGTTTGCATAAAAAAGAAAACAGTTAAGCTTGTAGATAGTAGCAGGGATGACTCCAGTAATAAAATTGGGGCGTTGGGGAGGTCATATTTAAAACGTTGATTTTCATTAGAAACAAATAATCTTGGGGATTTTTAACAAAGGCAGAGCATCACAATAGATAGTCATACCACGTTAAGACTCATGATGGAGTGATGGCACTGTGATGTTTTGATGTTGACTAACAGTGTAATGAAAGTAAAATTTGTAAGAAATATCACACACAATTGGCAACCAATAGCAAAGCTTTTATATAAAGTTTTACTGTTTTTGTCAGATTTTACTAGCCCTGATGACTTTTATCAAATAAATTCAAATTCTCAAAAAGGAAATGGACCTGTTTTCAAAGTTTCATTGGCCTACATTTCAGTTGGTAGGAAGGCGATGAAAGTCAGGAATGCAGAAATGTGGTTAATCTGGTTAAGTCAGAATATCATTCTTTAACAAAAATAAAAATACATTATGCCTATTGGAACTGTAAGCAACATTTTGTTCATTCAAGATACTTATCTCCCACATGAGCCCACTTGAACATTCTTTGGCAACAAATTCAAATGTCTGTCAATGGAACATGAAATTGCATCCATTTAGTAGTGTCATATTTTAATTCCACTTGGATAAAAGACTTCACAGTAGTTATATTACACAATAAATTTTGGAAGAGTGTTGTTATAGGCTACCAAATGTGTGAGATATACCTGAAACTGACTACTCATTCCAATGTCATCCGACATCAGAACAGGCTATGCAAGGCTGTTTTTTGGTAGTAACACATCACGATTAAACAAAAACATGTGCTATATCTTACACTGTAGGACTGCACCAGAGACTGTTAACTACATTCTATGCCCTACCACCTTTGTAGTTCTCCAGTGTAGGTCGGAAAGCTGTATTATCGCAGTACTTAATGTTATCAGTACATATTAAAACTTTTGCTCTTGCTGCATACAAATAATTGGTAAAGTTTTTATGACTTTACCTCTTTCCATTCCTATTTAAAAAATCCTTGCCAATCGAAGCACTTAAATGTTAATAAAACAGCATATGGTGGCTGACCCAGATTAACATACCATGGGTAAACAATGGTATGTCATCACTGTATTTGCTTAACAGGTATGGTAGCATGCATATATAATAAATTTAATTGTAACTTTCATATGAGAAGGAAAATCCACATTTGGACTGGCAGAATATCTCAAAAATCAAGCTAGACTTAAATTTTAGGGAGAAGTGACTTCTCCTTTTAGTCAGTACAGGGAAACGTGGGAGCAAAACAGGGAGAAGTGGAAGTTAAACAGGGAGAAGTGAGACTGAAACAATAAACACGATATATATATATATATATAGAGAGAGAGAGAGAGAGAGAGAGAGAGAGAGAGAGAGAGAGAGAGAGAGAGAGAGAGATTGTGTGTGGGCATTGGTTACAAAAGTATTACAGTAAAACCTGTTATGAGAGTCTGCCTCTTCCAACAACAAAATGCGGTCTCTGAAGACAGGTGTTCTCGTATTGATTTGTTAAAAAAACAACCAGTTTCCAAGTTTCAGTTTCCAAACAATTTCAAGAAAAATAACCACAATCACTGGACATGTATTCTAGTCTTTATTAATAGTCCTTGCCTAAATTTTGTATTCATTCATCTAAAAACAAAATTATATAGTAATAATAATATACTTCTATCATTAAACATGAAATCACATTTACATTTGAAGATCACATATTTGTGAATATGAAATCATTATTCCTTTTCCATTATATCAACTTAAATTTTTTTACCGATGTTTAAAAACCATTTTTGTGAGTGCTCTATTTTTTTTCTCACTCTTTTCGCTTTTTATAATTTTTTTTTCCAGACTTAAAATTTGTCTCTTTTTAGTTGGAGGTTTTTCCATTGTTATTAAGGTTAAAGGTGTTAAAATTATAGTTGTAATATCAACTGTAAAGATGGTTTTGACTGATCTGTGTTGGGTAAATATGAAAAATCCATATATGTGCAATGCATATTTAACAATCAATGAAATAAAAAAGAAACAATTATCTCATCCAGAAACAGAAACAGTCAACAGCTTTCAAAGCTGACATTAGGATTAACTCTAAGCTAAGTGTGTAATCCAGTCACATTAACTTGAATAGATGACAGCTTTGTGATTGGGCTGTAATTACTTGACATCAGGGGAAAACATCTCAAGTCTTGAACACTATCAATCTAATCCTGCAATAGATTCTCTCTTGCTGATTTAATAGACACTGACCTTGTTCACCCCTGTCAATACAGATTAAATCTAAAGATAATATATGGACCACTTCAACACAAAATTTGTGACATGTAAGTTTGCCCAGTTTATGGACTATATCATATATCAATCATTCAGTGGTAGCAAGAATTCTTTTTTTAAAATCTCATTTTTATGTTTGTTTTTGATGGAACAAAAGTTACTAATCGTGTGGTCTTGTAACAATTGATTATATATAGTTCAGTGGTGTCTGTTCTGATACAGTTGTTAATAGGGATTCCAGGTTTTACAATAAGGCTGGGAAGCAAGCTAATTGCAGGAATAATTAGTCTGATTCCCTGCTTTGTATACTTTTGCATTGCACACCCCTATACGAATAGTGGAGAACAACACAGGAAATAAAAGATGTTCTTAAAAATACACCATGATTATAAATGATGTAAATATTATTTATTATTTTTGATAAAATAAAAATTAAATTTTTTATAATAAGCCGTTAAAAACAACAGATTTATCTGCTTATTTGTGTAAAATAATCAAATCTTGGGCTGCATTATAATAAATCTCTTATTGGAATAAAGTTGCCCTATAATCTTATGGCACCATGAGTTTTACATATCTAAAGTAATCACTTTTAAGTCAGTGGTTCCCAAGTTGGTGGTGGGGTTCACTAATGTCCTATAATGCTTGTTGTGGGGTAAAGTAGGGGGGCAGTGAGATTAACCAAGGGGATGGTGGCCCAGAAATGTTTGTGAACCACTGCTTTAAGGGATAAGAATATTTACAGCATATGATGCAGAAATATGAAAATAAACTTGAATACTAAACATAATTTAAAACTATATTGACCCTGCAAATAGCATGGAAAAAAGACTCATTAAAAACATTTATTTTGTAAGAAAGTACCTTAGTTAAAAAGTTGTTTAGCATTTCACACAAAATAATGAGACTCCAATTATAAATTGGCAGATGAATCTAAGATCATGTGTTGAACAAAAGCTCAAAATGACTCAATAGAAATTTGCATTATGGAAGAAATATGTCATTAATGAAATGATGTGATGTCTGCTCTCTTATCAACTGCTTGACAATGCACATATGTTAGAGGCCTCATGAGCTGCAGTTTTGGGAAATAGACTTGTGATGAAAATGAATTTATATAATGAATAGATAAACACAGATGGTGAAAGTTTAGTTTGATTGGTGATTTTTGAGTATGGGTACCTAATAATTATGCAGTGGCAAGTTTAAATGACTTGGTGCACATAACCCCTATATGGCAACACCAGCCAGCCTTAGTACTGGCATTCCTTTCAGTGTCAAGATAGTTATTGCTGGCATTGTTGAAAAAATAATGTACTGAAAGCTGAAATTCTGTTGACATATCAAACATTTGTGACTCATAGCTTGTAAAAATCAAATGAAAAAAAACCATAGCTTCAAACTAGTTTCTCAATACTAACATTGCTGAACGATTTTATGTGGTAAAAGAAAGACTTCATATTTAAGTGTTTTCAGCATTGCGGAGCAGTTAAAGCTCCACCGACCAGATTTGCTAATTTTCAATTGGGATACGCAAAAATAAAATTCTAGGCTGCCAGGCAGCCATAATTTAATATAGACTCATCCCAGTGTTACATTTTTTTAATGAAAGAAATGAAAGAAAAAAATGGAAGAACATTTGTCCTTCTTATTATTTTTATTTCAAAATTGTAGATCATGGTAGAGGTATTACACTGGTTGGAATAACAGGTTTAAAAAATAGGCGTTAAATGTTTACCACATGTTGATATGTTTTGGGCTACACAATCCAAGACATATTAATACATGTAAAGAGGCCAACTGGTGATTATTCAAGACTTATAAAAATTAGCTTTGTATAAGGTATTGTCATATTTTTATAGATGCTCCACCTCAAAACAGCAAAATGCATTAAAACACTGGTAAATAGTCTCATTTCTAATAGAACACATTTTCACTAAGAAATACAAATGGCCACAAAGTTAAATTCACCGATACTTGTGTTTTATGTAGGATGTAATACTTGTACTTTTACCATCTTTTACTCTATATGACCCAGTTTAGATGTAATGTGCTATATGACTAAAAGAACTAGATGCAACACTGGGAAATATTTCGACAAAGAATTATTTGAATTCCATTACACTTATGTTACATTACTAATTATACCAATTCAACATTTCAAGATAACACTGGCAACAGATATGGAGTTAAAAGGAGCTAATTGAGTTTTGGGTAATCCTTTGGCGATAATTTGCATCATAATGAGTGACTTTTTAAAAAAATTGAATTGCAATGACTGATTTCCATTCCATCACATTACCATATGAAACACCTATCTAAATAAGCCGACTCTTTGTGAATGAACAGATTATAGCTACTATTATTAAAGATGTGCTTTTGACGATTAGGAGCATATGTAACGTGAAGTCCTCAAGTGATAAACTTTTTACGCCATCGCTTGAAAATTTCTTTTGTTAGTGGTTTATTCATGAAATTTATCTTAGCAAGCTAACATTTTGGCAGTTAGGATTATCGTAGAAGTTTCTTTTTTATGGATATTTTGGAAGTGTGTTCAGATTTTTATTTCCAAATAAGATAAATGCTAGACAATGTTGAAGCTATTAATTATTATTGCTATCAGAATGCTGCAGAGAAAAGTTATGTTTGTGCTGTGATTTATACATGTACTTCTTATCGTTCTCAGCTTAAAAGGGATTTTGTCTCAGTTAAAATTTTTATAAGATTTGACAATATCTTGTCTTTGCAGACGTGGTAAGACTCCAAGGAAAAGAAATGGAACAAATGGCACAACACAGGATCCAGTAGAGGTGAGAGATTAGTACTGTACACCACAATCATGGCAAATCCATTTTAAGTAAATGAAGGACTTCTAAGCTAAGCACCAGTGGGAATATTTATAATGTGGCCCACCTATAACTCGCTCCATTATAGCGCAAATTCAAATATGACGAGGTTGTAGCATGGCTCCCGAAATTTCATTCACCTTATTACCGATATTGTTCTCGATATTGTTCTCGTAAACAAAAAAATTTAAGTATGCAAAGTAAATTGTTTAGTTTTATTGTTGGAAGAGAGATTGCTTATACATTTGAATATGAGATGTTTGTGGCGTGGCTCCTGAAATATCATATATATGTACATGTATTATTCTCATACATTGAAAACATTTCTTCATAAAAGTGCAAAAAATGACGTGTAGAAAGTTTATTATCATTTTGAGCAGCAGGGAGGGCGAACGCTACAAATTTTTGCGACAAAATCGATTAAAGCCTCAGAATGCCAAATGGAGCCTTCCTACGAAATCTCATATTTTAACCAAAAAAAAAATAAAGACCCCATTTGTAAAATGGAGCCTTAGCGATTTTGTCGTAAATACATTGTCATAACCACCCTCAAAATTGCTGCCATCTACGTCGCAAATATGTTGTCATCTCGCCCTCCCTGCTGCTGATTAATACAAATTATTTGTTAGCTTTTCACAGACTAATCGATAATACTTCACCACGTAAATCAATTAAATTATTTGACTGATCGGTGAGTGTAAAATTAATTCTAGTTAGCAAATCATTTTGACATTGCATATAGACTGGATTAGTCGGATTTTCAACAATTAAAAATCCTGGAGGAGCTGTTGGTGCAAATGAATAAAGAATGTAACCTTGTCGGGCTTGATTTGATTGTTCCATATTAATTTGATAACTTCCTTCGATTACATCACACGTTAAATTAAGTGCGATCACCGATGAAATATCCACATTGTTCGGTGCGATGTCTACCGTCGCCGTCGGGAAAATTATTATGAGTGAGGATAATAGGATTTGTCTGGCTATCTTTCCATGATTGATAAATTTTATTAAATCCTTCGTCGATGGCAGTTCTGAGTTTTTTCTTTAACTCGGGAACGTTATATCCTGGTAATTTATAATTTGGATTTTCATTTATATTTTTTTTATAATCTTGGGCTGAACTAGTTTTTGAAATCGGGTTATTTTCATCAGTGAAGAGATTAGTAATCCTCGAATTAAATATTTTCATATCATCGATGAATTTATTACCTGCAGCGACTACACTAGTAAACTCAGCTTGTGTAAGAAAGCCAGATCTTAACGAGGGTAATAACAACAAAAAATCATTATTCATTCTATCAAGGAAGTAATTTTTAATATCTACAAATGTTGGACTTGTATCATGCATTTCCAAAATTTCGTCCTCATATAATATAATCATTAAAAAGTGGAATTATCCATGCATCCTCACCATATTGATCCTTATATAGATATCTTTTTGTGAAGTTTATATCCTCGAATTTTTTATAAGTTTTTGATGGATTTTCAGGTCCTATTTCATCAGTGACATAATCAGATTTTACAGGCTCGGGCGTGGAATTACCAGTATTTCTAGGTGGATCTTCGGGCCATCCTAATACTGTTCTTATTGAACTGTTATAAATATCTACAACATACCCAGGGGAGCCTATTTCAATTCTAGATGATAATGTTGGTTCATGAACTGTTATCGCAATTTTTGATTCCTTTCTAGTAATGGATTTTATTCTACGTTGTAATTCATTATTAATTTGCTCAATTCGATAGGACCCAGTTGGTATTGAAACAACGTTCCAATCTGGAGTGTCATCTTTTTTATTTCTATATGCAAATACCAGAGAATTATTAGGTCTCTGACCACCAAATGGAACCGATCTGATATTAGGCCAACTATGATACACTCGTAATTTTGCCAACGCGATTTCCTTTACTGAAACAGGTGAAGGAAAATTCACACTGAATTTAGGGTTTGTTGACGATATTGATATCATGCTTGTTTTCCGCGGAGTGGTATTTTCTGCTATCCGCTGAAGTAGTTGAATCTCTTGCGACATTATTATTATTATTTACAATGTCTAATTTTGCAATAGATTAAAAACGCTAGCGTTTTTAATCGTAGTATCATAAATACGTATCATCGCGGAGAATTCGTCTTCGGTAATTATCGTATCATCAATCGATGATGACATCAACAAGGATAATTGTGAGTAACCGTTAGATACTGCTTGATGTTTTACTATATAGTCGTTAAGTTTTTCTTGAGAACAGGATGATATATTTTTAGTAATAGCATTTGCAATTCCAGCAAATGTTGTCACCGCGGAAATAGCAATTGGGACAGCAATCGGAGTTACCATTGTTACTGAAGATAGTATAATACCAGCACCGTTACGAAATATTTGGCAGACATGGTGTTCCGATATGGACTTCAATAGATTTAAAAATTACTTTAGTCATGCTCAGTCCGTCCCATATGGATTTATAACAATAAATTTACACGACCCTCGGTCATGATATCGTATTGGACTTGATCAAATATTTGGTTAAATCATTTGTATTAATCAGCAGCAGGGAGGGCGAGATGACAACATATTTGCGACGTAGATGGCAGCAATTTTGAGGGTGGTTATGACAATGTATTTACGACAAAATCGCTAAGGCTTCATTTTACAAATGGGGTCTTTATTTTTTTTTGGGTTAAAATATGAGATTTCGTAGGAAGGCTCCATTTGGCATTCTGAGGCTTTAATCGATTTTGTCGCAAAAATTTGTAGGGTTCGCCCTCCCTGCTGCTTTTTGGGGAGGAAATCATGTAAGGATTCTAATATAAAAGTGATTGTGGCATGGTTTCCAAAATTTCATTTACCTTATTACTGGTATTTTTCTCATAAATAAAATTAAATAGAAAAAGTAAATTACATAATGTTTTGTAATCATTTTGGAAAAGAGATTGCTTATAAATTTGAATATAAGACATTTGTGGTATTGGCTCCTGAAATATATACATGTACATATATTATTCTCATACACAAAAATCATTTTTTCTTAAAAGTGCAAAAAATTATTTGCATTAAATTTATTATTTTGGGGAGGAAGTCACATATGGATTCTAATATAAAACGATCATAATGTTTTGTAATCATTTTGGAAAAAGAGATTGCTTATAAATTTGAATATGACATTTGTGGCATGGCTCCCAAAATATATACATGTACATATATATATTCTCATATATGAAAAACATTTTTTTTCTTAAAAGTGCAAAAAAATAATATCTAGAAAGTTTATTATCATTTTGGGAAATGAAATCACATATGGATTCTAATATAAAATGGTCGTGGCATGACTCCCGAAATTTCATTTACCTTATTACCAGTATTTTTCTCGTTAAAATAATTAAGTCCAAAAAGTAAATTACATAACGTTTTGTTATCATTTTGGAAAAGATATTGCTTATCAATGTGATTATAAGACGTTTGTGGCAAAATGTCACATACATGTATTCTTGTACACAAACAATAATGTATAGTAAGTTTATTATCATTATGGGGAGGAAATCACATGGATTCTAATATAAAATGATCGTGGCATAGTACCTAAAAAATTTTAATTTAACAAATGTCTTACATTTTTGTGCCTAAATAATCATCGGAAATACGAGTAACTGAACCAATGTCTGGACCTTTTGAGAACTTTGGTCTTTGGTCTTTGTTTATTGTTGAAAGATGATAGCTCATAAGTGTTAATATTCTTATTACTGGTTCATGAGCAGTGAAGCCATCAAATCTACTTCGTGTTTGTCTACAATGCATTCCTTATACAATCTTTGCTCAAACAATATGTTCTATAAGCTTCATTCACAACTAAGCAATAAAATATGTGGTGGTTGATAAAGAGTCTCACCTGAATTTATAAATCAATTAAGTACATTTCTCATCATCAAAGTCAATTGCCGGGATAATCTTGTTCAAATTATGGGTCAATGATTTATAAAACATCCAACAAACATGTGCACGTGGCTATTGTTTTATGCAGTCAGTTGACTAGTGAATAATATAGTCCATTACCTACAAATATAACCCCCTTGTTTATTGCTGAAGTCAGAAAGTAGCTGAAAATTTCAAAGGTGGGCAGGCCTGCGAAAGAGCCTCTGAAAATCCCATGTGTAGCAAACGTAAATGACCCATACTAACATAAAAACAAGTCTCCCTTTTTTAGGCAAATTTGGTCACCTGTAATATATATAAGGGAGAGATGACACAACACGCTTATCACAAAACATTAGGTAATATTTTTTCTAAAAACAATTTTAATGCACCCTCTCACTCTCAAATTTATAAACCTCGAAATTCCAAATTATATAAACATTTAAAAATTGATTAAAAATAACTGCCAGAATATATATGCATGCAAATGCATAAATGGAAAGAATGAAAGGAGTAGGTGTGGATGTAATGCCAGTATAAGAGACAAAATATGCATATATACTATAAGAATATACTGGAGACCCTTGGCCAAGGTCACAAATTTGAACAAGGGGAATGAACTCGATAAGGTAATTGAAACCCTATCGGATGAGTGAACCTTTAGATACACTAAGGAAGCAAATACCCCATAAAAAATTGTAAAAATAAAATATTTGATCTAAATTCTGTATATAATGAAAACAGCAACACATCTGGGAGAAAACAAAAACACAAAAAGATTTTACTGGTTTTTTTTATTCTGTTGAGTGGGGGAGCATCTGTCTAGTGTGCCTCCCCGAAAATTACAGAGTTTTTCAAACAACAATAAAGTAATACAAATTACGGATGAGAAAATTTAGCAGTGTGAAATTTAGACAGAGACCGTTATTTAACCTTTAGACGTATTGTTTCATCATTTGTTACACACTATTTGCTATTTCTTACCCCATTGTATTCAGTCATATACTGATCTGTGATAACATTGCTGAATATTTTAAATATATGTTCAAATATTTTCGATGGAAATATTTGTATTGTGAATTCAATGTATATGAGATTCACGGGTAAGTACACAGTGTTGATACTCTGTTCATACATTAGATTAGACATGTATATATAAACTATACACGTGTTTGCATTAATGCGTGGTTTTCTGAATATAGTAATATATTATATATGCAATCTATTATCAATGCAGGTGTTTTTCTCATTTAATATACATTTATTTAAAATGGTAACTGTCAATGAACCACACATTTTTGCACCCGATTTTTTTTCCTCCTAATAACCCTGCAAATTTGTTGGTAACATACATGGTTGCTTATAACGTGGTTTGGTTCATAATGTGGTCGGGTTCTATAGTGTCCAACTACCGCATTATAGCGGGGTTCCACTGTAACTTGTAAAATTATTTAAATCAGAACTGGTTATCTCGCATCAAATGAGCAAGTAACTGACATGAAATAACATAAGTTAAATTTCCAAACTTTTTAAGGTTTTGTTTTTAAAAAGATAAACAAAATGATGAAATAGGCTATGGTTGTGCATATTTACACCTACTGACTTCACGTCTGAGTTTTACTTGAATAAAAAATCTTAAAAAGCTATAATGTAATGGGTTGCCTTAAATTTAAATTTTGTTTAAATCCATGACAATGAATAAAGAATCATTAAAAATTTATTCTAAGGTAAACAGAATGTATAAAGTGAATAAAATATATTACTTTGAGAAATTTTTTTATTATGATTATTTTCTCAAACAAGTAAATAAAATATTTGTAACAGTTTAGTTGACCAAAAGATACTTAGGTCAGTGATAGTATTAGATTTTTACCATCCCTTTGCTTTTGTGGTGCAAGTATATATTTTTCTAAAACCTTTTATAAGTCTCTGAAAAAACATTGCTACCCTATATATATATATATATATATATATATATATATATATATATATATATATATATATATATATATATTGAACACTATATCTCCATAGTTTACCTTGCATTCTGCAGGTGTACTGCCGGATCCGGCCCCTTGATAACCCAGATGATCCTGTGTGCATCAAAGCTATAAGCTCAAGTATTGTCCAGCTTATTTCCAATGAGGTAAGGCATCTATGGTATGAGATCGTGTGTTTGTGTGTTTGTTGGCTTCCGTTAGTCTTGATAGATGATGGAAATGCGCCCATGAGAGGTGCCCCAATTTGTAGTTGTGCAGCGTCTTCTGTTGCTATGGAGCCCCACACAGGAGTGTCAATCCTTGCTGGCATGAGATCAGTTTACCAAATAAGCAAACATGTCTGGGTAGCATATTCACAAAATGTTTTAAAAATCTTTTATTGATACTAAATGTGTATTAGAGAGTTAAAGAGTTAAAGAAGCATCATCTTTGAATTGATTTTTAACCCCATCTTCTGTCCTTAACATCTGGATTTATTTTGTAGACAGTTTGTTGATAAAAGTCATTAAATACACTGGTAAAATGAGAATGAGTCGTTATGACATAAGCACAGAATATTTGTATATTTTAATAAATCAGTTTTAAAAAGCCCTCATAGCATTTGTAATCTATGCATTTAGTTAATAAGATGTTTATTTCTCCTTTTGCAAGGACTGTCAGAGTTTTCATATCATACAATTAATCACTTAAAAGTTTTGGATGTTTTGTGCACATTTGAAGAATACTATTGTCAAATAGAACCAAAGATCTTAAATTGGTCTTGGTTGCTACCATATGATAGTTTCTTCGAGATGTGATGTCTGATGATTGTATGGTACATTGTTCACAAACTGTGTAGTAAAGCAGCAAATAGCAGGCCAGGGAGTAAAAGACAATTCATTAAATTCTTGTTTGGAGCTCTGTAATTATCGAGAAGCTAATCTCAAATCACCCTGTAGTTTTGTAGTCACAAAAATACTTTGCCATGGATACTGTCTTTACTATAACCAATACTGAATTATATCCAGGTTAACTCTATGACATTATCTGGTAAATAAAATTTACATTTGAAATAACATTCAGTTGAGTGCAAGTGACAATCCTTTTTCTATCATTAGTTACAAAAAGTTTCATTAAGGCAGACATTGATGCCCATTTATATTAATAATAGCTACAGATACCAAGCAGATAGAAGCCTAGATGATGAGTAAACACAACTGGCAGTGAACAGTAAACTCATTGTTTGAACTTGCCAAGAGGATATCAAAACCAAAGGTTATTGTTATTACAAAGCAAGCCAACAAAGGAAGTCAACTTTGGAAACATAATAAGTAGATTTTTTTAAAAATGTATATTGGTACAAAGGTTATTTTAATACAGTGCAAGCCGACCTCAAAAGCTAACTTTGGATTCTTGTAAGATTCTTTTTGACTTTTGTTTACCCTTTCATCACTATGGACCGAAAAATCGGTTATGGGGAAGTAAGTCCGTAAACACTATGGGCCAATTTTTCGGTCTAGGGCAGTGTTCTTTAACGTTATAGTACCCAACTAAATAACATTTGGGGTACCACTAATAACTTCCATCTTGTAATGAAGATGTTATATTTGGATGATCTCGTGAGTTTAGCTTGTATGCAACTAGAAATATCGAACAAGTAGGAACTTTTAATGTGTTTTCCGAATGCTGAAATTTGTATCTGAAATGGCGGCGTTTGAAGAAATTTCAGTGGAGAGTTATTGGAAGATTTTAATAATTTCGACATGGTAAATTTGGGTGAAAATGGGAGAAGACGTCTGGAGAGACAATGGAATGCACTTGTGGGTGACAGTGATGAAGATGAAGAGGACTTTGCAGGTTTTGAACCAGATAAATTGTACACTCTGCATGATTTTGTTTGGATGAAGCTGGAAAACCAAAGATATTTGTTTCAGTTTTCTGACAAGAGTTGGGCACACCCGAGTGTTAAATGGCTCCAGGAAAGCTTTGGAATATTTTCAAATATTCTATTCAGATGAAGTTTTTGGAAAAATTGTCCATTTAACGAACTTCGGTGTGACGATCAAACATGGCAGAGGCGATATAGGTGTGTGGACAGATCTCACCTTGGAGATCATTTTGGTTCATTTTATAGAATTTTATTTATTATGGACACCATGAAAGAAATACTTGTGTTGCTACTGTGATTATTCACTAGTACATCTAGGGTCAATTGAACAAGTTTTGAGAACTTTCTAAGTTTTCTAAGAAGTAATAAAATAATTATTTGTATTTTACCTGTTGTATTACCTGTTAGCATCTGCATTTTAACAGTTGTAATTAGATATGCACATTTCATTGAATTAGTCATAAAATTTGCTTTTAACCTTGATTTTGACACCTAATTCAGTCAGATATCTTTAACATTGGCAAAGTTATGTTGTTTCATTCAAAGTCCACAAGTCATTTTGCTTTACAACTCCAGTTACTTAGTGTTGAGGACTCTATGCCTACAAAGTTACTTAGTGAGGAAAGAGTTAATGTACAAAGTCGGCTAAGACATTGAAGCTAACTTTTGTTGCTTTCACTGGTATTTTGAAATTTTTAAAAATAAATTGGAACAAGTTTTAAATTGAAACAAGTGTTTTGTGCACAGACATCGACGACCCGTCATAGCCAAGAGATTTGAAGAAAAATAAAATCATTTGATGAATTTGTAAAGGCCAGAAGAGAAGATGATTTCACAGAAAAAATGATAAATAAAATGGATGAAATTCTCTTGTACTTTCTCATTCCTGGACGGACTGATGGGGGTTTAGTGTGAGAATTAGCATGACTTGCAGATTGGAAAAAAAAACTCTGACTTTAGTCCTTGTACTTTCCACTTCAGGAGATGTTGCCTCAAATGATAATTTTTTTCACAGCATGAGAAAGCTAAAAATGTATTCATGCACCAAAAGAATGGGTCATGCATGTGCAGGACAAGGGTTGTATTGATGAGATGCTGCTGCAGTGGATTAAAGATTTTTTTTCACAAATTATAGTTTTATATCTTTTAGAATAAAACCTCTTACTGTTGAATGCCTAGCAAGGCAGCTGTTAGTACCATTTTTTACATGAGAAGCACTTGAGTGAGTCATTTTACTTGTTCTTATTTCAGAATTCTACAGCATTTGCAAGAACAGGGCAGCTGAAAGAGGTTGGTAATGTTTCATCCATGTTGGTCATAGAAATTAATCATCAGATTCATACTGTCTTTTTAAAAATGTCAATTTTGTGAGAAAGAGTCTTTCATAATTTGCTTTTAAAAGTAAATAACACATGTCATTTGTAAGTACCAGTTGAACAGATAAGGACTGTTCCAGTAAAACATATAGGCACTTTCAAATTCAACCAACCCACAACAGAAGCAATTAAAAAAATTATGATCCACCATCTAATATGTTTTAGTCAAAAATACTGCCCCCTACAGAAGCATATTTTGTTTATACATAATTTCTGGCTATGGGTCAGTGGGCAGTGACAGAAGCAATTTTAACATTGGGTTGGGTACAGAACTGATTTAAATGACAGATGACTTGAGGTAAACTACTAAATTCTTATATATTCTACTGCATATTTTTAGTTGTATTTATTCATTATAATCATTCTTTTGTCCTTTCTGCTTGTTTGTCTGTCAACCATGTATGATTATGATGCTGTGAAGTCACAGATTTTCTTGGTGGCTTATTATTTGTAGATGTAATTGATCAGATCCTTAATATGTACTAATTTAATGTCCATGAATATAAATTTTAAAATAGGGATTAATTTTCTAATACAGAAATCAAGAATTTATATCCTTACAGATTTGAATAATAGTTCAATCTTATATTGCTTTCAGAAAATAACATTAAAGCCAGTGGAAGTGGTCACATTTTCTGCATACTTTTACTTTATTTCATTTCTTGTAAGAACATATATTTCAGTTACCGACATCTTTATTTTTATGTCTTGTTGCAAGACACATAAGTTTTTTTAAAAAAAAGAGTTTTAGCAAGCTAAACATTTTATATCATAAAGTAGATTTTTAAAATTGGATGAATGTCAAATAATAATAATTAACTGTATTGTCAACAGCATCATCATCACTGAGGGCAGTACCTCTCCCCAGAAACAAAGCAAATCAAACTAAATGAACCAACTAATCTACAGTTGCAACAACAGCAAAGGTTCTAGACAGTCATTGTTGCCACAGCTGTATGAGTTTATCAGTTTTGACGCTAGTCATTTTTCTAGACCTTTGAATATTTTCAATTATGCCTTTCTGACAGTTACACCTAAAAGTTATCATCAGTTGGTACAAATGGATTTTTCATGGTGAGCATATGAGATGGAGAAGTCTTGAGCAATAATGCATCACAAGCTGCTGAAAAGTTTACATTTTAGCTCACTTCAAGTTTCTCTAATGTTATTACATACTCAAGCTATATTCATGATATCTGGATACATGCATGTGTAATAAATATTTTTTAAGGAAAGTGCAAAATGTATCAGTACTTTTTAATGATGCATTTGAATTGAGAAGCAACCAAAATCAACAAACCAACAAACTCATATTTCTGAGGCAGAAGTACAATGTATAATCATAATATACCAAAAGATTTTTCAGTCTTTAAATTTGCAAAAAAAATTTCCAACCATACTGATTCAGTGGACATAATCACCAGATTTGACTGGAACAGCCCAGAACTGACATAACCAGAAGGTTAAAATCGATTTGATACATCTTTCAAGTGGCTAAAATTCATGTTGGTTTAGTTACCTGTTATCATTTTCTCATTGATGTAAGCTTTTTACTGAACCTGAGAGAAAAAAAACACAAAAGGCACACTTTGAATCATTATTGTTGTTAAACTTCTCCATTCCAGCCTGTTCTTATGACCCTCCCCCCCATACTATTTGTCATGTTTACGATATGTATCTAAATTTGTCACTTTTCCTGCTACTATGCAAATTGTTTGTAAATATGTATATCATTGTAAAATGCAATGGGAAGACTTAATCCAAGATAGAAAACATCTACACTTTTGGATGTAATCTGCTTGAATTCCATGTTTCTGCACAAGCTCAAGAGTTCAGATCTCACTGTACTAATTCAGTTCCCATTATAAACCTGTGCAAACATCATGATAGTAAAATTCAATAACTTAAAATTTTCAAATGCTCATGATCACACTTATACCAGTAGAGACACATCTATGAAGACAGCTTTTTTGAAAAGAAAACCATAACCGCACCATGTTCTGGATCTAAAACAAGTTTAAAATGTGTACTTTAAATTCTACACTAAAGAGTCTGTTGATTTCAGTAATGAGTCTCCCAAACTCAAGTCAAGATTTGAATATACCACAGGTAAAATTAGTACAGCTGCATCTTAAATTACTATCATGTTGAACTCAAATGTTGTTTAATGTGAGACTTTAATGCCAGAACTCATAACTTCAATGATTTATGGGTTAAAAAATGACTCTTTTCTCAAACAATCCAATTTGGTGCAGATTGCATAGCTTTTTAATGATAATATGAGAATTCTTGATATGTGAAAACTACCCAAGAAACAAACATCAGATCAAGAAATGAATACCACTGGGAAAATATTGATAGGAATATGTAGAAATAATGATATTATTTTAGTGGAATATGTGGTGACAATTTAAGTTTTGATTCTACAACTTTGCGAACTACATCTCCTACAACTAATCCATTGTTTCTAACAACAATATGGCACAGGAAGTTGACCAACTTAGTCCCTTGTTCATTAATAGCTTTAGATTTTACAACACAACTAAGCACATTTTACCTGCTGACAATAATACCTGATCACAAATATTGAGATTGCAAGAAAACAGAAGTTAGTTTATTAATAGTATTAGTATCAGTAAAACTAGTGGAGATGATAAAAAAAAATAACCAGGACAAATAGATTAAGCGTGTAGTGAAGAAGCCATATGTCAGTATGACATCATCTTTTTTTGTTAATTTCCCAGTTAGTTAATGACACTGTTTCAAAATGCTGTGCAGTAGATAATGGTAATCTAATTTGTAATACAATTATCAATTGATGGCTTGGAACTATCAAAAGGTCTGTAGAAAATATTGCTATGCTCAAAATATACATAGAAATAACCAAACATAAACAGGGCAAATTGTATCCTCTTGCTTTGAGTTTACACAGACCAATTAGTCCCTTATGTTTAAGCATGTACCTCATTTGGTAATACATCTGCATCTTTTGTTGCCATAGTGGTTCTGCCAACTAGAGATCTGTAGATAAATACATAACTAGCTTGAACAAGTTACTGTTCTTTATGGTTATACAATTTTCAATATCTCGCATGTATTCTCTTGGATATCTCTATTCCAAAAAGAAAAATTTTCACAAACATGAATACTGCCCAAATTTCATTTCCTTGAATCAGTGCTTTTCTGCCTTATATGCCAGATTTTTTCTCTCTTCCATAATGCTGTAGTAGGATTTTAAGTCCATTCCCATAGTCTGCTTGCTCACAATTGGGTTTCTTGAATATGCTCAGTTAAATTTTCTGAATCCTTATTAATTCAGCTTATCTGAACGTTCAACTCAAAGTATCACAAAATCTCTCAGTGCTAAATGTCTGGAGAAAAGAAACTAAAATTTTACTGAACTTTTAAATTGCTAGCATTTACAAGATAGTTTTGAAATAACACCATGCAGGTTATCCTGTCCATCCAATATATACATCGGATTCGCACTCTACATTAATATCGGGCTCAAAATTACACACTGGTATTTTCAGTGATATTTCCCCCAATGTCCATGCTGATACACATGAAATCCATTGTCATCGTAAAATTCATTGTCATCGTTGCTATCACCAGCCAGTTTTTGCTGACTGAAAACGTCTGATGACATCCTTTTGTGACTCAGCCATTTTGTTTCCTGTATGGCCCTTTGAACTCTGAAGTCATTGACATGTGTGTGGCGAGATTTATTTAGTCATGTGACTTGGAATGTAACTAGCTAGTTCCAAGTCAGATTTCATCAATGCTATAGTTTTGACTAGTCTATAGGAGGACTAAAGATATAATGAAAGCTATGCTCACAGTATCAGAGAAAATGAATCATTTCTATTGATTTCATGCAGTTTTATCTCGATGAAAGTTCGTTAACATTTTCTAGGCCGGCTAGTATGTTGCTACCCTATGCGAACACCAAATGGTGTTGGCGAATTCCAACTTTTCAGGAGGCAATGGGCTCTTTCCCAAAACCCCAATATAAATGTCCAAATATCAAAAATGGGGTGGCAAAAGGAAACTCTTGACTAGAATCGGGTTAGATGGGATCTTCAATATTTTTTTTCTGAGAACCCCCATCAGTGATTCTTTATTTTGTTAACACAGTCCACAACAAGTGATTTTTCTAACTAACCTTCCACTGTCATAATCAAAATATTTTGAAACAAACACATACAGAAGTTTTTTTGAAGTGCAATCCCCTGGGTTGAATATGTTTTGCTGGAACAGCCCTAAATTAAATTTGCTAGAAAGGTCAGCAAAAAAATGTATATAGTATTGCAAATTCTTATTAGTTGTACTTAAAAATGATCTATTTCATTTCCACATTTTTAAACTTGATGAATGTAGCAAAAATGCACAATTTAATGATGTGACATTGTTATGATGAACTGAACTGCTTGTATATTATGATTCTAAATTCAATATTTATCCAAATTTATCTCTCTTTCAGTATCAGTACAAATTTCAGACTGTGTTTGATGAATACACCTCACAGAAGGCAATCTTTGACTATGTGGCACTGCCCCTAATGGAAGACCTAATTCATGGGAAAAATGGTATGTATTAATTATTTGCCAGTCATTTCCAGTTCAGAGACAAATCCATTTTCAGCAGTGGGATGGATCGATATCTACATTCACATGTATGTAGGGGTCACGCTACCAGGCGAAGTGGGCGAAAAAGTCGCCTCAGATCTGTAAACTTCAACTTCTGGTAGGAAAGCGAAATGATTTCACCCTCTGATTTTTCAGACGTAAAATGGCTGTAGACTTTATCATTTTTTCAATATGCAAATAATAATTTGCTTTTAAAAATATGATGGATGAAGAGTATTTTCTACTTTATGTCTATTTTTATAAATAGGGATTTTAACAGCCATATTTGTTTTGTTTTTTTCTAAAATTAGCTTGAAATCATATATGAACATTGCTGCATATAGGATATAATGCTTCGATATACTGTCTTTTCGTAAATAATTGGTCAGATAGATTCAGGAAAATATATAAGATAATGAAAACAAAATTTAAATGTGATAGGAGATTAAGCTTAAATATTTAATAATGTGGGTCAGAAAATTGTGCCAATCTCTGTTGTGAAATTCGAAACAATGCTGCAAGGTCAATGTTGCTTTCTCTCATACCGTAACAAATTTTTGTGAAAATGTGAAAAATGTGGTAGTGAAGCAAATACTATTTAGCCAATGTATATCATTATTACCAGTAGGTAGACATAATCAGGGCTGTCAAAAATCACGAAAATCCAACCCGGGTACCCGTTGCAAATTTTAATGGCTACCCATTAGCGTATGAATGTCGTACAACCGTAGACCAACTAATTGTTATCTCCATTTCTTTAATATTTTTTTTTTTATGGCGATAGAGGCTAACCATGTACTACTCAGTCTGATTCGTCCACACCGACGTAGCTGCGAATTGTCTGACCGCACGCTGTTAATTAATAAATTTATTTAGAATGACCTTTGCACACAGATGGTAGGTATAATCCAACTTTTAATGATTACTGTGATCAGCCGCGTTAAAGGCTTTAGAACACTAGCATTTTTTAAAGTATAAGTCCATTGTTAGAACAGACCACGTTTATTCATCTGCTTTTGTCCGCAAATTTGAATTACCCACGCATGCATGCCCCAGTGTGACCACGCAGTCACATAAGTGTTATTAGTTTGGAATTATAATTCTTAAAATAGTTATGGTAAAAAAACATAGTAGTATCGAAAATAGAAATATCGCTATATGTATGATGGCTAACTTTCGAAAGTTATAGAGCTATTCGACTAGAAAAACAACGAGCAATGATTACTTTGAGGCATTACGAAGATTTCAAAGTGTCTAGGTGATGATTGTTCATAATATAAATTGTGGGTTTTCTTTGATATGTTTGTTCGGAAATCAAAGGTATCCCACTGGATTTCATTAAAAGAGCACGCGATGTACCGATCATTTAGCACCCACATTCAATAGTTATTGTCTACAAAGAGGTTTATTACCTGTAGAACAAATGTTTTAACCTCGGTTTATAATGCCTCGGAGATAATGGTTTGTCCGGTTGCACAACGCCAATGAATTTTATTACTTCAAACAGACCGTCTGACGTATTGTTTATTTATATTAAGCAGAGATCTGGTTTCTACTTATAGCCATAGCTGTCACACCTGTTTGAAGTGGTTGGCGAGTGTGGCGTTTTTTTTTTTATATGGGTACCTGCGTTTACGTTTCAATACCCGGGTTTTTCTATGCGGTCAGGTACCCGATGACAGCCCTAGACATAATACAACCATAAATATGCAGTCCTATTAATTAAGCAAGAAAGTTATTAGTTATATTAAGAAAAGCCCTCCTTTTGCAATATGTGTTCATGGATGTTTAGGTTGGGGAAGAAAAGGATCCAGTTTAGTTATATAGTTATTTAGTGTGTTTATGAATAGTTGCAGTAATATTTTATCAGGAACAGTTAAATCAGGACAAAGATTATAGTTTGAGGTCACGTGTACATTTATTACTATGGACAAAATTATGGTTTTTTTCAAAGAATGCTAGAAAATATTTTTGACTGCAATTTTACAAAGCTGGTAGAAAATAAAATAAGTGGTAGTTTATTAAGCATTTTTACTATCTTGCAATTGCAACTCTAATCTTGTTACTGCTATCAGTTAAAATTAATTACAATGTATAACTTCTACTGTACTTTGTAAGTCATGTGGCCAAAATACACTGTGCATTTACCTCAATCCAAACACACATTACCACAAGTATGAATAGAATACTATTAACATAATAATTTGTATACACATACAGAATGTGTTGATAATAAACATATAACATATTTTTCAACTTCAAAATAAGACATTGCTTAAAACTTAAAAGCATACTAAGAAATAGAGCACATAATTAAATTAAGATAATGCAACTATTCTATAAGTATGTGTTTGTGGGTGTTTGTTTCACTTCTCACTGGTTAGCTTCCACTTCTCCCTGTTTTGACCAAAAGGTGAAGTCACTTCTTCCTAAAATTTAAGTCTAGCTTGACCCCTGATGTATGTATGAAGGAAAATTCTACATCATCTGCTTCAATTTTTACAATGTTGAATCACATATAATAACATGAATGAATGAAAACTATAAATTTGCCTCACATGAAGTAAACAAGCAGTGTAATTTCTTCATAGCAGTGTGCAAATTCACATTATTCTCAACCTTCAGTCAGTGTTTTGTCTGAGGAAAATAAACTTCCTATAATATATGCAATATGGTGCTTTGCTGGTATGGAAACGACTTTACGGATGACATGTACAGAGTGTAAGTGTTATGGCCACACTGGGCAGTCAAGTGAGAAATTATAAATCGGTGAAGGAAACGGTTAAGTTATGTGCATTTTTGTTTTCATGGTAAAGATTTTTGTTATTGAAATCATTAAGTGGATACATACAAATGGGGATTTATGTAAAAACTGGAACAGTTTGCTCCAGTTTCCTTGTAATATAACTTTCTTGAGCTATAGATATGGGTATTTTAGCAGGTTAGGATATGGTAGAGATATTTTCTGCTGTTATCTCTAAAGCAAATGATTCATTGCATGTAATGCTGAGAAAGTGAGGATTTATTGGCAGATTGCCTTTATGTGTTTGAATCTATTGAATCAGCAAAATACATGTACAGAGAAGATTGTTTGTGACCTGCTTCTTAACTAGACAACTTTTACATGTCTGAGATGAACACTGCCCAGATTCTATCTTGAATTATTTTTTGATAAAATTAATCTTTATTGGGCAACAAGACAAATCTGCTGAGCATCACAGTTTTCAAAAATTTAGTTGCCCGGGTACAAGCAGGTTTTCAAAATATTTCTACCCTGGGTCAATCTTGTCTACATGTTTATGGATCTCAAAAGTTAACTAAATAACTACCTGATTTTATATTGTCCTAATTCATGTTATTATATGTGATTATAGGAAGACAGTACAAGTTCTGAAATATACTAGGAGAAGCATTTTTACATTTTAAATTTCAGTGTCAACCAGAAATGTATTTATAATAAAGAGATCAAATATTATAAGGGATAGGTGTGGTTATCTAGGTGATTCGTTAATTGTGTGATATGTATTTACAGCATTATCTTGGCATCTCTATATTTATAGGTTACTGCATTTGTATGGGAAAATATGAACGAGTTTTTCGGATGGCTATACTGCACGACCTTGGGAGTGCAGTATAGCCATCCAAAAAAAAGAGTTCATATTTTCCCATTCCAATGAAGTAACCTTTTTATTATATGCTCATTTTTGTTTCATTACCAAAGACTTAATAATAAAAGTCACAACCAAATATATTTAATAATAAAATTTATTTTTTTATTATTAAAATAAATAAGTTAACAATCGTAAATTCTTCTTCAATACACAATAATAGTATTTATGCGCATATAGCTCTGCCCATCGACCTTTTGACTTCATAGCGTACCGCGTGCTCACTCATTTAAAAAAGAAATCCCATTTTGGTCTACCTGAAATTGAAATTTAAAGTCATATTATGAATGACTGCGCCATTGAACAAAGTTCCCAGCTGGTCAGGAATTGAGAGATTGTTTTTCTGTCAATGCAGCCAAATTCTGATTATCTCCTTCTGTGCTTTTTCCGCACGATGTATGTGTGGCTTCAGGGACTGGCGATGACAACAATCTGCATAACTCTTTCTGTTCTGCCATGGATAGTTTGGAATCGTAAGCTGGAAAAATATGAAAGTTTTTAAACAGAAATTCTTAAGAAGATGCTGGTTTCAATATTGTTTATTTTTTGTGAACAACAGATTCATTTCTTGCAGAGTTCTGTATAGTCTACTATGGAATGTGATTTCAATTTCAACAATGTAGTCTGGATATTATAGACCTACATATTTTAGTACACAGATGTGTAACAGTATTTGGAAATACGTAATTCTTTTTAGCAGAAAGAGTCCACAAACTACAAAGTACATTTTGAGGAGATTAAAGAGGTAAAAAGGCAAGTAGATTTATTCTCATTACTATTACCAGTTATATATGACATATTTTTATGCCCAGTCACTTGTATTATCTTTGTTGGAGGGACCCCAGCTTTTGACAGGTTTGTCACAGTTGTCTTCCTTACAGAATGATTGGTAATTCTCCCCTGAATTTGTGCCCTTTCTGCTGCTTGTTTCATCAGAGTTCTAAGTTGATTAACCCGCATTGGTCTTGGATAATACCTGCAAATTTTAATATTTGTATCGTGAATATGTTATATTTAATTCAATAATCCAGTGCACCTGCCATAAAAACCAGTTTTCTTATATTTGGCAATGTTGATTAATGCATTTCATTTTGAAAACGGTTTGGTATGTGCATATTATACAATTCATTACAGATTTTTCCCATATTTTTTGTTTTATGTTATGTAATTTTATTTTCATTAATTCTTTGCATTGTCTAAAAAAATTGTTACTCCTTTTTTCTTTGTTTATATTTTTACTTTAAATAAGGACATTAACTGAATCTTAAGAAATATAATTACCATATGTGGGAAGTTTCTGTCAGTTGCTGCATTGGAATTGGTATCAAATTAAAGGGGCTGTCGGCATTCATCATTTCCAAGGGTCTTCGTTTCAAATATTCCTGGTAAAGTTGAACAGGGTCTCGCTCCGGTGATGTTCCGGTGGAAAAAAATGCGAGGTATTGTTGATCTATAGTCATCTTTCCCCCGTACCATCAAAGGTTTTGCTATCCCTCTCAGCATATTGAAGATATTGGGTACCGGTGGAATCGGTGAAAACTGATACATCTCCAAACTTTAATTTTCTATGCTCATCTCGGCCTCTAAATCCAAACATTTTCCCAAAAAAGTAGAACAGGGAAAACTGCAATGCAGCGGGTGTGTGAGAGCCCATTTCACAAGCTGAAAATAAAGCTTCTTCGTCATTGTGGCTAATCGGCTCTGATGCTCTTGCTTTTCTTCCAAAACCAGCTTTTTTCAGTTGCATTTTTTTAGAATTTAGTGCTTTGATTGATTTATGAAATGGACGGTCTCTCAGAGAGACGGGATACCCTTTAGCCTTAAGATGCCGTTCTATGCTGTTTCTTATAGAATCTAAAGAACATGGCTCATAGTCAGAACTATTGGCTTTGCGAATCGTTATAAACACCTCAGTTAAATACGTGTTTAAATGATCCGGAATGATATTTTCAATGCAGCGCGTCTCACGTTTGTTATCATATAGCCATCGTTGAACAGTTCTGATATCACGTTCAGTAGCCAGCTTCGTTGAAAATTTCTTCTGTAATTCTATGAATTCATCCACATTCTCAACTTTGGCATCTCTACTTTCAAATGGTTCAAACAGTTGGTTTACTTCATCCACCGACAAACACAATAAATCAAAAGTACTGGCGTCTGCGTCCATTGTTTGTTTACTATAGAAAGTAGTTCTTTATTCACGTGCATCAGTCACGTGGGGGGGGGCAATATCAAGGTGTTCAATATCGCCGGATATTGAACGATTCTGACAATGTAAAGTTAACGGAGAAAAAAATGAGCATATAATAAGTTAGTGTATTGGTGTGCTACTTTTATCAAATTCATTTGAAGAGATGCTGTAAGTATGACTATATTAGATTGAAGTTGCTTTGAGATGTTAATAAAAATTAACAGCATTTTTTTATTTTATTTCTCAGGTCTTTTATTCACCTATGGTATTACGTCATCTGGAAAGACTTACACAATGACAGGCACACCACAAGATCAGGGGATGTTACCCAGGTGTCTGGATGTTTTATTCAACAGTATCGGTCATTATCAATCCAAGAAATATGTAAGTTCATAGAGGATGTTTAAACTAGGCTATTTTCATGAGATTAGAGGAAATAATGAATTGTCTGGAGTTGAGATGGGGATAACATTACACAGCATTGTTGGGCTAGACTGCTAGCAGTGTGTCTGATGTCTGTCAACTAAAGATTCAATGATTACAAGTTAACCTGTTGGGTTTGCATATTATTGTTAATTCTACATGCAAGTATGAATCTTGCGTTCTTGTCAAGCTGAAAATTTGTTTGGTAAAATTCATCCCCAAAAATTAGCATTCTACATAGAAATGTGATAGCTTCATTACATCCATTCATCTGTACATCAGTTCACACTTTATGTAACAGCAACTATGCAGCCTTTACATGTAATTGGATGCCATTTGGTTGGTGACTTGCATAAATGTGTGCTTTTTGAAAGTTTCTTCTTTTTAGGTCCAATTATGATGAAGTTTTCTATCAGTATTACATTGCTACAACGGATTCCTGTCTACAACATAGCTCATGAACCATTCATCATATATTGATGCAATTTGGTGTCTACATTGACTTGTATTCATATCAAGTAGATTTTGAAGTTATGGCTCTTGATAATTAGCTTGATGTCTACACTTGTTAAACTTATCAAGTTGTTTTTTTTAGGTGAACTGCATATTACATGTATACATGACTTTTGAAGGTTTTATCTCTCTCAGCCCATTTTTGACAAGTTAATGACCATTTTCATTAGTACTTAATCTCCACTACAGCAGATCCTTTTAATAAGCATTGCTCTGATACTGTTTAATAATTCCATGGTATGTATATTTTTAACAACAAAGTTTTTATAAGACATATTATGTAATGAAATTGTTTTAAAAAATTTGGAGTTATTAGATCCTGCTGGAATTTTTTTAAAAAAGAGATACCAGATTTTTTGACCAGCCATATTCCAAGAATTTGGTACAAGGCAATAATTTATAGTATCGGAATATTTTAACTAAATGTAGACTGTTTGTAATTGTGTTTCTCCAGGTTTTCAAACCAGATAAGATGAATGGGTATGAGGTCCAGTCAGAAGCAGATGCCATGATGGAAAGACAAAAGAAAGATATTATCCCTGGCATTATCCCTGGAACACCAGGGAATCCACGCAAGTAAAAAAATATTTTGACTTATCTTTCCTTTCCCTTTTACCATCAAAATAAGTGTATTATCATGTATGTTTAATGTATGGGCTGTTCCAGTAAAACATACCTGGGATCCAGGAAAGGCACTTATAATGTAGAGTTCTCACCCATAAATGCAATTTAGAATTTTCTGATAATTTTAATATGAACTCTGTGAAATCAAAGTACCTGGCATATATTTTTTTTTCAAAAACTGCTTTCCCTGGGTACCATGTTAACATTGTGTTGCCCTTGCCCATGGGCAAGTACCTTGCTAATTTGAGCGAAAATTTGCTTGTCTTAGAATTTTCTGATAATTTTAATATGAACTCTGTGAAATCAAAGTACCTGGCATATATTTTTTTTTCAAAAACTGCTTTCCCTGGGTACCATGTTAACATTGTGTTGCCCTTGCCCATGGGCAAGTACCTTGCTAATTTGAGCGAAAATTTGCTTGTCCCAGGACTCTGGCTATTATTTACAGAAGTCTTTTGTTCCAAAATACTTTCCTAAAATTTAAAAAATTAAATTTTTGGGGAATACAATTTTGGACGAGTGTTTATTTTTTCATGTCAACAAGCACCAGTATAATACTTTGGTAAATGCTAAAAAGAAAGAGACAAACTGAATACACATAACAAGAAGCCATATTTTTAGACAATTAAAGATGTGTAAGAATGGGGGCAGATAAGAAAGGAATGGAAAGCTGCTGATAATTTCTGAGGAAAAATTAATTTCAACTGCAGTAATACATTACTAGTACAATTGCATTGGTTCCTTTTCTGTGACTCTAGCTCTAGTCCAAGCTAATTGTTCGGAGTATTGGAGGGCCAGAATGAAAAATGTTAATATTTATATTTATTGCATTTTTACCAGAAGAGCTGCAAGTGGATACTATTCTCAGTAAACGAAATGAAGGACGATTATGATTATGTTGCGTCTTTTTCACGTTTGTATAGAAGAATAAAAGGTGTTTGGTCACATTTCTTTTAGTAGAAGATACCTTATTAAAGATTTTATTTTCATGATAAATAATTGTTAACAGAATTTCTAGCATTCCTCTCTGGCTAAAATAAATGATATATATAAATATATAAATGATATATTCTAAGACAAAAAAAACCCTAGTATATGTTGTTTAGGTATATTTAGATAATAAATTCTTATTTGTGATTGCTGCCATACTACCATTGGATTGCAGTCAGTGATTGGCTTCATGTTGTAGAACAAGTCTGCACCTGCAGGTAGTTAATTCTTTCCTCTTTAATCACTAAAAATTGCATCAGTACTGTAGCAAACCACTCGGTAGAAAGGTGAAGTCATGATATTGGCAGTTATTAAAATTTTCTGGATATGGTAATAGCAGACCTGCCAACTCTTACGATTTTGCCCTAAGTCTTCCGAAAATTTCCCTTAAAATACGGGCTTACAGCGTAAAAGCAAAAACTACAGAAAAATGTTCATTGCCAAAAAATCCAGAAAATTTGTTTATCCGTGTTTGATTTGATCCTGGTTTCATATTAGAATTAGTGAAATTCGTCAGGGAACCAGACTAACTTTATAGCAGCACCTCAGATGCTTTAAACTGCCTCTATTTGTTCATGTGAAGCAATTGCATGATCCAACTGTTGATTATAGAATTTGTTTAGAAATGTTGTCCAGCAAGCGATGCACGTTTAAGACAAAAGGAATAATAAACCTCTTAAAAAGTGTTAATAATCAACACTGAAGAATAAAACGGAATATTCAGATTCTTGTGAATAAAATATGGAACGGACACAATTTCATTTGTTGGACATCACATGCCAATTTGAGTATGACTCGTGGTGGGAGATATGATTTCATTATATGCAATTGAAAAAGATAAGAATTACGTTTTGTTGAGACAGCAAGAAGCCATTGAGCTTGAGTTTATGCAACTGTACTGTTGGTAAATAATGTCTACACGTAATTTACAATCTCTTCAGTTGAACATAATGTTCATTTTTGCTGCATGTATCAAATACTGAACTTTTAATTATGTTTAATTGAGCTTTACAATACAGTATAGGTTTATATTTTTTATACCTTACCAAAAAACTGTTCAATCTTACAAAAAAAATTAGCTGCCTTACCGAGATGGACTTGTCAAGGTGGGCAGGTTTGTAATAGTAGCAAACTGGTAGTCAGATCCATTGACATTCTTTCCAAAACCTCAACCAACATTCCCAGAATGGCATGTTGTGTCAAAATAACACAAATTAAAAACTACATCAGAATGTATATTCATAAGTGAAAACCCTCATTTATTATCTTTTTAATGGATTTTAAAATTCTGTTGTTGAGACATTAATATTATTGAGTGTCCCCACCAACACTGCATGGTAAATTTCAAAGACATTTAATTACTGTATAATACTTGATTTTGGACTTAGGAGGCTGTGTTTGTTGCTTAACAGTTTTGAAATTATTGCTGCAGGCATCTGATTGAAGCATCTGAAGCCCTGGAAATTGAATGGAAATATTTGTTTATTCTTTATCTTTTTACTTTTTACTCTGTTTTTTTTATCAGTATGCTTCAAACATCCTTGACTGTTTTTAAGGATTAACTTAAATTATCAAAAGCTTTTAATTTTGTTACATCTAGAGAAAGGTCTTAATATGTACAGAAAATAGATGATACTGTCATGCCTATTTTTCATGTACATGTGTGTCTCAGTATGTTTTAAATGACTTCGACATTTAGCTTAGGAGAAGGTTGGTTCCATTCAAAATCCATTGTTGTATGCATTTGATGCCACAATTCTCCAAGTTTCAACAAAATGGTTACAAAAGACTGTCTTGATGCTTTTCTGGGATTCTCACTGAATCTGAGGTCAAATATACTATTAGTTGACAATTATACTGTGCTCCACCATTGCAATTGCAGATTACTTCATGTCTACATATATAGAGGACACAGATTGGACAAGATTAGAAAACTAAGTTTATCAAGAAATGTCATGTACTGTCTTTGCTTTTTTTTATTTTGCATATTTTCTATGACTATATCATTGGAAATACAAAGACTCTCCTGGGTGATTTCTCAATCCTGCAGCCCTTTCTTAAGTAGACAAATCCATAACGTTTTGTAAAATGGTAAAATCAGTACATTTGTAGATTTCTTGCTTTCCAGGGAGAAGACAGATTTTCAGGTGGATTCAGGCAGAATTATTGACCCTTCAAAAATCACTGATATTGATGAAGATAACACCTTTGCAGTATTTGTATCCTACATTGAGATCTACAACAATTATGTCTATGACCTACTGGAGGAGCTGCCCTTTGATCCTATCACGGGCTACAAGTATGTATTACTTTTTTTGTCTTAGCTTGAAAAGTTATTAAAAGCTGACTCGCTTGGCGTTCAGCATTAAAAGATAAGTGTACAGATTGGTCTACCTGGTGTCAGCATAATGTGACTGGGTGGGATGGCCATGTCACATGTCTGTGGCATGATGCCCTAATGCTAGACATCACTGTAAACTGTCACACTGCAGACATCATAATGATATGATTGAAAAATTGTTAAAGCTACATTATAAATCTTAAATCACACAAACACACACACACACAAACAAAATAAATCAGGGTTACATAAATCACTCTGAAATTTTTCCATAAAACATTGGCAGATAATTACAGAACATATATCTGGAAATAGAGGGTTAGCATAGATTCTTGGTTTTTTATTTCTTGTGGTGTTTTGCCTCCCCTATTATCTTTGTCTTTGCCTCTCTTTAAACTCTACATATTCTAGTTTAAGTTTGCAATCTTGTTATGATGATATGTATCTCCATTTTATGTTTCTGTGTTTTTCATCCCTATCTGTACCCAAAGTACAAAGTATTATTAAACCATAAAGAGTCAATAAACTTGACGGTGTGCAGGGGCCCAAAAATAATTTTTCAAACCGTTTATTAATGTCATCAGCAGTTTGGGGTTTGTTTCATTTTCTTTTCATCAGTCCTTTCTGTTTACTTTTTAGGACCTCTTTTGCTTGATATAATTCAGGGCCATAAGCCAAGCTGCAATTGTATCTGTTGTCTCAGATATCATTCAAAACATCCCATCGTAACTGTAATAAATAATAAATAAAAAGCCTTGATCTAGGCAGGCTCTCTTTTCTATCTCTTTTTTTTTTAGTTGTCATCCATGTTGGGGAGGGCCCAAATCGCTTTGAGTCAAGTTTTTTAATTCATAAGGTCCTTTAGCTTTTAAAACTGAATAAACTTTGTGCTTATTATGTAATATTTATTGTGTGTAACCAGTTATTCCTTATTGCACTAATTCAAAAGTTCATTTCTATTTTAACAAACTGAAAGTGTTATCAATTGTACTATGCTATCATTTTATTTGCTGAGTCAATATGTAGGCCCTTTTTTATCTCTCAGTGTTGTTGGCTCTTATTCACTTCCTTATTCTGATGAATTGAAAGCAAAAATCTTGAGAGAATGCTGGCACTTCATGTATAGGGTGCATATCATTGTTTTTCTACAGATATCCTTCAAGTAGTTTTACGTGTCCCAATGTTTTATGTTTGGTATTCACATTTTCATGCTCTAAAACAAACTTTGTGACATATTGTTTGTCCACTTCTGTCAATCTGCTCTCTTTGACCATTTCAGTGTTTTTTATTTCCACTCTTGATTTTGTTTTTTTCTTGGACGAAAGATGGTTTGGATTCAGAGACATGTATTTCATTTGTTATGTAGTCATCCAAAAGAAAGGAAAGATCTTCTGCCATAGTTCATGTTTAACATAATTTGTGAAACTTCCATCCTACAAAATGCATGCTGTATACATGGAATAGGTTCCCATTGTGTGGTAAACATTTATGATTTTTGCTCTCCTACTTCTCAAGATGTTTCCTAGCTTGTAGTCCATTTCTTTTTGTCCTTTTTTAATCATTTTCTTTGTAAATCTTCTTTTTGTAAGTTTATTGTTTATCTCCTCCAAAAACTATTTTGTTAAATGCCCCCGAAGTGTTGGTATCTAATCAGAAAATGACTCCATCAGACCAAGCAGAAGACAACAATGGTTGCCTCCCTTGATAAAGTATTCCATAGCACTTGGAGACCATAACTGAGACTACTGGTCTGAGATAACCAGACTGAGATAAGAAAAGTAAGGCTAGCAAGACAGGTAGATTTATCTGTGGCATGGAAAAGAAATAAATCTCTCAACTATACTTAAGAGTTATATAGGTGTATGTAAGAATATAATTTCAAAATTTTCGAGTTTTCTCTTCATGTTTTATCAAATTTCTTGCCGTTTAAGCAGTGTATTTGCCAAACTAATAGTTGGGATTGGGTACTGTTGCCAATCTGGGCATTTTAAGCATGCTAAAGTCTCTTTTCAGTGCAATATATCCATGAAAGAGAGCATTTGATGCATATTTGCCTTACAAGTGAAAAATGTATAAATGATGGAAGTGGATGTCTGAATTACATATATAATTTGCTATCATTTGTAGCATATTAAACCTCAAGAGGTCTAAGACAGGGTGTGAGGGATTTTGCTGTGGGTGTTTGGGGGTGGGGTGTTGCCATTATTTTATTTTAATTATTGCAGAAGTCCCACCCAGGCTCATAATTGCATTAGTTAACTTACCCAAATGAATTCAAATGTGTTTTTTTTTTAAAAAAAAAATTATGCTTCAGTGATTACTTTGATCTATATATACAGCAGTAGAATGGGAGAGAGTAAACATTACACAGAATCCTTTTTTTAAATTCCAGACCTCCACAGTCAAAGATACTTAGGACAGATGCTGGTGACAGCATGTATGTGATGAGTTGTACAGAGGTGGAAATCAAGAGTCCAGAGGAGGCATTTGAGGTTTTATATAGAGGTAAGGTTACATTTTAATGAATTTTTTTTTTTTTTGCATGTTGGCACATATGATAAGTTTAGCCTAAGTTAAGGCTTTTCAGTAGTGGTTTATCTATTTCAGATTATAAGCAGGCATCCATTTATGTGTACTAAATATTTAAGTGACTATATGCAATATTTCTTGTTAGGATTACATGAACTTCATTATACTTACATAAAAAAGGATTAAATAAAACATTCTTTGAAATTGAAGATGAAGGTAAAAAAAAAAACATACATTGGGATGTGTGTGTGATCAGTTAATTATTCAATGTAAATGAACAAATTGTTTTCCTGTGGAATTATTTTTTTTCTTCTGTTTATCAAATATTACACATGAATGTACATAGGGACCAAAAGCATTTAATATGCAAAGTATCTTGATGTCTGTATAATGCAGGTCAGAAGAGAAGGAAGGTTGCTCACACATCTCTGAATGCAGAATCCAGCAGAAGTCACAGCATCTTTAATATCAGGCTTGTACAAGGCCCTCTAGATATCCGTGGAGAGGAAGTGCTACAGGTACATACAAAGAAATGTCTTTATTATCACACATTTTCTGCAAGATCAGAATTTTCCAGGCAGTTAGCTTTTAACATTACTTGATCATCAGATAATGTAACAAACCACAAATGACAATTTGTAAGTGATGTTTATGAGCAGGTGTTCTGTATAAAGAGGTAGTTTTTGTATTATGTATAAATATAGTCAACTAAACTTGGTTGTTATAGATGCATGGTTTTTTATGTAGGTTGCTGTGGCAGATTTGCTAGCAGCCTTGTGTTCGAATACAGAATTTTAATCTGAGACATCACAGAAGCTCTTGGCTGGCATGCAGAGTCAACCTTCTCAAGTGTATATCTCATGTTTTTAGTTCTGTAGAGGCAAAACCTGAATATGTCTGGTCCTGTGGCTGCAGCCCAGATGACCAATGGACCCAATTAAACCAATAAGAGCCTTTTAGGTTCATGATATTCACCAACAAAACTTTTGATGGTAAGATTTGAATAAATAACTTCTTAACCTAGAGCGATCACATGTGATCATAGACTGTGTTGCTTAATTTATGAAATTTAAGTAGGCTTTTGCTGACATAGGTAATCCAATTTTGAGCCCCCACTTGTTTTCAATGTCCAGTTACAGGGTTCACTTTCCAAGCACGAGGCAAGAAGAGTGTTCCGGTGAACTGCCTTTCTAAGAGGGGCAGGAATGTACTCACATAATGGTGTCAGCACCAATTCATAGCAGAGTTTCTGTTCAAATGGGAAGGAGACCATTGGTGAACTTGTTTGGGGCCTCTTTGAAGAAAAAGTACCCCTTTTGTGTGTCTCTGTTCCCAGATCAGGCTTGGGCAGTGAATGCCTTTGGTTTGTGGTGGGGTTGTATTATTCTTATGCCTTTGCACCATGCAGAATGATTCTACAAATGTGCTACAAAGTCAGAATGATTCCACAAATGTGCTACAAAGTCAGAAGGATTCCACATTACACAAATGTACTACAAAGTCAGAAGCTCAGCTGCCTAACTGATTCTCATTGTCTGTAGTCCCAACAGTCCTGGTTCAGTGATCTACTCAACCTGTTGCTTGCCAAGTTCAAGAGATTATATCAATGTTAAAGACTTAATGTCTCAGCACAGAGGCTCTCTTCTCTACATGAGGGGCCCCAGATTGGTACAGTGGTATAGAGTGCTCACAAATATGGATCATTGCCATCTCACCTCTGTGTGGGTTCAAATCTCCAGTTCGGCCAGTGTGGGCAAGTGAGAAGGCATGCCAGAAGCTTCTCGTGAGTTGGTAGTGCTTTCCAGGATATTCCTAGGCTTTTCTAACACCATTTATACTGGCTGCCATGTATATCTTATCTTGTGCAATAACAACAACTCCACGAGTCCATGATTCTCCACCATCACACTTGGCTCACCTTGAGCGATAGCGATCAATTTGCCTAGACCATTGAGCAAAGTTAGCAATTGCAACATCCACATCTGTAAACCATGATAATTTGGCCATCAGTCTTACAGAAATGATCCTAAAATCTGGCCTAAACAAACTGAAGCAAAACTTGTGAAAATAGGATTGTTGCTGTAAAATCCTGTTACTGGCTTTTTCTTCTTTGATCTGGATCCAGGACTGATATTGGATTCTGTGGAGTACCTCATTTGCTTTAAAATGCATATATTTCCTCCTGCAAAATGTTTGCACAATGAATATAGAAATTTAAAAGAAATGGCATCCATTAAGCAGTACATGTTCAAGACAAGAGATAATGAGCCTCTTAAAACATTTTAAAAGTACAGAAGAATAAAAGGGAATATTCAGATTCTTTGATTTATTGGGAAGAAATGACAGGAAAGGGAAAAATTACATTTATTTGCACATGTTGATTTGGATATATCTTGTGGTGAGATACATGATTGCCATCGTTATGTGAATGGGTGCCATGGGGCAAGGATTATATCAGATTGAAAGGAAAAAGCCATTGAATTCCATAGGGTTAGGTACTGCAGTATGTGAAATTATACTAGATGTAATTAACATATAAGTATACTTCACTAATTGTTTAGTTGAACTTAATGTTTACCATTGCTGCATCAGTTTCGAATCATACTAGACTTTGTAAATGCATGTTGTCCAACTTGACAACAGCAGTACCATAAAATTTCTTAAAACTGGTATAAATTATAGGAAGAAAATAAAACTAATGAGAATGTCTTGTTGGGGTTGTCATGTCTGCATGATACAGACTAATGGGCAGTTCACTCTTTTGGTAAATGATGCAAAGTGGACAGTCTTATGATCTTATTGCAGTAGGAAACTTTTGAGAGCAGTTGCAGATTTTCTCCATGATTTTCAGGAGGAGAATATAATCAAGCTCCATCTTTCTGAGCTTATCAAGTATTGTAAGCAGCAGAGACTGCTATTTTGATGATGAGATGGAATATCATGCAGTTCTCAAAGCTACATTAATGACCAGAGTAGAGCTTCCTTTGATAAACTTATCTTTACAACTGTCTTCCTGCTTCACCTCAGCAATTGCAAGAAGAGCTTCATGCCTTATATGTGGACAAGGATTGTTCATGGTTCCATAGTTATTACAAAACTTTCTTTTCATTTCACACCTAGGTTTTTGGCGTAGTCAGCTGCTTTCACTAGCTCCACACACTGCTGACATCCCCAGTTTCAGTTAGATAAACTGCTGGAATGATATGGTTAGACTTGTCTGCCCAGTTAGAGCTTTACAGTTTTATTGTTCCACTAAATATTAGAAAAGGGTGGGAAACTCTGCTCCTAACTCTTAAGAGCTGTGCTGATATTTCAGCATTCTTTTCTTCATCCCCAGGTGGATTGTTGTCATTCACAGGCAAGCTCCTTTTCTTTTTTTGAACATTCCTTAAAAAGGCAGTTGGAATGAAGAACTTGAATGAGGGGATTTAGTCCTGGATGAGGTAGGCAAAGCAGTAGTGATGGATTACTATTATATAATTCTGTTTGGTTTTATACCGTGCAAGAAAGCTACATTTGAAACACTGATGTTTTTAAACTTTTTTTTTTCCACAGGACTCTGACAGGTTGTGTGTTAGTCAGCTGTCCCTGGTGGATCTAGCTGGCAGTGAGAGGACCAACAGAACCAAAAATCAGGGAGACAGGTTGAAAGAGGCTGGTAAGATGTCTTCATTACTGCATAAATGACTATTTTTCCAGTTAAATCTTTTAAGTGCCCTGAAAAATTTTGAAATTTTGATAAGTCATTTAAAGTTTTGAAAAAATCATGGTATTTGGTTATTTTGTATTATCATGTCACATTTTCATTTGTCAACCTACTTAATTTCGACAATGGATTTGTTGGAGTATGATCCCCTAAAATAGTCATAGACTACTTTGAGGTATCCTGCTGCCATTCAAAGTCATTGTAATTTTGGCACTCAGAAGAGAATGACATATCCAATAAGATGAAGTATGCCCAAAGCCAGCTGTAAAATATGTTTTTAAGGGGTCCCGAGTGGCCAAGTGGTCTAAAGCGCTGTCCGTTACGGATCACTGCCATCTCACCTCTGTCTGCGTGGGTTCGAGTCTAGGATATGTGAGAAAGCTTGCCAGTAGATTCTCATGGGTCGGTGTTTCTTTCTGGTGATTTCCCGGTTTCTTCCTCCACATTAATACTGGCCGCCATGAATAGCCTATCGTGTGCTGACAAATGGTGTTAAGCCCAACAACAACAACAACAAATGTTTTTGTGTTAAAATTTTGTGTTAGGTAAGTATTAGAAGTCATAAATTTATGTAGTAGGTAATTTTAAAATTGGCAAAGTGGTCTTGGAAAAGTTGTAGAATTGTGTATTTTAATGATCGCAGGAACCCTAATATTAGTTTAACAAAAGAGTGGATTGATTAAAAGGTCAGATGTCAAGTTTTTTTAGTTGCTTGCTTGTGTTCTATAGTCAAAGTGACCTAATTACAGTTTGAAGATTTAGTATGTTCATTAACATAGACAACTGATGCATATGGGAAAAGCTTTGCCACTTAATTTTTAAAATCCTTTGAAGATTTATGAAAGTTTTGAAAATAATTGGTAATGTGTTTTCTGATTACATATTTCATACAAGGTAATATGTAATATTTTCAATAGGAAATATCAACCAAACTTTGATGGTGTTGAGAACATGTCTGGAGGTCTTGCGAGAGAATCAGAAAAATGGAACAAACAAGGTAATAATATTAAGAGTTTTTTTTTTTTCATTGGACAGAGGTTATAAAGTTGTTAAATGTTCCCCTACAGTACTATCTGATAATGTTCGTGGGATATTACCTTAAATTGTTTTGCATCCTGACCTTTTCTTTTATATGCTTCCATATTTAACACACACACGGATTTGCAAATATTGCACACATATACACACTCACACAAAAAAAACAAAACCTATTAAATTGCCTGTATCTTCCTGGTTTTTAAATGAAATATTTTATTTACGCATCAGATAAAAATGTCATCATATTCATGACAAATTAGTAACAACAAATTCATATTCCAGCAGCTGTGAATTTGGTCCACTTTTTTGCAAACTCTTCAACTATGTTACCTTTGCAAAGGAAATAATAGTATATTTTTCAGGATCCTAAGACCAGTATACGTGTGAAAAATGTATAATCTTTTCACTGTCCCAACACTTGCTTACACAAAAATATATATGTCAACCATAATGCATTTGGCGTAATCATTAGGGTTTTTTTCCCCTCACTATATTACACTTACATGTAAATGTATATGGATTGTACATTTTTCCCCTCCCCCCAAAAATCAATAATTTTCATTTCTACTAACATCTCATTGATCCCATAGACTATATTCTAGAAAAGATGGCTTCTACATAACTATGACATAAGACAGACCTGTTTACCCGACCGTATTTGTACGGAATAAAGCCCATCCGTACGGTCATACGGTCATTGAACTGAAAATACGATTTGAGGTTGCATTTATTTATTACTTTTTTAAAATGAATTTTTTAAGCCGTTTTTTTTTCTCATTTCGTTGTATCGTCTCATCGGTCCGCATCCGCGTCCGCATTTTGTGCCACGTCACTTATTTTGACATTCTCAACATCCGGTTGTTTAAACAAAGGAAAATGCCGCCGACAAGAAAGTTTCAGCACGAAACTGATGATGAAAATGGAAAGTCTAACACAGAAAGCAGCATTTTCTACCAGTTTATTCTACTCTGTGGCTATGCCTTAAACCATCGTCAAAAGGAGAACATTTTGTGCATTGCACTGTTTGCAACTTAGACTTTTCCTGTGCACATGGTGGAAGGAATGACTGTTCACGGCATGTGGAATCGGAAAATCATACAAAATTGAAATCATTAGTGAATGGAAATAGAAACATTTTGTCAATGATGAAAGGAAAGGAAGTCAGTGATCAAAACATAGTTCAATAACAAAAAACACATGCTGAGGCGATTCTATGTGATTTGATCACAAATATGAATTTGTCATTGAGTACAGCTGACGAGTTAACGGAAGCAATGAAAAATAATTTATGAACCTTATTTCCATTCTAGTAAATATTGACAAAGATGATACTAGATTTTACCAGATAAATAAGATTGCCTTCACCTATCTAGATAAACTTATTATTTTCTAAGTGGATGGGTGGTAACCATGTCTGTCATAATGTTTTATATCAAGTCCTTAACCATGTAAAATAGAGAATTGGCTTTAATAACAATGTTATGGATATGTGTGAAGCTGAGAAAACAGAATTTCTAGAGAAAGTAACGGAGGTAAACAACAGAATAAATTTGGTTATGTTGTATTTTTTTGTGGTTTTTATCACTATAATATAAACAGGATGTTTAAGTCAGTGGTGTTTAATTTCTGCATATTTGTGTCTTGAAACACAGAATTAACTGAATACCAGCGTCTTTGCAAACTAGGAGTTATTTACACAATATTGTATAGTCATTATGTCGTGTAATACTACATAATGATAACTATAGTATATTGATAGTAGTTATTATTTGTGTGCTGAAAATACTGACTGCGGTCTGAAAATACTGACAGGCATTGCTTAAAATACTGACAGGAAAATTTATGGGTAAACAGGTCTGCATAAGAGTACGCTTGTACATATACTTGCAGGCACTTTCCTAACATTATTATGTTCTATTTATAACAGCTGTCTTATTGCCAAGAAACATGGTGGTTTCTACTTTCAAACTTTAATCTTCAATCTTTGCTCGCAGGTTCTGTCAGACATGCCTGCTATCCTGCATTTTGTGTATTAGTCCCTCAAAATGCCCAAATTTGCCTTTGCATCCCACAAATAAGCATTTGGTGTTGAAAATCTGCAAAAGTGGGGATAAAAAATCTGCATGCCATAAAATATGCTATCACGACCAGAATAAGAAATTATCAAATCTGCGTATGAACGTTGTTTTAAAAGAGCCATTGCAAACACATGTTCTGAGGCGGTTCTAATGCAAAAATCTACATTTACAGATTATTTTATATTCTGTTTACAATGTGTTTCTTTTTTATTCTGGACACAAAATTCATGGCTTCTAAAAAGCAATTGGATATTGATTAAAGTGTTAGAAAACTTATGTCAAAACAAAGCTCACAATGGTTTTGTAAAGAACCTAATGGAGAGTATGAATTTATAAAGTCAGGAAAAAACAAAATGCTTTCTGCAACATCTGTAATTGTGAATTTTCAATAAAGTCTGGAGGCATGTTTGACATACACAGACATGTTTCAGGAAAAGGCATTTTGATCTTGAAAAGGAATTTGAATGCTATAAGAAAATTGTTGGAACTTTTTCATTATTCACTGGATATAGTGCGACTTTGTCTTCTCTGCCTAAGTCTGATGTAATTTGAGCTGATATTTTTGTAGATATTATTACGGAACTCAATCTGCCTATGAGCACACTTGATACATTTTCAAAGGCTTTTTCAAATTATGTGTAGTGACTCTGACATAGCTAAACAATTTTAGCGTAGTAGATCAAAAAGAACTGCTTTTGTTAAAGAAATAGTGGCCAATACTACATTAACATTAGCTGAATGAAATTGCCTATTTAGTTTCTACAGATGGAAGCAGTGATCAAGGAAACTTCAAGATCTTTTCTCTTGTTATCAGAACTGTTGATTCAGTATCATCGTCATTAACATCTCTGAATCCCTGTTTGTGAAGGCTTTGCAACAGGTGAACAAATATTCAATCTGAAATTGAACGAATTACAAGTTCATGGCATTCCTTGGAAGAATTGCTTGGCTTGGATTAGATAATGCCCCTGTTATGGTTGGGAAGTACAGAGGAGTCTATGTGATTGAAGAGTATCCAAGTTTATATCTTCAGGCTGTATGTGTATCACCCGATACATATAGCAGCAGAAATTGGTGCTTCATATCTGCCACTTAATATTGACCAGCTTCTAATTGATATATTATTATTTGGGCAAAAGCAGTAAATGGCAAGTTTGTGTATGTCAGTAAATTTGGCAGCAGTTAAATTTGTATTTGTAATCAGTGTAAATAAGGTTTTATTTTTGTTTTAGGATTTCATATTATGTAGTACTGACCAACAAAGTGTAATGAGCTAGTGTCATGGAATAATTTTTCCACTAATTGTGTTCAGAACTGACTAATTTTTATCCGTTTTTACTAATTGCAATTCTGGAGGTTTGGTAGATCTGGATTACTTTATTTGTCCACTTGGATTACACTTTTTTCTTGACAGGGGCTGGCATGTATGCAAAAATTTACCCTGTCAGTAGCTGCTTTTAACTAAATATGATAGTTATTATTTTGTATATAGATATTGTCTTTCTCCAACATGAAATAAAATAAGGGTAAATAATGACCTCATAATTAACATGATACTTAGTTTATAACAGGAGACCCAAGACTGACCTGCAGTACTTAAAGTGCTTATAGTGCTTAGCATAACTGATATCCTTGTGTATTCCTAGGAGTATTTTATGCAGATTTTGCATTATTTGTTTTTAGCACCTTTCTTTCAAATCACATTTTAGCCAAACATCATTGTCATTTTATTTACTTTGTTTCTCTTGCTGACAAGGTGGCTTTTTTTTTACTGAAGACAAATTAACCATATGAAAAGACAAACCTGTTCATGGAATTAATGAGTCTGTTGTCTTCAACTGTGTAACAGAAAGGAAGTGAAACACAATTTGAATAAAATTCAAAAATTTATTTCTTGCAGTTACAAAGGGAAAATATAGGAAAAATATAGGAAAAATATAGGAGACATAGTATTGTGAATCACAACTATAGAATGTTCTAAATATTGAATGTCCTGATGTGCCACAATGACTCAGTCCAGTCAATCTTTGAATATCTCATTAATCCAAAGTAGAGTTTTTAGTCGAAAAAGCCAATGAATACTTTTATTATTCCAATAATTAAAATAAATATTTCTTCTAGATTTACTTCTAGCAAAGTACAAATTTTCTAAGGGCTGTTACAGTAAAACATATATCCCCCCTGGGATGGCACTTCAAAAAAACTTCTGTAGGAGGTTGTGTTTCAAACTATTTTGATTCTGACAGTGGAAGGTTGATTAAGAAAATGACTTATGTTGTGGTTTGTGTCGGGTTGTCAGAAGAAAAAATATGAATATAGATTTAAAGATTTATAGATTTAAAATTGCATCTAACTCCCTCTTAATGATCTAACATGAATATAAAAAGTAGTTCAGAACATGATGCCAGTACACGCTAGTGCACCTAATTTGTACAAATTTGCGTACTTTTAAAGCAGTAATACACGTTTTGCAAATTATGTCAACGTTACAGATATAAAACATGCTTTGCGAATCAATTTTTATTTAACTTTTTAAAAGTGTATTTTGCGACATTTGCATTGCCAGTAGCAGTGCTTGATGCGACAATATTCAGGAAGGCAAACATTAAAATAGCTGGATACTTAGGTTCGACATGAATGGCTGTTGAACTACCTATGTTTGGTTCATTGGCCCTGGAACAAGCATTTGTCAGAGTTTTAACCTTACTTTTATTATATTATTATGTTAGTATTACAAATGCATGTTTCAAGTAAGGGCCACACAGGAAATCAAAATGGCTGAATCACAACAGGGTTTTTCTTCAGACAACGTTTTCAGTCGGCAAATACTGGCTGGTGGTAGCTATGATGACAATGAATTTCATGTATATCAGTCTGTTGGACATTGGAAAAAATACTGGAAATACCAGTGTGTGATTTTGAGCACAAAATTGATGTTGAGTGTGTGTCCGATGTTAATTTTGGATGCACAGAATGCCTGTTATATTTATTAAAGATATTCATGTTGGAACAAGCAGACTATGGAAATGTTGGAGTCAAAACCCTAATACAGCATTATGGAAGAGAAAAAACTTAGCCTAAGATGCAGCAATGCACTGATTTGTGTAAGTGAATCTTTGGTAGAGTTCATGTTAGTGAAAACTATTCTTTTTGGAACAGAGATATCAAAAAGAATACCCATGGCCATGGGGCCATACCTGTGAGATGTTGAAAATTGCACAACCATAAAGAACAGTAACTTGTTCAGGCTAGTTATGCATATGCACTTCAGACAGCAGAAAGTGAAATGGAGTTCTCAGCACAGAATAATTTTTCATACACAGAGGAGGATCACATTCAGAAACAACATATTAATGCTCATAGTGTACATCAGAGAACCCCCATACAACATAATTAAGTGTGTATAAATCTATAGTTGCCAGAACCACTATGGCAACAAAAGAATAACTAAACTAACTTTCCCATTATGCAGACATATTATTAAATGAAGTACATGCTCTCTGTTAAAAAAAATGACATTAAACATAAGAAACTGACTGAACAGTGTAAACTCGAAGAAAGATGGATAAAATTTGTCCTGTTTGTATTTGGTTATTCCTATGTATATTTTGAGGATGATGATATTTTCTGCACTTTTTGGCACTTAGTTCCAAGCCATCACTTGGTATTGGTATTTCAAATTGGATTACTATTATCTATTACATAACATTTTGAAGCAGTGTCATTAAATTATGATGAAATTGATGAAAAAAAAAATGCTTGTTGTCATTCTGAGATATGAATTCTTTACTACACTAATAATCTGTTTCATTATGATTCTTTTTTACCATCTCCTTAGTTTTACTGGTACCAATACCTTTAATAAAATTTTAACTTCTATTTTCTTCCAATCTAAATATTTGTGATAATGTATTAAAGGTGTGATAAAAGTAAAATGTGCAAGTTTTGTTGTAAAATCTAAGAGATTTTAGCCCACAGCAGAGACCTGATTTGATTAAATGGAAAATCTCAAGTCAAATCAGAAGCTGTTATGTGTGTGTGTGTGTGTGTGTATATATATATATATATATATATATATATATATATATATATATATATATATATATATATATATATATATATATATATACACACACACACACACAAATTTCAAATTTACGAAGGATAATGACATGGTTTTTATATTTTATGTTCGTATGTCTAATGAAACGAAAAGACTAGTTGACCAATGGTCTGTTGTCTTAACTTCAGCATGTACTGAGATGTAACTTTTGTTGGATAAGACAACATCAAAGGATTTCTGAACTTATTTTAAAATGCATGTTGTGTTTTGTTAGGTACTTAATAAGGAGAACTAATTAATGATTGTATTTAAAAGTATGGTCTATAAAGTCCTTTGTTCATTTGTTAATAAATACCAGTAGATATTTTAATGACAATAAGAGTTTATGCAATGGACACATGGGCGCCTGCAGGATCTTTTACAAAAGTTGGGGTGGGTGGTCAGTCACGACCAGGAGAGTTAGTATAGAAAGGAGTATGAATCTAAAGCTAATATTTACTAAGCGTTTTGAACAGAATGTTGTGACATATTTTCAGCTTCATTTGCATGATTAAACTTGTCAGAATATATATTGTATTATGATTTCTTGGGGGAGGATCATGTGACCTCCCCTTTGACTTATGCTTCGGGCACCCATGCTTATGCATCAATCATTATATTTTCTCACCAACAATTAATCATTAATTCAGAGGTCTCGAAAACGCTTAATCACATGTATTTGGATGCCAATTTGTTTTCTGGGATAAGGAATATCATTTATACGAGAGTCCTCCGTACACATCTAATACACGTTTGGCAGAATTGTAAGATTTGCCAGTCCTGCTTCAGCCACCTGCTTTGTTAGAAAATGTGCTGATCAATTAGATGTACTGATATTTTCAATGACATAATTCAGTGGCTGAAAGAACCCTTGATGTACATGTTAATAAGAGTACATCAAAAGAACATGATGCAATAGCTGGGTGGCAAGTTCAAAGACTTTGACTGGGTGCTGGGTGTGAAAATTTGCTGATATTTACAATGACAGAATTCAGTGGCAGAAAGTCACCCTGTTAAGAGTACATTAAAAGAACATGATGCAATGGCTGGGCGGGAAGTTCTTGAGCTTTGACTGGTGGCTGGGTGGGAAAATGTACTGAATTTTAAAATTGTAAAATTAAAATCTGAATAAAGTTTTTTTCGATCATTTTTGCAAACGTAAATCTTTGTGGCAATGTTATGTACAAAAATTTAAAGAATTTTTCAAATAATACAAAGTGATATGTACGAAAAATTATGATACATTTTAATTATTATTTTGATAACTGTATTGTGTATGAAAAATTTAAGGATATGAAAAATTACATAAAGTAATTAAAACATTTGACGATGGATCATAATTTTTTAAAATTAATACTGTTGTGGGTTGGTTGATTTTGAAAGTGCCTTCCCTTCGGGGGTATATGTTTTAATGGAACAGCCCTAACTTAAAATAAACATAACAGATATTAAAACTTTTATAAATTCAGTTGCATCCATAATCAATAGGGAAAATTATATTTCGCCTCTCTGGTTAAGTGTAATTATTTTACAGATGTCAAAAAGGTCAAATTTATTTTTTCCCAGAGCAGTTAATTTATGTACGAGTCGCATATATTGCAGTGATATTTTCCACAATTCATACATTAAGGATTTGATTTTGTACTTAAAATCCATTTCCTTCTTGGCGTTGTTGATCTTTGTATCCCGAAAGTTCACTATTATTCATTTTGGACCATTAGTTTACCTGGGGATCCAGTCTATAGCAAGAACATCCCCTTCATCTTTGTAATTATAGTTAATATTCTTCAGTCTTTGCACTCTATATAATTTCATTTTGATTTTCTTGCTTCTTTGGATCAATCATAAGTATTTTATAGTTTCGCATTTTCACCTACTCTCCTGTAGTCCTGTAAATCTCCTTTTGTTAATTAGTTGTTTTCAAATTTTATCCTCCAGCTCTTTTGCTTTGGTTTTATTTAGTCTGCCCATTTCTTTCTTGAATTTAACTTGATGCATCTGAAACAATATGGATAGAGCCACCTAATAACCCTCTGGTTAGTGATATATTAATACCAATTTTGATTTCAAGTGGGTCTCTCTGGATTAGGGTAACACTACTCACATCTTTATAATGTCAGAGAGCTTGTAGCTAACCTCATTAGTCCCTTATGTATTGGTCCTTCTTACCACTCAGTAAACTGGTGTTCATAGTTGACTGAACAATTGCTCATTTACATACACTTGCTTGACTAGCTGAGTGAGTTCAGCAAGTCTTATTCCAGTCACTATATATGAAATCATGGAACAAGTAAATCAGTATAATACTGTGTCAGCACAAGTAGTTAGGTATTCTGAAAAAGTGTAAATTGACAACAGGTGGCACATTCAAGTGAAGAAAACTCACATTCAGAATGTATTAAATTTAAAGTTTTGCAAGAGACACTTAATCCACAAATTTAGACTATATATTCAAGGATAAAAGCTTCATGGATGATGGTCCAAAAATGAATCATTGCACCAGACTGCAAACTGTGTCATTATTGCCAACAATTTGAGAGAGATTACCAGGCCTAGGTAGATATCTTAGAGAAATTCTTGGAGTAAATGTCAGGTTATATTTGTTTCTTGAGTTTGTAATATTTTTATCTTTTTTAAATTTAGTTTTATTTCTTGGATAATCTGTCATGACATTCAAGTGAGCACTTTAATTTGTAGTTATTTAATCATAAACAAGAACTTGAGAACAGTAAATGGTCATGGAAAAGACAGCTCATTTTTCATTAAGGCTCTGGGTTAACTAATAAATATTTTGAATTTATAATGAAAATGGATTTGGATTTGTTTGGTACTTGTGGCACAGTAACACAAGTAGGCACATTAACCATGGGGCTCTTTAAACAGAATAATCACTGATTTGAGATTATGTCAGCATGTTCTCTTGATTTCATTTAAAATTGATTTGTTGGAGTTAAGAAGGATGTCACAAAGTGATGATTTTCAAATAGTATGATCAATGTCTTTTAATTTTATTTCCACTAGATAATATTTTAGTGATGTGATGGATTGAAACTAACTTGTTTTTAGCCTTAATGTTTAAGAAGACCTAGGTCAGTACTCATTTTTCTCTTAAGATTTGACATAGTTATGGACAGCTTTTTGATTAAGTACTTTGCACTTATTTCATGTATTTCAACCACTTCATTGGCTCAAGTGGATGTAGCATCAGCCTTGGATATGGTAGGTTGCAGGTTTGAACCTTATCTAAGTCACACCATAGACATAAATGGTACTAGCAGCTGTTTTGCTTGATGCTATGCATTAAGAGGTTAGTGTTAACACTTGTTGGTCTGTTTTTAGGATAATGTGATTGGGTGGGACATGATGCTATATGTCTGTGGCATGATGCCCCAGTGCTAGACATCATTATACTCTGCTACAATGCAGACATTGTAGCAATATGACTGAAAATTGTTCAAGCTGTATTAAAAACCCAAATTACACACACTAACACTTCATGTATTTCATTTTTGTTTGTTTCATTTTGTGTGTGGTTTAATATCATTGAGATTCAAGTCCTCAATAAAGCTTGAATTATTGTTATTTAGATTGTTAAATTTGACAGTTATACCAGATTAGAAGTAATATCAGTGGCTTTTTCTCATATTTCTTGTTTATTTGTTGATCTTCATCTTGAATTTTCCCTATTATTACCAGATGGTGCCTTACAGAGATTCTAAGCTGACACATTTATTCAAGAATTACTTTGAAGGAGATGGCAGAGTGAGGATGATAGTGTGTGTCAATCCTAGGGCAGAGGAGTATGACGAAACAGTTGTAAGTAGTCTTGTCATTACAGAATATACTTAGGTCCCCCTACATTCCTATTCCATTTTAAATGGTTATAAAGATTTTACTTAGATTTTTCCATAAGTGTAATACATTTCAAATAGCATTTTAAATGGCTATAAATATTTTACTTAGAGTTCTCCATAAGTGTAATACATTTCAAATAGCATTTTAAATGGTTATAAAGATTTTACTTAGATTTCTCCATAAGTGTAATACATTCCAATAGCATTTTAAATGGTTATAAAGATTTTACTTAGATTTCTTCATAAGTGTAATACATTCCAATAGCATTTTAAATGGTTATAAAGATTTTACTTAGATTTCTTCATAAGTGTAATACATTCCAATAGCATTTTAAATGGTTATCAGTCTCATATGAAAATAATTAAGAAGTTAGAACTTCATTGATCTGCTACAGAAAATTTAATTGTAAAATTTCATTTCCTCTCAACCCTCCCTCCCTGATGTGAAACTGAGTTGTATATTATATAAATAGTTATAATATGTACTCACTTTTGTTGATGTATTTGTTTACTGAAAATTTGAGTCATGCAGTGCAGAGGTCATCTTGTAAGCATGCCATATGAAAAAGTGATTAAATCCTGGGATGACGTCACAACTCAAGATGTTTGCTGTACTGTGAATTCAAATTGTATATTTTCATGCCACTTTTTTTTTTTCATCACACATGCAGCTATGGCATCTGCTATTTACCCATTTTATGATGGTAATCCTGGCAAAATTCTTGTATCTATTTGGACTTTAATACATTAAAAATATTACTCAGCTATTACCGTCATCAATGTTGTTACTTGTAAATATCTGTGCAAGTCCAAACCATTAGTATTTGTATCATATTTTGTGTTCTGCTGCATTGACACTATTGTTTTATGGAATAAAAGTTGTGATTTCTATTTTCATTTTCGGTAAGCCAGATCTAATATTCAGAGGTGATATTTCCAAAGTTATCTGCCAGTGCATGTGGCTTGTAAAGGCAACACTTGTTTTAACATTGACAATCCTTTTGATCGAGCTATGAATTTGGTACTTTGTTTAGTGCTTAGTCAAGTCTTGCAACTCCTTGTGTGCTTTTGACCTTATCCTTGTCAAGGCACCACTCTCATGTGACAACCCTTTGATCAGGTTGTGAATTTGATGCTGGTACTGTATCAAGGAATATGATGGGTTTTTTTTTAACTCCCTGAGATAATGTCACACAATTGACACCTTTTTTGTTGGATCCTTTAATAAATTTAACAACGCTCCCTGATCAACGTGTCACTTATAGAGCCAAGGTTCAGTCTATACAATATAACCCACATATGACAGTTAAGATGAATAATCATTGTCAGATGATATTTATGATGAGACTACAATATACAATAATGGGTTTCAGGACTTTATTTGGTCACATAGACAATGAGGATTAATTATTTGAATTGTGCCAGATATTTGACAGTAAAATTAATAGGATACTGTGAATCACAAAACTATGGCCTTGATTTACTTAGTTGTAAGACTTGTAGTAAAAATACAGGATATTCGTATTGTGAATTGGATCATTCTTGGATACTATTTTTTTATTAACATGTGATCAAATTATAACTAATGAATTTATCATATAAATGAATAAAAATGTTGAGCATTATGAATTTTTTTATATTTTCTGAAGAGAGACAAAAAAGTTTTCAGTTTCATTTGTGACCTTATCCTCACAATAATATAATTGTATTTTATACCAGTTCGTTTTGATTTTTCCTATCTAACCATCCAGTATGATTTGTTTTCCAAAGTAAATTTATCACATGTATATAGGGATATAGAATTCAAAAATATGATTAGTTCATTCTAAATATAGGCTACCATGCCAGTCATTACCCACAATAGTACCATTCTGGTTCAAACCTAGGCCGAATCATACCAAAGACCTAAAAATGGTACTAACAGCTGCCATGCTGGTTGCTCAGCAAATTTAAGAGGTTAGTGTTAGGACTGGTTGGCATGGTGTCACGATAATGTGACGGGGTGGGACATGATGCTACCTGTCAGCAACATGATACCCCAGTGCTAGATATCACTTTAAACTGCCACGCGTAATGATATAACTGAAAAATTGTTAAAGCTTTGTTAAAAATCCAAATCATATTGGACTCAGCATATCAGTTGCAGCAACAAGGAATCAATACCAAGAAAATTTTGAGTGTCCGTCATTGAATAGAGGGTTGGGAGCTATAGTGTCACATGTTGGCTTCCCCCCCATCCTCTATTCATTGATGAATACTTATAATTGTATTGGTAAGAAGCCCTTGTGATTGATGCTATCACTGTATCTCATCTTTGTAATATTTTCCTTCTAGTCCTGTCAAAAAGGAAAGCAAAAGATTCTGAATTTTCTCCAGGAAAGAAAGGAAAATAGAACTGGAAAGACAATTATGCCATCATGTTTAGATTTGTGTAACAATCTAGTAAAAAAGAAAACTTTTGTTTTTCAAATTGTGTAATTGATTTTGCTATTGGGCATAGAAGTGCTCATGACATAAAAATATATAAGCTAATAAAAATCAGCTAGCTGCATAGTCATCAACAAGACTTCCTGAACATAGAATATTTATAAATTCCATAGAGAACTATGTTGTAATTCAATCAAAAGTTTGTTTTAGTATAAAATTTCTTTTAGAAATTAACTTCTTTAAGTTGCTGATGTTGCTGTTGATTTATTTCACAAATTCTTTTCAGACAGTAAAATTGCGAAGGACCACTTATGTGCTATGATATAAAAAATCACACCAAATTCATATTTCCAAATGTTTTGTGTGCTTTTTGTTTATGATTTTCTTTTCACATATCTGTTATTGAAGTTATTAAAATCACAGCATCCTGTTTTAATGACTTTTTATTGTTATACACACTATAATAACCTGCTGTTAAATTTGACAGATGGTGCTAATAAATAAATTCATAAGAGAACTTTTATAATCAGTCAACATTTGAAGAAATTTTGAGTGAAACCCTTCTAGTAACCCAAGTTTCTTGCACACTCATTGCTTTTGGGAAAATGTCAGCTGATTGATGAATCATTGACTAAGGCATCTTGTTTGGATTCATTGAACTTCAAAAAGTTCAAAACACTGCTGCTCGGATCATCCTTTGAGTACCTTGATTGGAGCACGCCTCTCTGCTGCTCTGTACCCTATACTGGCTGTCCATACGATCAGAATTAAACACAAAATTTGTTCTCTGTGCTATGTTTCACTGACGGAATCCAATCCAACATACCTATCTAACCTCACCCATGTGCATACACCTGCTAGATGCTTACGTTCCTCTTCTGACACTTGGATTCTCAATATTCCCACTATGAAGCTGAAATCATATGGACCACGTTCTTTTGCATACCAGGGCCCAGCAACACAGAACAAATTGGCCACTGCACTTAGACACAAAGAAACAGTGATCTCATTCAAGAGCGCCCTTAAAACCAATCTTTTTAACTGCAAGAACAGTCATAATGACCTAATAATGTATTGTTTGACAGTATCCTTAACTTAAAAAGTTACAGCATGTTTTTTCTGTTTCTAATTTTTGTGGTGTTTGTTTTTATTTTTTTAATCATTTCATTATATATTTTTTTAAGTGTTGACAAATGTTGTAAAGCACTTAGAGCTTCTAAAGATTAGGCGCTATATAAAGTCCTCATTATTATTATTATTATTATTATTATTATTGCTATTATTATTATTATTATTATTATTATTATTATTATTATTATTATTATTATTATTTTAAATACATGTAAATCTTTCAGCCCAATTCTATACTTCTTAAAGGACAATCAGTAGACTTAAAAGCACTCAGTATTAATGAACTCGTGATAGAATAATATTTAGTAGTGATACTTAAATCTTTGTGAATTTTGTTAGACAATTTACTTTTATTCACAGCATGTTATGAAGTTTGCTGAGATAACACAGGAAGTCCTTATTACACGTTCCCAGCAAGTTAAATTTGACATTGGCCTTACCCCTGGACGTAGACGAATGAACGAACAGTTTACAGAAACTGTAGCCAAAGCAAGAGAAGCAGGTAAAATAAATAATGGTCTTTGATATGGTCAAATGTCCATAGTGATATGTTAACCTTTTTGAAAAAGTTTAGTTTGCATAACGGAAATTAGTTCATGCCATATACCTATAACACTGTGATGCTATTTGTGTGCTCTATATGCTCATTATAAAAAACAGTTTTTAGAAATTATATAAATATGAGTGACAGCTCTTCTACTTTAGATGATTGTAACATGTTTAGTTCTGGTCCTGCCTCTACAATGTTTATGACATCCTATCAAAGGACATCAAAGACAGATTATTTTTATTGCAAAGTAAGCCAGCCTCCCATGGTTACATTTTTTTTAGATTATTACAGTACAAAGGTTATTTTATTGCTAAGCAAGCAGACAATGGCAGCTGATTATAGATTCTTTTAAGTGTGTTGATGTTTTGCTTTTGTTTTTTAATATACAAAGATGGCTGAGAAATGGAAATAAACTTTGGTTCCTTCTTGCCAGTATTTACAGGAATTGTGAAGATAAATTGAAACAATGGAACAAATTTTAAAGTGACACAATATAGTGCTTAGTGCATGGATGTCTATGACCCAGCGTTGCACAGAATATTTGGAGAAAATAAAATCATGAATTTATGCAGACCTGAAGAGAAGCAGATGATTTCACAAATGAGAGGGAAATAATCAACTGATATATTGAAGGCAACTGCCATTCATACATATATTATTAACATTGTCAAAAAAAGAATACATTTGTTATGGATAAATATTTTAAATTTTGGATCAGGTAAAAAATTTTGTTGCATACATAGTAAATTTTTGCTTTGATAAAATAAGTTACACAAAAGCTTTTGCTGCAATCACTTGTGTGACTTAAATTTCTACTGTAAGAGGGCCAAATTAGTTCCATTTAATAGACAATTGGCCCACATAATGGAAATTGGATGGGCAAGTCGTTTTTTTTTTGAAAATCTTGGAATTGAGTAAGTTGTGGGTTATGTTAGATTGTGAACATTTGCTTAATGATGTTTTACTCACATATCTTAAACTTCTTTACCAAGAAAATCATATGTAAGATCTGCTCATTTCAATTAGAATGAATCTTCTTAATGATACATAATATTGCTATGTAATTTTTTTTGTCAAGTTATGGTCCCTTTTGTTTTGTACATTTAAGTGAAGAAGATATATTTGCTTTACATTTTACATTTTATGGCATGCTACAGTGGGAGGTTTACAGTTTACAGTGAATTTCATCTTATTTTTGCAGATATAGAACCATCCCTTTTGCCCAGTATCACATACTCACTGGGAGCAGGATTCCCCAATTTTGAGGTAATCTGCTTCCTCACTTTACCCTGTTAACTCTTACATTGCATGGGCATATTTGTGTACCTCATATTTTATTGTAGAAATAACCCAGAAATGGACCTCAACATACTAAATGTATATAAAATTGCAATCAGAATCGTCAAAGGAAACTTTGATATATTGGATTGTAGTTTTACCTGTAATCAAAAACATGAAATTTGCTACTTTTTAATTATTTTTGTTGTTGAATTTTCTTTTTAAAATAATTTGCAGTACACTGCAAACAAATATAATGGAAATGAAAATTTTGGTGAAAATATTGGCGATATCGTTTGCATCTTCTTACCAGAAATAGAAAAGCAGGTCCCAATGAGTGTTTGGGGTCTAAGAAATGGAGTCTTTAAGAAAAAACCTTTTATGTTTTTGTGCTTATCTGAGAAATTCAAACACATCAGTTTCACAAGAATGCACACACTGAGTTTATTAATCTGCAATAAATATTCAATTTTCCAGCATTATATGCTTTGAGTTGATGTAGAATCAGAATACAGAATACAGCAATTTTTTTTTCCTGCAATTTCCTAGTCTGTTAAAAGCAATCGTGTCCACTCTTCAGAACATGGTTATTTCATTGTTAATTTTAGTAAGCATGGAAATTTTACTATTGTCCAACTCATTAAGAACTTATTTCCAAATGTACAATGCTGGAAAATTGCATATTTATTACAGAAATTGTTACCGTTATCAGCCTCTTCTGTTGCAAAACCTTCTATTCCTCATATTTGTATAAACTTTGTCTAATTTATTTTTGACATTTAAGTACCCTTTTTATTCCATGTACACTACCTTCAGAAATAAATGAAGCAGTGTTTTCAATGAAGATTTCATAATTTATGTTACATTTTACTTTAGTGATCAATGGTCATTCTGCTATCAATTGTTAGCCATTTAATTAAAATCAGTGACAGTATCTTCCATTCAAATTGCATCTTTGGCAAAGAGAGCACTGTCATGTGCTTGATTCAGTTAAAAATGATTGATATTGATCTTTTTCTATCTTTTCTTTGATTCATTTTTGTATGCTACAGGTGTCATGGGTCATTGGTGCTAGAGCACAGCCAAAAATGAACTCCACTCTTGATGGCAACATGTTATGAATTAAATATGAATGAAATAAGTATCTTCAAGTGAAAAATTTGTTTTATTTTTTATTGTTAATTTTGGTATCAGTTTAAATATCATAATAATGAGATACGACCATTGGTATTCAGATGTGAAAAAAGCCATTCATTTGTCAAAAAGACACCTGCAAATATTTCCAGGAGAATGTAATTAAGTACAGACTTTATTTTATGATCAATTTGCAGAGGTTTTTGTTGCATTGTTATAGTAAATTAAATGTCGAATAAAATATAGTTCAAAGGCATGCAAATCATTTAAACTGCTGGAATAAAAAGAGTTAAATTGGCATGCGAATTCCACATATTTCATTTAACCAATTGAGCACTGTTTTAATCATCTGTATGTAACATCATTAATGTGTGTAGCACTAATCAATGGTACATCATAATCATGAATTTGATCAAAGGAAGCAAGTGAAAGGCATACTTAATGCATGAAAAAGTTTCATAGGTTTGCACCATGATCAGCAGAAAATTCACAATTACCTGATAGTGAAATTACAGCATCAATATTTGCTGATAAAACACTGCAAATATTTTTTTATTCTCACAATGAATGTCAGTCTTTTTAAAGTAGCAATGTTTTGAATCAACAACTCTAAAAAGTAACTACAATCACATAAAACAAAGTAATTGGCTAATACATGATTTGTGTAATGCATATGATGCAGACCTGCCATTCATTACAATTTTGCCAAAAGTCTTTCAAAAAATAACCCTTAAAATACCATGGAAATATGATTGGTAAAATCTGGATAAATGTCTCATCCATGTTTGGATCTGGGCTTCGTATTGGATTTAATGGAGTTGAGTAACTGTTCAAACGTAGTATATCAGCTGCTTTAAACATCAACTATTTCTTCAGGCAAAAGGTCTGCATAATCGGTTGTTGATTATAGAAATTTTAAAAAATGATCTATTGAAAGTGGTTCATGTTTAAGACTAAAGGAAAATAAGCGTCTTAAAAAGTGTTAATCAGCACAGAAGAATAAAAAGGAATATTCAGATTCTTGTGAATAAAAGCAGGAAGGAACACAATTACATATTTTGGACATCACATGTTGATTTGAGTATATCTTGTGGTAGGAGATATGATTGCTGTTTTTTGAAATGTGGAAAAAAATTCAAGAATTACATCAAGCAGAGAGATAGCAACATAAGAGCTACATAAGGTTTGGAACGGAAGTTTTGTGCAACTTTACTAGAAGTAAATAGGTTCTTATGTGTAAACTTTTCACTTGAACATAATGTTTATCATTGCTGCATAAATTTTGAATACCAGATTTTTTAAATAGATGTTTTCCAACTACAGCAATACATGACACGTTTTTCCATGTTACTGAAAACTTTTAAAATTTATGGCAAAAAGTCAACTGCTTTACTGAGATTGTCTTGTTAGGGATGACAGGTCTGTTGATGTGGTTGATACCTCTTGGAATAATAGTTTTAACAGTCTGTCAAAGAGTGGTAATCTTGAAATTAGAGGTAATGTATAGAGAAAAGCTTGATTTTATTGAAAATTATTATCTTTCATGACCATAAATAATACATTTGAAAATGTGCATTTGTCTGTATTTTAAATAAAATCTAATGAGAAAAAAAGTTCCATAAAGTGAGAGACGATCTCAGTTTTATTTACTTTATTATTGACTTTTTTCTCAGCAACTTCCCTCTACCCAAATTCAGTGTTGTGTCCACCAGGTAGAATGACAAGTTGTTCTCTTCCCTTTTTATGTTTTGACATGCCTAGTCAGCCACTAATGTCAGAAAGGAAAAAAAAAAACAAAGGTGGAAAAGTTTGTGTTTGGTATATCCTGAGGGATGCATGACTAGAATTCCTCTAGTCCTGCAATGTAAGACATCCATCCTGATATTTATAATCCTTGGTTGTTGTCTTACACCCACCACTAGATGGTATAGTACAGCATGCTTTCTGGTTGGTCAACACTAGTTTTTGAGAAATGTCTCACACACTTGACACCCTTATTGGCTACCACATTGAACAACAGTGTCACTAATTCTTATGCATGGATGGTTATATTAAAATGGAGTTACACCAGAGGTCTTCTGATATCCAGTTTGTCTTAAATGAAATTGGTTTCTATCTTTTAATCAAGAATGGTTGCCATAGCCGCTCATTTGAAAATCTTATAGCACAGGAATATATTTTTTAAGACAAAAGTGTCAGTTCCTTTGAGGGGCTTTGGTTTAGAGGTACCTCCATAACTATGTAGTCTGATGTTTTGGCCCTTGTTGTGCATGATTTATCAGTGGAGAGTTATAACTGGTAGATATGTGTACTTATTTTAATCGCAGGAAGTAAATGTTTTTTCCTTGCAGTTTAGAGGCAGCATTGCTTTTTTGGGGTGGGGTGGGGTGGGGTGGGGTAAAAAAAACTACTCATACTCTCTCTCTCTATCTCTCTCTGTCTGTCTGTCTCTTTCTCTCTCTCTCTCTCCCTCCCTCCCTCCCTCCCTCCATTTAAAAGTACAACCTACCGAGCAATGATTTTTGTTTTCCTTGGCACCTTGTTCCAATTTTATGGTAACTTTTATGCAAAAGTGTGCATGTTTAACCTGTTGTTTATATATTACCCCAGTTGCTTGGGCCAGATGATAATATGACTCTTGCTCGACTTGAAGATTATCTACAAGATCGTTATGAGAGAAGACAAACATTACAGATAGATCTGGAGAGTAGGAGTAAGTATTGTGAAACCCAGTTAATCAGAAAACCTTTATTTCTACCTCTTTCTTTATGACAAAGCAGAGTTGAGATGTGCATATAAATAGGGTCTGTAGTAACAAGGTCTTACTCAATGGAAATCTATCGTAATAAGACCTCACCAAATGCCTGTAGTACAAAGTCTCATTTAATTGGATCTGTAGTAACAATGTCTCATTTAATTGGGTCTGTAGTAACAATGTCTCATTTAATGGGTTCTGTAGTAACAATGTCTCATTTAATGGGTTCTGTAGTAACAATGTCTCATTTAATGGGGTCTGAAGTAACAATGTCTCATTTAATGGGGTCTGAAGTAATAATGTCACATTAAATATGGTCTGTAGTTACAAGATCTTATGTAGTGGGATCTGTAACAACAAGGTGTACTTCAGGTAGAATATTCTATTATGGTTTTCAACTAACCAAAGAGAAAAATCTCAGGTAAATGGAATTTGTCATCATTCTTGCCAAGTAAACTATTTGATAAAAATTAATAATTCAATAAATAAGTGAGTAACTGAATAACCAGTTTATTTTTTTAATGGAAAATAAATTACATTACTTGCTATAATAAACGAAAGTCATGTACAATGGATTTGCCAGCATATGGAAAGTTTCATTCTCTTTATTAGGTACTCTTTTCAATGCTGTTTGGAAACAATGATATTGAAATTTTATTTTTTGAACACGTTTTTTTATATGTATATATTTTTTTTATTCATTTTCCAGTTGATCAATTCAGAAACAGACTGGTTGAATTTGAGCGAGATTATACCAGACTAATGGCTAGAAATGATGAGCTTGAGAATATTTTGAACCGTAGAGACTCGAATGTCACCAAAGTAGAGTCTAAGTGCCGTAATCTTGAGAGTCGAGTTAGCACTCTGCAACAACAGCTGAATGAAACAGAAAAGGGAAAAAGAGAACTGGAGCTAAAGGTGATCTTTCATTTCTGATTATTATAAAATAGGAGTTTGTATTGTTTTCCAAGATGATATTTTTTTAAAGCTTTTTTTATTTTTGGATATTTAGCTGAATTTATTTAATGAATGATCAGTATATTCTGTAACAAGCCTTTTATGTATTTTAATATGCCTTAGTTAAATTTCAAAATAAAGCTAATTTTATCTTATACGTTTTAAAGTCAATATTTTGTTAATGAAATAGTAGCTATGTTATGGTATTTTGGTATGCTCCTCTTTACTGGTATGCAGAAATTTATTGATTCTGGTTTTTACTTATTATAAGTTCTATTAAAATCTTGTAAAAATATGTTGACATTTAGAAGAGCACTTCAGATTATATAGGTGAATTCCATTAGAGGCAAAATGTGAATTTGATAACTATAAAAATATGAAGATGTTCTAAAGTAAAAATATAATTGGTGTTAGATTTCCATTTGTTAGAAACCGGCGAAACTAGTGGTGACAGCGATTTTTTATTCACTTGCAGTGTGACTGGTAATTGATCATTCTGTTTAAAAATGAGATCTAATCTAGCTTACAATATCTAGATCAGATGGGCAACAATATAAGGTCACATTCTCTTGACTTATTTTTCTTTAATAATAAAACTACAGCTCGTTGACAGTGAAAAATTTAAATTGAAATGTATTATCAGAAATACAGAAATGCAACAATTTATCTTAGAGACTACTTAAATTAAAGTTTAGGAATTTTGAAGCTTAAAGATCATAACAGGGTTCACAGTCATGAAAGGTCATTGAAAGTAATTAAGAAATAAACACCTCGATGCAAAGCCTTGAACATCATTGATATTTCACCAAGGTCATTGAATTTGAGAGATTTTGCTTAAAAAATAAAAAGTGACTGAAAATGTTACTTTCTAGTTCTTTAATTTACATTGCGTAACGATTGGAAATATGAATTTTCTGTCATGCTAGCAATTCCACTATTATCATAATCACATGAAGTAATTGGATGTCTTGCATAGCGTCCATTTCACATTATGTCATAAACATCTTTGACATCACTAAGTTTAATTGTCATATTGGGTCCTGGACAAGACATTCTGCTGAAGTTTAAACCAAGTATCAAGGAAGTTTTTATAAATGCATGTTTAAACTATGGGCTACCTGATGATCCAAAACATTTCAGTCCCATCGTAGATCATCTTAGATGATTCAGTTCAGCAAATAGGCCTGCTGGCTGATCTTGAAGGCAGTTTTATTTTAAATCTATGAATTACATCAGATTATAGGAGCTAGAAGAGTGTTGAAATGAGAATTTTAGCTGTTGTGCCTTGACTGTAATTGAGCGGGTCAAGCATGTAATCAAAAAAAAGAATTGACATCATTTTATAAGTTAGAAAATATTTCACACTGCAAATGTATGTCAATTTTTTTACCAAAATGGGCACACCATATAACAAATTCATAGTGTTTCAAGCACTAGATATGTAATTTTAATATGTCTGATCACCAGCATAAGAGCTGTAAATGTCTGGGCTATTTGTTTGGTAATTATTAGCACCAATCTGTAAACTTATAAACACTAATTAACTCCTTATTCTTGAGGAAGGTTTTAAAGGGTTGTCTGGATATTCTATTTACTACTCAGTTATAAGACTGAGTGCAATTGAAACAATGAATAGTATCAAAAATTTATATTCTTTCATTCACCTGGTTTATATTTCCTTAGTAAATCAGTGCAAGGTGAGTTCAAATGTACAATCAGGGACGATTTACCACAAAATTATCCTAGATAGGAAAAACATGGGGATATATGATTTCACTATCTTAATTCACTTGAAGAAATGTAGGGATATCACACATTTAATTTAGGGTACTATAAAAGAACTTATTTTTTATGTTTACAAATTTCCAAAGTCCAGACAATTGTGACTACATGCTATTTTTAGATTTAAGTTTTTAATCAGCTTTTTGGCATAATGTCTTAAAGATAAGTATGTAATAATGAGAGTAAATCCAAAAAAGTTCTTCAAAATGCAGTATTTAAAATACCTTGAGCATAGTTACATATAGCCTTATAAGGGTTCACATAAATTTAATAAGAAACCTAAAAATATAATTAGGATATAAATATATTTATTTGTTCAAAATACCACTATGACATTAGTGGACATTAATGGACACAAAATCATAGAGCAATATTGAACAGATAGGAAAATCTGGTATAGTAGTCAGTAAAGCACTTGTTCAGGAAACTGAAACTTAAGCAGAGCTTTTCTTAGTGAAAATTCTTTTGCTGGAATTAAAAATATCCAGTAGACATCACCCATGATCAATGGAAAAAAAATCTAAACAATAAACATAAGGAACAGTTTCCTAAATTGTTCCAGCTGTCTAAGCTAGCTGTGTATGTGCCCGATCAGCAGGAGTGTTTCACCACAAAACAATATTCATACACTCAGAAAAATCAAGATTAATGTGTATAAGAACTAGAGACAACATGTTTTATAGATGAAGTATGTAGGTATATAGTGAACAATGCACATTTCTTCTTCCCTCCTATTTTATCCCCCCACTTCCTTATTTTTGTAACAAGTGGGCCCTTTTCCCCCATTAAATAAAATTCAGAAAGTATCTCTGAAATGTAAGCATAGGAATTGCAGCTGGAGAAGAAAGTATAGAAGCTAAAGGGCAATGGTTAACATCTGGGTTACAGTGACTTTGTTTTGAAGTAATTGAATTTCAGCTCCATGAACCCTGCTTAAGCTTTTACAGTTGAACGTCAGACATGTATTACAACTCTCCTTTATCATAGCACCCTTCATTAAAACACATTTTTGACCAGCATACTTTTCAGGTTCTGGCTGTAAATAATTTCTATGCAAGTGGAAGCAAATTGCTGGAACAGATTTCATGCACACACACACACACACATTAATTTTGTTTGTGTCCATACATATATGACATCTTAATTTAGTTTTGTATTTCAATCATTTTAGGTGATCCATGTTCCATAATCACTTCTTTTTTCAGCTACAAGACAAGACTTTGAGATTGAAACAGGAGCGTAGTGAAAAGGATAGAATGGAAAAAGATTTCAGGACCAGAATTGAAACCAACAACAACCACTGGGAGAGGATTCTGGTAAAATGGTCTTAATAAATTGTGCATCTAAAACTTGATAATATTAGCAATGTAGGTATTGGTGCTACTTGTTGCAGTTTATTCTCTTTGGATCTTTATAATCCCATTTTATTTTTCAGTATATATTCAGTGATATTTCATTCACAAGGCTTCATTTGCTATCAAATAATCTTAACAAAAATTAGTTGCCAAGCTGATGTTTCCACATGAAAATGCTGGATATACAGGCATAACATCAAAGCAAACCCTGTCATGGTGATGTGGAGAAAAATTTATTTTGTGTTACTTCATGAAAATTAGAAGAAATAAAACAAAATAATCTGAGGTCAGGTTAATTGCTGTGAAATAAGTATAGAAATATATTAGATGTCCTACTAAAATTTGTGATTGATGTTTGAAAACAACTTTTAAGAAACTTTTGGTGCTTATTGACTATTTAGACTAAAGCACTATTTTGGGATTGTTTTGAAATTATTCAAAGGCATTCTGGATTATTATTGTGATAATTCAGGACTGGTAAATTGAACCATCTACTAATCTTGGTACATCAACACATTCAAGATAAGAAGAGATTCAGAACACTATACTTCTGGAATTGTGATAGAATATCTAGGATTTTAGGGGTTTTAATTTATAATGCTTAAAGTTCCTTTAAATTTTCATCAGTTGTATTTCTTAGGAAATAAATTATTTGTTGAATTTTATGTTACTTGTTGATCTTGCTTTTTTGGTTACTTAGTTTGAGACCACAGTGTCATATTACTATGATTTTATTATGGTGTAACACCAGTATTATTGAGTCCAGCTGCAAACTGCATGGATCCAGACCTGCTGTCTAATGCATTGATAGATATGGGTCAGTGCAGTTTGTTAGGAGTAACCAGTAGAACAAACCAAACAATATAAACCCTGATCTGATGGAACATTATATGGAAGCAGATCAACAAGCCTCATATATATATATATATATATATATATATATATATATATATATATATATATATATATATATATATATATGAATGAACATAGAGAGAGAGAGAGGTTCCATGAGATTATTTAGCTTACATAGTTGCAGTAAATATGGAGGCATCACATTAAAGATGACTAAAGTATAAATCCAACAAGGTGCACATTTTTTTCCCAAAGTATACTTTGCTTTGATGAGATGTATGTCAGTGTTTATATCTTCTGTACAGAAATCATAAACACAGCAGAACATAAATAGTAAATCACTGACATAGCCTGGGATCATGTAAGAAATCTTTTGCTTTAAATTTGTTAGGCCATATATTTTGTTAGCCAATATGTTTGAGCATAAAATAAGAAAACAGGCTTGTTATGAATGGATCTATTTTTTTTTCTCAACTGTTTTTTTTCTCAAGGGTGCAAAAAACTTAAATATTTTCACTTGTGGCTTTGTGAAAATGCAGTTTTTCACCTACTTGTTGTTTTGAGCAAGTATCCTGCATACAGACCTGCCAACTCTTACGATTTTGCCGTAAGTCTTACGAAAATTAACCTTAAAATACAGTCTTATGGCATAAAAGCAAAAACTATGAAAAATTGATCATTACCGAAAAGTTCTGAAAATTTGTTCATCCATGTTTGATTTGGATCCGGGTTTCATATTAGAATTAGTGAAATTTGTCAGGGAACCTGACTTTACAGCAGCTCCTTGGATGCTTTAAAACTGCTACTATTTGTTCATGCAAAGCATCTGCATGATCCAACTTTTGATTATAGAATTTGTTTAAAAATGGCATCCAGCAAGCTTTACATGTTTAAATTAAAAGGGAAAATAAGCCTCTTAAAAAGTGTTAATAATCAACATGGAAGATTAGAAAAGAAAATTCAGATTCTTGTGCATAAAAGATGGAACAGACACAATTACGTTTTTTGGACATCACATGCCTATTTGAGTATGACTCGTGGCAGGAGATGATTTTGTTATGTGCAATGGAAAAATATAATTACGTCTCGTTGAGAGACAGCAGCAAGCCAATCAACTGCGTAGGGATTGGAACTTGAGTTTGTGCAACTGTACTGTTGGTAAATAACGTCTATATGTACTTGAAGAAATCTCATCAGTTGAACATAATGATTATTTTCGCTGCCTGTATCGAATACTGAACATTTATACATATTTTTGAGCTTTACACTAACCGTTTATGGTATTTTTATTACACCTTACTAAAAACTGGTCAAACTTACAGAAAAAGATCAACTGCCTTACTGAGACGGACTCGTCAGGGTTGGCAGGTCTGTATATATTTCTTGGTATCAATTTGTTTTGTTTGTGGCAAAGGAACTTTTAGTTAATGACTGAATTCATGGTTCAAGGTTGGTGTCCTTTGGCTTAGATAAATAGATCCATGTTCATTTGGTATTTAATGCATTTGCATATCTTTATGACATAATGATTTGACAAAAAGGGGAATAAGTAGTGGGTCAGATTGATAACTTTAAGTGCTGGAAATAAAAGTAACTTTTGTTTCTTTTTCTTTTCTCATTAGGAAAGGTTTGAGTTAAATTTTGTAATAAATTTTGAATGTGACAGGATGAAGAAAGACAGAAGATAGAGAAAGAATATGGAATTCAACTGAAGAAACAGGCAATTACAATGAACAAACTTAGAGATGTATTGGAGGAAAATACTTTTAAGACTCCAGTCTCTACAAGCGTGAAGACTAGGACATACACAACGCCAGGTATGATTCAGACTGCAAGGTCTGAAAGTGATGTGTCTTCTATCGGTTCCATACCAACCCCAACACCAAGGAATAGAACAAATTCTGCCATCCCAACAGCAAGACCTGTACAGGGATTGAATAGACAAGGCGCAACAGTTACACCAGTAACTACACCAAGAAGTGTAAGAATCTTTTTCTTTCTTCATTTTATGGAGTGTGCTTATTTGGAAATTTTAACAAAGTTTTGTCTCTGCAGATGTTTTTTATGCTTGTGTAAAATAATTGTTTAAAAACATTAAATTTCGATGTAGAGTACATCAGGGTTCCTGCAGGTCATGGAATCCTGGAAAAGTTTTGGAATTTAAAAAATAAATTTCAATGGCTATGAAAAGTTATGGAATTTGTCAAAACCTTGCAAAGTTTTGGAAAAGTCATGGAATTTGTGACAGTGGGGTTAAAGAAATTGATTACTTAAAATTTCATACAGCACTGATTACAGATTAGGTAAAATGATAAAATTATTTTTGATAAATGGTTTAAATTCATATAACAAGAGTAAGTTCCCCAAATGGAATTATCACATGATTTCCAGTGTAGTTCACTAAATAAAAGAAAGCAACTGGAAAGCAATGTGTTTTGTTAATATTGTAAATAGGAACACATACAAAGACTACATAGGATTGTTTCCTTTTTTCTTTTGAATACAAATTACATTGCTAGCCAAGGTAAATTTAAAATGTACATATTAAAAATATTTTTTGTTAACTTTTTTGTTATTTTAGATTGAAAGATGTCATTCATTATGTTCATTTACTTGACAATGCAAGATAGCGCGGTCCTTGAGTTTTATGAAATGGCCCTGGAAAAGTTTTGGAAAAGTCATGGAATTTGATTTTAAGTCTGCAGGAACCCTGGTACATGCATAGTGCAAACTTTATGTACAAATAAAAATTCAAATAGCCTAAAACTATTTGTGACTCCCAGTTTTGAAATTGGGTAGAGATCTGATCATGAACCTTGAAATATTATGATACATTTTATCCAAAATAAGCAGCAGAAATACCAACATGATCATATTCTTTGCAAGTAAACACCATTACACACATAAATTATGACATGTTTTAACACTAAAAATTGTAATATATTAACTGCTTGCTGAGATGCAAGCCAGACAAAAATGAATTCCCATGGGAATAGGAATTGGTGCCTGCTTGCTTAGAGGTCTCATAAATTCAAATCAGCTTTGTGCTTTTTCTCAAGTCTGAATGAACCAAGAAAAGTACAAATTTTGAAATGGCTAATTTTATCAGTAAAGTGAAAATGGAATAAAAAAATAAATGCAAATGAATCATTAATACATTTTGAGGACATGTGAGAGTGCAAATGCAAAATGCGCAACACAGAATGATAAATGAAAATGGAATGATCCATAAATCTACACTAAGCTGTTATTCCAAACTTTGGCCAAGTAATTTTCCTCCAAAGTGTACCTGTCCATCCATCTTAATGCTTACCAGTTTCATGTCCAGATTTTGCATGGAAGACACAACTGAGGCAATCTTCAAGCTAGTTTTGATTAGGAAAACTAAATTTATAGAGGTTTTGAATTGATTTAATATCTTTTATACAATTAAGTCTTAACTTTCTTCATTTCTAATTTGGAAAACGTTCCATGTTAGGCAATGGTACCATTCTGGTATGATATGCCTCCTGTATACAGTTCCAATGAAGTGTGCAGTTACATGAGAAAATTTCGAATTAATTACTTGGAGATGTATATTTTCTGTTCTGGAAATACTGCAAGTGTGTTGCTGTCACTAGTGCAATGATGCGCTTCCTGGAATTTTTTTTGTGGGATTGCATGTAGAACCACTTTGGTTGGTAAGTGCGGGAGTTTTCATTTGCGATCATTGTCACACTTGTTTTTCAACTGGGGCAGATTATATTTCACAAAGTTAGAAGAAACCAGTTTGACATAAAACACATTTCTGGTTGCAAGCTTTGCAGTAGCACTTGAGAGTTTGTTTTTGTGTGGCGAATTATGTGTATTGCCTGTGTTTGGAGCTCTATCATATAGTTGTATTTGATAACAACTGTCATATACAGCAGAAGACATGAAGGATTTATTTTAAAAGTACTTCCAAGCATGTGGACCCTATGACTGAGACAGCAGGACTGAGATAGAAAAAGTAAGGGTAGCAAAACAGATTTCTTTGTGAAAATAAGATCTCTGCCTTTGTATTCAAGATTTTTTCAGGTGGTTTCATTATTAAAAAACCCATGTTCATGTCAAGAAAATCTCAAACAGGCTGTGCCCTAGTGGATATTATGTTACATTGGACTCTACCAAGTCACAAAAGATTATCCATTAACATCTTAGTTTTCCAATAGAATCTGCACATGATTTATTGGATCTCTATCAGTGAGGGCAATCACCAAGCTTCCAGCCTTTGTTTCCTCATTCCCACATCCAGAAGCTTGGGCAGTCAGTGCTGTCCTGCTAAACTGGAACGGTGTTTGTCCTAATGTCATTCTCCAATCTCTTGATTCCAAAGGTCTTTTAGAAAAGGAAGGAGTTGAAGTACAGATTAATTCTGATTTCACCCATCTAGTGGGACAAATCTTGGATGAATGACTTCTTGACTGTGGGAGCAAAGATGTCTGAGAACTTAGTCAAATTTCAGGACTACCGATAATACATGCATGGATGTTTTCGGTTACAACTCAGAAATGTTTAACCAGCATAATAGGTCTTTCAAAAAAACAATTGTGAATATAATCACCAGGATAAGAAAGTCCACCTCTATAAATCTGGGAGTCTTTCCACTGATGTGAACATGAAAACATCCTCCATACCTGAGATTACTGACTTCCCAAGGTGTTTTGAGAAGATAGGTCCAATATTTATCATTGGTTACCATTTTGCTATTTTTAATATGCTCTGCTATCATTGGAAGGAAAATATAACTTATTTCGACTTAACTCAACTTAAGACATTATATTTGGGGTTCTTAGTTAAACATTACATACCTACAAAACAATCATAAGATTTTAGTGTTACTTATTGCATGGGAGGGATGGATTTGTGAGATAGTGGAAGAATTATTAACATATTACCATCTGGAAAGTATTTTTTCTTTACGTCAAAAAAACACATTTTGATAAAAATTTGGTATTAATAAACTTAAGTCTACCAAATGTTGGTAAAGGATGCTGACATAAAAACTGCACATATTTTATATTTTATGGTTTATTCCTAAAGCATTTGTTCAGTACAATGCACAACATGTAGAACAAACGTGTGTTTTTTAACTAGGGATGAAATGATACACGTGCCATGTATCAATACAGTTCTAGATACACAACCTTTAATATGATACATTATCCATACACATATCAGCTTGATAGTCTTTCCAGCTTAAAGTCTCTCAGTGGTAGGTGGTGCTATTTTATGTGTTTACATACATTTTCAGTATGCAGATTACAGACAGACAAGGACTTAGTCTCTATTTGTATTTATTCTCATCAATTACAAGAGAACAAAAATACTTTCAAACAGGCTACCTGTTAATTTTCATTGATTGCAATTAGATCATATGAGTCTGTCCCATTTCATCACATGCATGACTTGTCTTGGCCACCACACCCTTTGTTTTTCACTGCGTGAATCCATACAAATGTCTTTATTATCAATTTCATGTTTTACTTGGAAGACATCATGGTCTTATCTTCAAAACAGAAAAAAAATGGTGCAATTTCTTCATGCAAGGTGACCACAGGTGGCCAAAAGGTTACAGCATCTGCCTCACATGTGGGAGTGTGTGGGTTTGAAGCCCAGTAGAGTCATACCAGAAACTTTTAAAAATGCTACTAACAGCTGCCTCGCTAGGCGCTCAGTATTTAGAGGTTAATGAAAGACTGGTCAGCCTAGTGTGTTCAAATTGCGCACACACTCCTCATACAAGGAAAATCTGAGTGTGGGAGTGGAGATGAATACTCGCAAAATCTATTGCATATTACTTACATCACCATTGTGAACATAAGAAGCTTACACCATGCTATATCGGATTTTCTTCAGGCCAGGTTTGCTGTTCAATGCATATATTTGCGACCCAGCTGATTTCCCTTAGTCTTTGTATCTAAGGCATGCTTTTTCATTTAAATTTCTACTTTGAAGAAGTTGGCCTGCTATCTACATTAAATTGTGCACCATGTGTGAATCAAATTATTAGAATAGTCTAATGGAATTTATCGAATATATCACACTGAATATCAAACTACAAGTGACTTTGTTGACTGAATTAAGCATTGGCACCTCATAGTTCTAAACCGAATCTTTGATGAATGTTGCTTAAAACTAAAATCTTAATTTTTCTGCAAGTCATTTGCTTCCATACTGCTGAATTTTAAGATAAAAAGCAGCGTTTTGGCTTTAGATGATATGTAAAAGACTTCATTATAAATAATAAGCATATTTTGAATGCCCCCTTTACACTGAACATGCATTTGGGATAAGATAATAACCACATAATAGGAAAGGTGTTGGGGTGGTGTACAAACCATGTCATCTTGTGTTAATTTGTAGAAGATAAACAGGTTTTTTCAATAGGTTTTTTTAATTTAGTGACATGAAATGAGGGCTTATTCATGACTGCAAAATTTTAAACTTGCATAAGGTATTATTTTTTATTGATTCTCCACCTCTTGTATCGATATTTGTATCAGTTTTGCAAAAGTAACATCTATAAGAAAATTTTTTGTGTACAGTTAAATTTGGCCTCGGAGTAAATTTTTAATTTTATTGTTTCAGACTCCCATTTACAACTTCAGACATCGTCGGTCCAGATCAAACAATGAGGTTTGGCTTGACCACAAACCATCTGGCAGTGTTGCATTAGGTAAGACTAGTATGACTGGATTAGATTGACTTTATTTTCAGTTGGATAAGACCATTGTCTCAGAGTTTCAGGTTGGATCATCTGGGTTTTGATACTGACCTAACCAACATGTTTTATCAGCTCTCATGACTACCCACCTCCATTCTGTTTGCCAGCTAGCCAGTCCACTGTAAAATCTGATCATGCGTTTGAAATATTGATCAAAAGTCAATGGACAGGCTGTGTCACATGCTGTGTGACCTTCCCACTAAATATGGAACTGTATGGACTGGTGTAACCAGTCGTTGAACCTGATATCATTGGCATATCTGTTGGATGAATATCATCTCAGGTCCAGAGAAGATGGCATTGCCTCTTCCATTGTGCTGGGTATGTTATTAGTCCTTTACTGTAAGATGTCAACCTTGATGGGGGAAATATTTTTATTGTGTGGTCATTTGACCATGGTGGCCAAATTGTAAAGAATATTTTGCATTGTGGGCAATTCATGTTGAACAGTTTAGTCTGATTTATTTGTACTATGTTTTATTACTATACTGTGATGGTAGTTTTTTTTTCTTTAAATTATGTTGACTACCATTTTAGATTGTTGAAAATCAATGGTTGCAGATGAATGGTAAAGATGGATAACTTGTTCATTTGAAATGAATGTCTGATTACATTTTGGCCAAATCAGTTTAAATACAACACCTTTAGACTAAAACCGATATCATGAATGTAAACGCGTGTTTAAATTATGCCCCAGATCACTGGTGTTTCAACACTAAAGCTTTGATTGGCCAGAGGGAAAACACTTGCATCTTTTTGTAAGTATGAAATTACTTTTCACAAGAAAAATGTTTCCAGCTTACATTTTAAATAAGATTCAGTCAGTTTCAGCCAAATTTAAGACAATGCATGCCATTGTAATCTATAAAGCACATAATACCAGGACTGTTGCTGATTGGATGAAATTTAATTGGGTTTATGACTTAGAATATTCCAGTTCTTTTGACAAATCAGCCATTTTTCCTTTCACGGCACCATTGAGTAGTAGCTCACTGGAATAAAGTTTTGTCAAAGGATGGTTAAGTATGAACGTTGGTGAAAATTGATAAAATTCATTAAAATGCATGTATAACGATACTTATCTTAAAAAAATAATTACATTCTTATATAAATATTGCTGGCATAGTTGCTTTGATGTGAATATTGTATTAATAAAGCAGCTCCTTGAGAGCACCAGTCAACTAGGGCAAGCAATGATCTGATTAAAATAGAAATCGCCACCATTACAGAGGTCAAGACACACCTGGAAGAGTTTGTTCTGGTTACCTTTTTGGAATTTATGGTCCACTCATTTTTTATTAACCTATCACATTAGCTTTGAATTTTGTGTTGGGAGAGTTATCATTAGTAACTATCAGTTCCGACTCCTTTTTTGTAACTTCCAGAGCTCGGGTGAATTACAATGTCAAAAGAACATGACTCCTTATCAGTGCTTATAGTATTTAATATAAATAGATGTTTATTTTAATTAGATTGTTATAATACTGTTTCTCAGGTGGAAGAAAAAAAGTTTTAACAATAGCTGTATTGAATACATAGATGCTGGGAACAAGCAACTGCTGCAGTTCATTTGTTCCAAGCACAAGAGCTTGGTAAATTTGTCCTTTACTCAGCATCAGGATTGGTAGATCACTAAATGGATAGTCATCAATATACAGGTTACACAAAAATATTTTTGATTGGACTAAATGAAACTGAAACCTTTCTGACATCGAATATTGCCACCATGAAAACCAGTTTGAACATTTTATTACTGCTCTTCCGGTACTGATGGTCATATATCAACATTAGTTGAGGGTTTTCTTTTGCTGAAACACTTCTTATGTAGCTGGTCTTACAATGAAGCTGAGCAGATCTCTAGAATGACATGCTTGAAAATCTTGTTATAGTTAATTTTCCTTATGGAAATGTTCATTAGGCATTCACCAGAAAACATACTATGATGTTTAGTAAATCCTAAGTGAAAATGGTTGCCTTCTTGAAAATCTTTTTGCTACTTCTGAACTAAAATAAAAATTGTGCTGATCAGAGTACCAACACCATAGCCTTGGGGGTGATCTTAAAAAGATGATCCCTATCTTTCTTTAATATAGCCATTCTGACAGTGATTTGCAGTAAAACATTTGTCACATATGTATTTGGTTCTAAATAAAAATGATGACAATTTGACCTGAGGAATTTGAACTGTCTCTTAATAGCTACTATTCCTATTCCAGAACATAATAATAATAATAATAATAATAATAATAATAATAATAATAATAATAATAATAATAATAATAATAATAATTTTTTTTAAAATTTTTTTTTATTTCACATGTATTAGACATGTTGATACAACCACCAAAATGGCTGCCTTGAACAAGATCTAATTGACCTTGGGGTCTAGGCATTTATACTGTTTTGATCTTATGAGCACTGACTGGCATATTTATAGGTGAATTTTTACCAGACATTGTTTGTTGCATTCCAATAGACAAGATGATGATAGTTAGAATTCAGATGATAATTTAATGTCATAGGTCTTGACTTGTGTCTTTAGCTGTATTGGCTTGTGAGCCTGATGACACATCATCCAACCCAGGTTTTGGGTATATCTGATGAGTACACTGAGTGATACCACTTTATATATAAGGTTCAGATCAATTTTAGTAAATGCTTCAGTTGTGAAGGTTATCTTGAAGGGGTTTGAGTTTGAGGTCAGCTACAAATGGACTGGGAGAATATTTGAAAATACCTAGTCCTGTACAATGGTTTCAACTCCAACATCCAAAGTTTACGAATATAAAAATTGTCAAGAAAATGTATTCGTTTAACACAAACAAGGCAGAAAATGGAAATTGTGATTTATTTTCCTTGAATATAAGTGTTAATTAGCAAGCAACTATGGCATATTCTATTGTATGTTTTAAAAGGATTCTATAAATTTTGTTTCATGATTATGGGACAGAGATTCTGTTTATCAGATAAATGCTGAAACTAAAGAAACAACATTGTTATTCAAAGATGTTATATCATCTATCATTATGGTATAACATTGTTTTGATGCAATCTTTTGATTCCCATTAAGTGTTGATATGTATAAAAATACAGTTTTGACATTATTTTAGATACTGTTCTGCAGCCATCCTTACCTCGTAAAAAGTCGGTAACAAAATTGGATGAAAAGGATACAAAAGTTGCCACTAAATACATGCTGACTCATCAAGAACATGGTTCAGATGGGGAATTCCAGACTAAATACTTTAAGGTAATTTGTTTTTTTTTTCTTACAGCCTTCCATTTTTATAAAGTTGCATTTAAGTTTATCCACTTTCTGTGTATTGTGTCTGTTATATTATTTCATCTCATTGTTGAGCCCACATTAATAGGTGTGCAGTTATTTAAATTTCCATTGGATTGTTTTGACCCTAACATTGAAAAATGATTATTAGTGTGGGCAAGTCACAATATCTTTCCCACTCATTTCAACAGTTTGCTTAAGTTTTGGCTAAAGTTCATAACTTGATTATGACCCTTTGGTCTTAAACTAAGTAACAAAAGAGAGAAAATTAACAATTTTGTAAAAATCTAACAAATTTATTTTGCTAGAATACAAAGTGAAAATTTAAAAAAAAAAGCTTAACAGTATTGTTAAAAAAATTAAAAACAGTCCTAAAAGTTCTATCATAGGTCCAAAAAGTATAGAGCAACGGTGTTCCAAATGAGTTCCAATCTACCAATACTTAGGAATTGTGTTGATGTGCTAACCATCTTGAGGCATCAAAATGATACAATCAAAAATGTCTCTAAATGAATTCACAATAATCCCAAAATAGTGATTTAATCTGAAAAGTGTTAATGAGGACACATGTACTTCCAATGAATTTAAATATATAAATACTCAAATTAACAGAAATAACTAAAATTTGTCTAAAACGTGATTTTAAGATAGGTATACAGAAATTATGTAGTCACACTATGAGGACCACAATATGAGAGTAATTTTCTTATCAAATTCATAAACAAAATCCCATCTATAAATTTCCAAGGTCAATACAAAATCCCATCTATAGATTTCCAAGGTCAATAGACCACATAAGCATTTTTACTGCCAAGTAATGATATTACTATATAATCAAAAATCATAGACAAGAATTATTGATGATGCTTATCAAAAAGACTGGTCAGGTAGAGCCAAACTCCTATCCTCAGGTCCATTGCACAATACAAATTAGATATACATATCATATAATCTTGGACAAGTCTACAAAACAAATTTAATATACACAATTTAATGAATTATCATCTTATTTGAGCTGACTTACCAAGTCAAGACTGTTCCTTTGATGGCATTCTCACTTGCTCCATTTTTCTTGTGGTCAAGATCAGTCATGTAAAATTTGTGTTATGATTGATTGGGTGTGCGTGTCCATTTTCTTCTGTTCCTTATATAACCCAGATTTGATTTGTTGTATTACATGCTTGCTTTAACTTTTGATCTTGTTGTCCAGGTCAAGCGTTTATGGCAATGCTTTTAAACATGGACTTGACATGAAGTCTTTGGCCTTTTTCTCTTTACATTAAGATAAAGATTATCATGTGCTGCTGTACAAAGCTGTACTTTGGTCATTCTGGAAAGACATTCAGCACCTCACTCGCTTTCTCACTTGTATCAGTGTTGCATGTACCTGGCATTAGGGAAATGAGGATCTTGCATTAAGTTTAGATTCTTTTTCAGCAAGATTAATTGTTTCGTGTAAATCCATTGTGAGTAACAGATTGAAACTATTTCAATTTAATATATTTCATTTGGCTTAAGCACATGACAAAATTTGCCAATTGTATTCAGTACCAAGCCCGATATTGTAAAGATTTCTCTCCAGTTTATTGGAAAACCTTGAGTGTTTTATATGCCATCATTATATATAGATTAATGATATATTTCATCAGCAAATCATGGGATAAACAGCAGTTAATTAAATGGTCCCATTACTTACTAAACTTGAAATGTGTTATTGCATAGTCATGTCACCTGAACATCTGAGGGAGCGAACAAATTTATCCAAATGGTTTGAGCCCCACGGTTTGAATATTTGTGTTACATTTCAGGGCAGTGTCATACCAACATCTGGTGGAGGAGCCCAGGTTGTGTTTGATGATGTGGAGGTTCACAAGCAGACATCCCCTGGCACTCGTAAACGGCGTAGCTCCTGCCCACAGCCAACCGACTTTGATGGAGAGTGGACAGATACTGAGACAAGATGTGCAGTTGCTATTGAGGGACATTCTAAAAAGTAAGAATTTAAATTAATCTTGCCTTTAAACAGTTAGTCATAGATATCCTCTGTAAGCAGTTTGGATTCTGTATTAAAGCTGTTAGATTAATTTACAACCCACATATTATTGTTGATGGTTTAGACATAGTGTGTAGCAGAACCCATTTGATTTGTTTATGAATGTGAAAGAGTGTAGCATAACACATTTAACTTGTTTATGGATGAGAAAGAGTGTGTAGCATAACCCATTTCATTTGATTTGTTTATGGATGATGAAATGTGTGTAGCATAACCCATTTCATTTGATTTTATGGATGAGATAGAGTGGTGCATAACCCATTTGATTTGTTTATGGATGTGAAATGATGTGTAACATAACCATCTGTTATGTTTATGGAAGAGAAAGAGTGTGTAGCATAACCTATTTGATTTGTTTATGGATGAGAAAGTGTAGCATAACCCATTCTGACTTGTTTATGGATGAAAAAGTGTAGCATAATCCATTTGACTTGTTTATGGATGAAAAAGAGTATTAGCATAACCCATTTGATTTGTTTATGGATGAGAAAGAGTTTGCAACAGAATACTTTTGATTTGTTTCCTTTATTATTGATTTGGAGTACCATTATTGTTTCATGATAACAAGTTTCAACATATGTGTCACTTTCATGTGACAGTTCTTGTCAGCTGTGTTGAAAGTTTGTGCACAAGTTTCTGCTAATCAGAAACAGGCAGGATACAACAGTGTGTAGAGGCAGGGGTGACTGTGGATTCGATGGAACACTTGTCTGTTGATTAATTGGAAAGCAATTTTGAATTTTTTTTGTAAATGAGATTGGCCAGCAGTTGCAATACTTCAATACAGTAGGTCCTGTTGGTTATTGTTTTGTCATTGCATAAATTATGGTAAAATTTAAAACTTGATATATGTTAATTGTGGTAAAATTTAAAACTTGATATTTAAAACTGAAAAAGCAAAAAGAGGGCAGTGTGGGAGTTGAATATAATTTTTTTTTATGTCAATGGAGGTTTTTAGTATTCATGCAAGCCCCTCCCATTCCTAAATTTGTAATGTTTTTGTGTGATCAAGGGCAACTCTTCATAAATCCCCAAAATAACCAATGAAATCAGTTAACATTAAACCTGTACATTATACCTCATATGATTTTCAAAATTTGTCTTGCCTATACAAGCATTTGTTCATACACAATGTTAAATGCATTAAGCTCAATTGCTTTGAAAACAAGCTATCTTCAAAGTATCACCAACATCTACATTTTTGTATTATCACTACAGCATATACTGTTTTGAACATCATTTATGCATGTTCTTAAATGGGACTTTGCATGTACTGCAACATATCCTGACTGAACCTAGCTAGACACAATCACAATAACATATCCTGACTGATTCTAGCTAGACATAATCACAGTAACATATCCTGACTGATTCTAACTAGACACAATCACAGTAACATATCCTGACTGATTCTAGTTAGACACAATCACAGTAACAAATCCTGACTGATTCTAGCTAGACACAATCACAGTAACATATCCTGACTGATTCTATTTAGAAATAATCACAGTAACATATCCTGACTGAACCTTGCCAGACAATCAAAGCAACATATCCAGACTGAATCTTACCAAGCAAATTCTAATTGTGATTAACTTGATCAAACCAAGTTAATAATATAATGGGCCTTGGCAAAAAGATGTTGACTCGAGTTTATGACATAATGAAGTATGATGTGATGATTTTAATTCTAAATTATTCTTCAAATTAAAACATCAAAGTGAAGGAAGGATAAGTGGTAAATTGACTATCTACTTTGTAAGGTTTATCATAATCATCAGTAGATGAGATTTAGACGTTTTTATCAGTAAATACCTTAATTTTTGGGGCAGCTATAATAAATGTTTTCTTTGACAAAAAGAATTAATATTTCATCTACTCATCCAAATATTTCTTTAAGACTTCTACAATATTATAAGTCTTTTTATTTTCTTTCAGGAGGAGTCGTCCGTCTCCTGAGCGAGTTTCGCGAGTGTAATACAAATTGATCTGTGATATGAGGAATGCTGGGTGCTTTGATTCATAGCAACGGATGAGAGGGACATTGTGTGTGAGAGAGATATTCTTTACTATTTACAAGGCATAAGGACACTAGCAGAATAGCAGTGAATCAGATCAAGAAAAAAATTAATGTAAATATAGAACCGTAATCATGTATTTATATATATCTTTTTTATTTCATGTAGGCATATAATCTTTGCTTTTGAAATAAGGTCATTGTTTAAAATGTATCTTTCTTATAACTCTGGGACCTGAGGATGGATTATTGTTGAAATAGTGAATCTTATTTTTAATAATATATCATTATTCTGGAACCTAAGAATCATTGGTGAAATAGCAAACAATAACTTGAATTTTAGTTGGCATTTTGTAGAAATGTGACTCCATTCTATGATTTACACATCTTTTTTCAAATTTGGGTTAATACTTTGTAGAAATGTGTCCGTAACATTTGTTTCATTGTCTTGCAAGAAAATGTAGGCATGCACTTATTTTTAGTTATATGAAATATAACTGCTGTTTCAAATTTTTCAAATTCAGTAGTCTCCAATCTAATGTTATTATGCCTGTGTAATTCATTAGTTTCTTCGTATCATAATTTTAGGTGGAAAGAACAACCACTCTACTTAATTCTTGATATGTTAATAAATGAGATACATGAAGTGTCATTGCTCTTTAGTCACAAAACAGTTGAAAATCTTTTATGTGTATATATGTGTTCTGTAAAATTCTTGACCTTCTGAAATCTATTGGGTGATACTGGTCTTGGAACAAGAGAAAATGGGCTTCAGGAAATATTTTTATTACATTCACTGTCCTCTCACCAGATATACTTGCCAGCAAGACAAGTCCAACTGCAAATCTCACAGACCCAGATCTGCCATTGTATAATGCAGAGGCTGATATGGGTATATGCAGTTCATTAGGAGTACAGTAGAACCTGTCTTGAAAGACTACCTCTTTGCTAAAATTGTATGGTCTCCCAAGACAGGCAGTCTGTCATAGTAGATTATAACACTAATTAATAAATCTCTCAAGACAGGTGGTCTCACATAACAGTGGTCTTTCAAAACAGGTTTTACTGTAATAAGTAAAACAAACAGTGTCAACCCTGATTTGCAGTCCCATTATGTAATTGCCATTTCAAGGTCTATTCTGATTGCAGTTAGACTTGACTTTTAAGTGACTTGCTAATTTGCATGTTGGAACTTCTTCAGAATCTTGATGTGCCTGTTAAGGATCTTAGTAGCAGCACTGAACATAGATTTTTTTATTAATGGGAATCTTCAAAATCTTTCATCTGTTAAGAATCTTAGTAGCAACACTGAACATTGTTGTAATTTGCACAAAAGAACAGCTTCAGAATTTTCAGTAATCTTGTAGGAAGTCTTGCCAGCAGCACAGAACATAGATTTGACATGACAGAAAAGCTTCATACTCTACATTCACCTCTTATTTTCTCAGTAAACATTTTGATGACAGAATTCTCAAATTTATATGCTCCTAGCAGAGCTCTTAAAAATTTATATAGTCCCGATTTCCCTTTCAAAACTGTATGCTTCTTGCATATCCTTTACAAAATTTTGATGTTTTCCAAATCCAATATTACTATAAATTCGTGTAATATTTGACCCGACTTGTATTTTCTTAAGTAGCAATGTAGTGACTGTCTCTGCAATATCACATTATGTTGTTCTATGGACATTTGTCCCATCTCATATATAGCTCTCATTATAAACATGATAGTGTCCATTACCAGCCAACTGCATTTTGTACTAAATTGTGTCATACTAAGAACCACAATATCTATGGAACCTTGATATACTGAAAATAGGGTAATGTACAGACCATGGTATAGCAGGCACTATCATAATTTTTTTACTTAATGGAGTTTTGAATAGAAAATAAGATCCATGTTAAACTTGTATTTGAGAAGATATAGGACCCATGTTTCACCTCGTTTTCTTTATCTTATTGTTATACACTGGTATGATTTTTGCCAAGGTGTCCATAACTTCTTCCTTGTGACTCGAATTATGTTATAATGAGGCATGTTATAATGGGGAAGGGTTTTATTCATAATCATAATGATTGTCAGCAGCTCACTATCTTGCTCACAATACAGGCTACTGATCAAGCTATTCAGTCTAAATAATTTGTCCCTTTAAATTTAAACATCTCTTTTGCATTTATGATTGTTTCTCTCATTTAATTCATTACGTGCCATTCATCTGTTCATGTAGTGGTGAAATTGATCATTTTAGACAATGACTTCTTGTTTAATTCATTTTGGCCTCCTATTGATTTGATTTTTCAAATAAAATGCACAATAGAACCATCAGATCTCATCAGCATATTGAGATTACTATATGGGTCACTGATCTTAACATGAATCAATCTCATCTCAGTAGATCACTTAATTTGATTTCTTGTACAGTAGATCCTGTCTTGAAAGACCACCCCTTTTGCCAAAATAGTATGGTCTCTTAAGACAGGTCGTCTCTCATAGCAGATTATAACACTCCATAATCAATAAATCTGTTCATTGAGAACAAGGTATCTCAGGACAGGTGGTTTCACATAACAATGGTCTTTCAAGGCAGGTTTTACTGTATTAATATAATCTTGCTAGGAGCTTGGGACATCTGTTGATTATAACTAATTGTTTTATTACCTTTCAGATTATTTCATTATTATGAAATTGCTAAGTATATTCATCATAAAGATCAGTCAATTGTCAGTATGTGACTCACACTGATCCATCATCATCAAGAACGTTTGATTCTCAAAAGAATCTTGAAGTTCTTCCATTGATTATGTCCACTAATTGCTTTACGATCATTTCAGACTTAGGGGCCCCATGGTTTTGAATCTAAGATTCGGTGAATGTGGATATGTGAGAAAGTTTGCCAGTAGCTTCTCGTGGGTTGGTGTTTGTTTCCAGGGATTTCCCAGTTTCTTCCTCCACCATTAATACTGCCTGCCATGTATAACCTATTGTGTGCTGAAAAATTGCGTTAAGCCCCACAAAAACAAACAATTCAGACTTTGATTCATCTTCAGTTGCAAATAGATTATGCTGATCGTTTGTAGCTTTCTCTTTTTGTATAACAGATCATATTGATCTAGCATTAACTCATGATTAGACCTACCTCCACGGTTCAGTCCTGTCTCACGATAATCATAAATTTTTCATTACAAGGTCACAATTAGTCCACTAAATTATTGACGTTATCACTTTAAAAATGATATTGACAACACTTACTATATATAATTATAAGTTGGCTCAGACTGCAAAACAACACAGACCCTTATCTGCCATTGCAAAATGCATAAGAGATATGTGTCACTGCAGTTTGCAGTTGGATTCGACCTGTAAGCAAATGCATATGGTTTCTATCCTTCGGTGTAACCCTTATCGATTCACTTATCGATTAACTCTCCACTGTAATAAGTTATTGTCACTATTAGAATTATACAAATTTCATTTATAATAGGAGACACATTGGCAACAGAATGTCTGATCCTCTAAAAGTCCATTTGTATATCTATCCATTCACATCCTAGATTATTTAATATTATATGGTTAGTCTCAGGTCAAGTTTTCCACAGTGTAAACTTGATTTGTGTACAAGACAAATTTTGGTAAAAGTGTTTCTCCTGGAACCTGACAGGTGCTCGACCTAGTCCCCTTGCTGAGTGTTCCTTCCCCCACCCCTTATTAATTTCTTTCATGTCTATATATAAGTGATTTTAGTTCATTTAAAGCATCCCTTTGAGTGATTCTCAAAACTAAACCTTTACTGTATTGAGAAAATCAGTTAACATGTATAAATCAGCCATTACTTTTAATCAGATATATTTTCTTCCATTTTGAGGGGACAGCATGATTTCCATATATTTAGTAATGGTCAACTCAATCAGTTGTCATTGGCGTTAGGGTTCACCTATACAAAGGAAGATGTATTAACTGGAAGCTGTTATTCCCAAATTTTTAATTTTCCTAAAGATGTTTTCCCCCAAAAGTCCGGCAGTTCAGCCAATGAAAACTATCATTGTTCAGATTTTGATCATGTCAAAATAATCATAATTGTTTCATTTTTGGACCAGTCTTCTAATTTTTTAAAATGAATTTTTATTAGTTATACACCTGAGTTTGCGAAGACCGTAATAGATGAAAATAATTTTTTTGCATTTTGAATATGTAGCAAGTTGACTTATAAAAAGTATGCTTATAAAATGCATTTTCACCAGGTTTCATGACAGTGTCTTTCACCTAACTCATGATTCATGCATGCCTCATAAATATGTCACTCATCACCAGTCATGTTGTTTACTATATAGGTTGTTGGCAACAATTGATTCATATCGTTTCATTTAACACATCCCATTACATAAACAAATTACTGTGGTAATGTTGTTCATCATAATCACACATCAATATTTTTTGGAATTTCCCTATCCTTGATATGTATTTACTAGACTTGACTCTTTTTGTTTACATTTGTGAGCTCTGCATTCTTTGTACAGTCATGCTGAATAAAGTATATGCTTGGTTAATTTTTTAGACTGATTGAACCCATTAGGTGGCAATTAGACATTCATTGATCCATGACAATCAGGGATGTTTTTGGTGGATTTTAGAAGCTGTTGACCTCCCATGGGAAGTACCTGCATTGAGAAATTTGAATTAAGTAAAGGACAGTTTTTAGGTTTTACCAGAAAGAGGGGTTTGTGCTTATAAAATGTGTGTATCACATAAAATATGGTATTCATTGTGCCTTATAAAATGTGTATCACATAAAATATGGTATTCATTGTGCCTTAAAACCATTCTTATTACCCTTGGATCATATTGTATATAATTTTGTTTGTCGTTAATTCAACACACATCATTCATTCATACCATCATGGATCTTGTTCTTGTCATTAAAATTTTAAATTTGACATTTTATAGTTTATGAATCAACTTCTTTTCTCTTTGATTCATATAAAATACTCACTTTGTTTTTGTTTCATTTATTTGTCAGTCATCCACTTATAACATCTGTTTCATTACTGAAATCGTATGTATTTATACATCCATTTTTAAATGCCTGCCAAAAGGTGGAGAGTATTATATACTAATATTTGTCTGTAGGTCTGCCCATCCATTTGTACTTCCATCCATCCATTTTTTTGCTTTCCACACAATAACTTGTTTTACACCACTTTGTCGGGTCTAAGTCAAGGTCATACTAAATCTATGGAAGGAGGGGGGGGTTGGATGCTGGAATTAATTTTTGAAGAGTTTCTGACATCATTCCTCCAGATAATATTTTCAATGAAGTTGTATAGATCAACTTGAAATTCAAGGAGGGGAATACGAGCTTTTTGTTATTCATTGTTTTTTTTTTCCAAAACAAAAGAATTGTTTAAATTGTGTCGTATGTCATTGATGTAGATCATCAACTGTTATTCGTTTCCTTTATTTTTAGCCTTTAATTGGAGGAAAAGACCATAATTTAAGTTTGGAGTAATCTTGCGATACTCATTTCTTGTTGCTATTTAGTGTTCTAGTTGTTACATCTGGAATTTTCATGCTGGATTTCATATAATTTCAGGGTAAATTATTCATAAAATGTACCCGCTTTATGATATTGAAACTAACAGTAATTACCATTAGTTTATCAGTGTTATAGTTTTTAGAGCAAATATTGCTAATGATCGCCTATAAAATTCAGCACTCGGGCACAAGAGTGAAGCCTTGATTTTTCAAGTTATTGTGTAAAATGCTGATTATGTGGAAACTTTTATGATGTGAAATAGCATTTCAGTCAGGAGACAATGCATATCAATATGTATTTATTTTTTAATTTGTATGTACATTATTATTCTGCTTTGTTTACAATAAATTGAAAAAGCCACACTGACTGTGACCTTTTTTATACGACATTGTGGTATTATAGCTTGTCAAGCTTGCATGGTAAATGCCAGTATCGAAATAAGATTTTCATCTTTGGTGGTGATGTTTTTAATATCATTACCTGTTGATATTGAATTGTTTACCTTCCCCGGACTGAAATTACCCTCGTCCTCGTATGAAAATGCCATCTTCCCATTAAAAGTGAAGTCAGGAACTTGAAGGGACACATGATATAATCAAGCATTAAATGATAAATTATAATAAACATTGAATTATACCAATGATATTAATTGCTTAGAATCAAATGCTTTATCTTCTAGAGTCTCTAACACTTTAAATTCACTCATAGACTTTAAATTCTTAATAGAAATGCATGCACCACTACTGTTTTTCAAATGTAGATCCAAGTCTAACCATAATACATATAACTTGTCGGTTGGCCTTTGTTTTTAAACTACATTAATAAATACCAGCAATGGCAAGAAATTTTTTCTTTTCAAAGTGTTCCCAGAATTTAAAGTTTATAAAATAATTTATATGTTTTGTATTACATGTAACAGTCACGAGTAAATCCAAGTCTGAATACAGTATGAATCACTTCTCTATTAAATCTACATCAGTAAATACTAGAAATGGCATAAAATTTATTTCTTCTCAAATTGTTTCCGGATTTAATGTTTGGAAAATAATTTACACCATTTTGATCATTACATTTAACATTAAGCAAGTCACTTTCAAAGTTTTTAATATCAGTATATTGGTTTTCTACCTTTATTGGATGGATGCAAACACCCTCCGAAAAGCTGCATGCAGACTGGTTCACTGTATGTTGATGGAACATTACACACTGATGCTTCATCCAGTGCACAATCTAAAAGAATCAATTGAAATTCACCAATTAAAGGGCAGCTCTACAGATATTGTGTATTTCTGTGAGAATGACAGGTGTAAGGTAAACCATTTGCAGAGAGAATACTTCTATTTCATTAAGTGCAAATAATATTTCAATATGTTAGGGCTATAAATTTTCCTTCAAAAACCCTTTCTTTCACCAATCAGACAAATCATATGGTTAGGAAAAATGTTGCTGCTGCTAATTGTAATAGTAGATGTGTAAATTAGTTGAGGCAACAGTGCAACTACTTTTCCTGTTAAGAATCCAATAGGCAATGGATAGAATGATCAAATTGAAAATGTCACTGGATGATGACCATTACAAAATCAATCAGTTCATTAATCCACATTTTCAAAATTAGATTTTTAACCTAAGGTAAAAGAAAAATATAAGTGTGGAACCAAATTTGTGAATTTATACCGAAATCAGTAGTACTGCCTGTGGTTGCAAAGTTAAACTCCATTAACAGTTGTTTTTATCAAAATAATATATCTGTCAGTCACAGAAACAAACAAAAGACTGTGTATAATAACATTTATTGCTTCAGTTTACTGAATATATAAACTGCGTTGCTGTCAGATCTGAGTCTGTGTTATGAGTAATCAGTAGAATGAACAATAAGGACCCTGATTTGCAGGCACATTGTTACATCAGGATCTTTATCTTTTGACTCTATTTATAAGTGACTCATTTTTACTAAATGACCAAACTTTAATAATCATAATTGTTCTTTTTCCTTGGGTTTGCAATAGAAGCCTACTCCAGCATATCACATGATGGGATTTACACTTGGACCCTTTTTGTTTCTTGTGTAACTCATACAATTCATTTATAGATGTATTATCTCTTTCAACAGTTACCTCTATATAATGAACACAGGCAGGCGATAGTTGCCATATCTCGCAGCAGAGGACCCAATGTTCGAATCCTGACATGGAACAAATATTTATTTATCTAATAATTTAAAATTAAATAAAACCTCATCATGTAATGTCTTCCCGACACAGAACAAGTATTCATTTATCTAATAAATCGAAAATAAATCTTATAATATATTGTCTTGAGTAATTCTCCTTAGGCCCATGCTTTGAGTGATTATACATTACTCTCTTAATTATAAATAATACAATTAATTGATAGATGTATTCTCTCTTTCAACAGATAACCTCTATATAATGAACACCTGTTATAGGACATTTTAAAAGTAACATCATATAATTCCAATACTAGTCATGTAAGATTGACTATTTGAATTTGAAAGAAATTTGGATGTAATTGGTGATACTGACTGGGAAAGTTTTTGGTAGATAAACACCAAGCAAGAAATGCAAATAAACAGGTTCTTGTAATAAAAGATAACTGCAGAAAAACACATTTCATATATCTCAAATATCAATCATAAGCTGCGCTTGCAATTTTTAATGCAATTCCAGAACCTTGAAAGAAAACAAATTTTAAAAAACCAGCAAGTTTCAGCAATTATATTTTACTACATCTGATGACACATCATCAATTGTTGTAATGTCATGAAGGATGATCTTGTGCGATAATAATTGTCTGCAAAAGGACAGTTCAAAATGGCCTTAGCCAAGGTCTTTTTGGCACTTTTAAAACAAATGGGGGAATATAAACAACATTTATAAATTCCTATTTTTAACATTTACCTATATGACTTGTATATAACAGAAAAATATTCCAAACATGAAGTTGTGTGGTCCTTTAATTGTCATTATACAATAGATTGTATGTATTAAGCAGAATGATGCACAAATAAGGAATATTGTAAGATTGTAGCAAACCATCTTCCATAGAAATCCATCATGGTTTACCAATACTGGATAATTGCTATTGCAAAGTAACCTTTAACATTACACACTGTAATTTTATACTTTCTTTTTTATAGCTTGATCACTACTACTCCTTAATCTTTAAAGGAAAAATGGGTGTGGGTACATTTATGAGTGATTGATTGCATGTATACAGTAGTGTATGGGCAATGCTACACAAATCCACCTAAACTCTTTCCCAAATGGTTCAAGATTTTGGATGGTGCTGGGGTATTATCCATTTGTACACAAGTCATTAGAATTTTGAGCAGCTTTATAAGGCTGGTGGGGGGTAGGGGAGGGAGAGGGAACATGGGAATCAAAGTAATAAAACAAATTATGGGTACATCACGATAGTAAAGAATAACATAGATCATGATAGGAATGAAGACACATCATTACAGAAAAATGTCAAACAAAATCTGCAAATTACAAAGTCAACACATGAACTAAAACTTTTTATTTACAAGAATTCTGTATGCTAGTTTTGACTTTACAAAGAGATAGTTACTTGAATAGTTACATGAATTATTTGTACTTAATTTGTTGGGTTTTCTTTTTTAATCCAACCTTCTGGAATGTCTAGTTGTTGCTGTTCCTTCTCAGAAGTCTCGAAACATTCAAGAAGTGCCTGGGACATTTTCTGATTTGTCCTGGGGTGAGGGAACTAACTTGTGTGGATGGGGGACCATCTGAAATATAGAACATTAACAATGTTAAAAATACAAATCCTATGGTGAAATTATATCAAATTTCATCTCTAAAATTTGAAGCAATGTTGCAACATGTAGCAAATATCAAGATAACACTGCAGGATTCTCACTAGCCTAATCCGCTTTTGCTGCCAAGTACAATTGATCAAGGGACAATAGTTTGCTGTCAAGTACAATAGATCAACGGACAATTGCTTGTTGGTTTGTAACAGTACATTCAACATATTACAGACTATATCTTAATTATGAATTAATGAACTTCCCCCAAAAATATTGAGGTAGCTAATATAACCTGGCAGAAAAATGACTACCCATACAGAATGCATTTTCATGAAAAGCTTCTCATCATTAAATTCTAACATTGCAAATAAAAATGTATAACACTTATATTTTATAGAAAATTGCAGAAGTTAATTTTGATACTACAGTTACATTAATAATAATATATTCTGTTGCAAATTTTCAATATAATGTAAACCTTATGATTAGTTTTAGTTTTTATATGATTTTTTAATAATATTTTTATTTTATTATTATTATTATTATTATTATTATTATTATTATTATTATTATTATTATTATTATTATTATTATTATTATTATTATTATTATTAATTTTTATTATTATTATTAACAATACTCCACTTCCTCAATAACTCACAAACTTGATTATAATACAAGATCAAGTATGAATCCCATTCTTTTAATCGAGAAATTTCCCCCAAAGATTTAACCCATTTTCTAAATGTGAAAACAATTTTGATCAATTGAAACCTTAATATACCGCTTTTCAAAACAGTAGGTAGTCCATGGATATTTGAATCATCATTATGAAATTCTATGCTTTAAAAGGATAATATTTTATTAAAGTTTTTAATATAATTGACTCTAGTTTAGCATACCAGGTTTTTTGGGCTCAGTTCTAGTAGTTCTTGGATGTAAAGCTGATGGTACACAAGTCTAAATCTGAATTGCAGACAAAGATTTTCCATCACTTACTTATCCTTTTCCATACAATATGGTAAAATAATTAATTCGTCCACTAATCCGTAAATAGAAAAACTTGTCTAAGCAAAAGTAATAAATGATAAGACTTAAGAAAGTGATGAGCTAGCATACTTTTTTTTGAATCAATTAATAAATGTTTAAAAAAATATATTAAGAAAATAGAGAAACTTCACATAGGGTTTTGATTCTGACAAATTCTGGAAAAACTTACATGACCAACTATAAGTACATGTACTACATATACTGGAATGTAAGTCAGATCCAATTACAGACAATACTGATCTTAATCTGCTATTTCATAATACAATGTTTGAGTCTAAGATAGTATGGGTATTTTGAGACAGCTGGCAGATCAGGTTGAATTTCTTTTTGCAATTGGGTCTGACTTTTAGATGGGAAGATTTTTTTAATTGTGTAATAGATCTTCCATTTTAGCAGGGCAAAATTGTACTTTTGACCAGTTAACATTTGCTAAATGGCCCCTGCATATTTACCTTTCAATAGGTACTTAACTTTTTCATTATTTAAGAAAATGATATGATGCATTCCAATGATGTACACCAATGTACAATTTTACAAAAAGTACACCAATGTACAATTTTACAAGATTCAATTCTCTATTATGAAAGGATCAAAATAATGCAGTAAACTTTTTTAATAATTGTTTTAATATAACTTTTAATAATATTATTATTGGAGAAATAAAAAATATTTGCAACAAACTTACATAGATGTATAAAAATATAATTGGTAAAATCTAAAGTAAATAAAAGGCTAGTTAAATTTTATACCTTGGGTTTGACACACAGTCAAAAAGTTTAAATTAAAATGTTGTGCATAAAAGTCCAAGTTTTCTTCCATTACTATGCCTTCTCCTTAGTCACAAAGTTCTGAATGGTACTGGGAAACCATCCCAAGGTCACTTTACAATTAAATATAATGTATATTAAAATAAAAAAAGACAACACACACACACACACACACACACACACACACACACACACACATACATACATACATGCATATGGAACACAATCTCTTTAGAGAGCCTACTTAATGTAATTAGACAAATACATGTAGGTGAAAGGATTTTGAAAATAGTGAAAATACCATCCAATCAGATACAAATTACCTATACATCTGTTAAGGTTCATTTTTTAAGAAATTAGTCCTTTTTTTTGTTTACCTTAGCAGCATATTTTTCAACGTTCTTATACATTACAACTATCTGCATAACAGCATAAATGGAGGGATTTTTCAAATTGAATCAGCAAGTGTAAATGTAATAATATGCCAAAATCAGCATGAAATTACACAAACTGCCCAGTTGTTCATGTCCTAAAAGTGTTTCTTTTTGGACAAATGTACAATTTTGAGGTAAGAAGGTGCAAAATGTTCAATAAAACTATACCAGAACTGTGAAGTAATAATGCAATCATAGAACAGATGTTCAATACTTTCATTCTATCTTACAAAACGTGCATTTGTTGTCGTCCAATATGTTAATTCTTTTAAAAAAATCATTAGTCGAAAGAGATCAACTTGGTATCCTTGGTACAAAATTTGGTCATGCTATAAATCTCAGACCACACCTCCCTACTTATATTTGTATATAATATTTGCATCCAAGATTCTTGCTTAGCAGTATGTTGCCTTTTAGCCTTTTTTAAAAGATCTTTATAAACAAATTTGAGTGAATTATGGTTTTGCAGATCCATTATTTTATCCTCCTGCCTATCAAAATTATTTTGTGCTAAATGGTATTTTATGGCGTCTTTCCATGCTTTTGGAATTTTGGATATTAAGGAGAAGTATTTCAAGAAGTCACCACTTCTAGATTTTTGTTTTATTATTTCTAAAGGTAATAAATTGCCATGATCGTCTACAAGATCATTCAAAATTTCAAAACCTGCTTCTATCCAGGATTTGTATTGATAGAAGATTCGGGTGGGGGATAAAATCCTCTTTCCAATAAGATACTGCCAAAATGACATCTCTCCATAAACTGTTTTTTAATGAGCTTACTAAATTCTTCTAATTTCCTTCTCCCTAAGTTCCAAATATCCTTTTCATTTCTAAGTATAGTTGTATTGACTAAGTTCTGCCAAGCCCCATTTTCATTTTCCAGCAATCTTTTTACCCATCTTCTCTTAATATACCTAATAAATGAGAATATATGTATCATATTGAGTCCTCCCTCGTTCTCTGGGGCTACTAATATATCGCGTTTAATTCTCTCTACTTTTCCACCACATGCAAATTTAAATAATGTACTGCTTCAACTTTGGCTGATGGATTTGGAAGTGCTGAGAAAAGATGTATAAATATGGGCAGAATGAGGGTTTTTACAACAATTATCTTACCAACAACTGCCAGATGTCTTTGACTCCAGCTTGCCAATATTTGTTTTGCCTTTGTTGGTTTATTCATATAATTAATTTCTACCATTTGTTGTAAATGTGGCGAAAAATCTATGCCAAATAAAGTTAGATGAGGACCAAATTAGGCCCATATCGGGGTCGTCGGCATACTGACCCAATTTATATTCATTGATCAGTCACATTATATCCACAGTTTGCTTTAAAGTTATAGCTAAAATCTCAACCCCAATAATAAACAAGTAAGGTGCAAGAGGATCTCCTTGACGACATCCCCTCTTTAGTCTAAAAACAAAAGATGACATATGCCCATTATTTATAACACAACTTTTAGATTCATTACAAAACAGCCTTAACCACTTACAAATATAATCACCAAAGTTGAAAGATTATAAAGCTTCTTCCAAAAAGGTCCATTCAATTGAGTCAAAGGCTTTTTCAAAGTCTATTAGTAATAATGAACCATATCTATTTTCATTTTTAAGTTGATTCATGATATCGTTTAATAGTCTGGTATTTTCTCCATTAAATCTACCCTTCATAAATTCTTTTTGGGTATCACTGATTACTGGGTGAAGAACCTTTTTCATCCTGGCTGCAATGACACCCGAAGCAATCTTATAGTCAATAGTGATATAGGTCTCCAATTGTTTTAAAAATCTTTTAACATTTTCTTCCTTTGGTAGACATGTTATGACTCCTTGAGTCTGAAAATCTTAAAGTTTTCCTACAGTGTATCCGTAATTTATTGATCTGCAAAGGAATCCCCCAAGAGACTTCCAGAAGAATTTATCCAGTGAATCCATCTGATCCAGGACTTTTTCCGTTTCCCATCCGTTTTAGAGACAAACCGCATTCATTAAATGTAAGCACACCCTCGCACGAATCTCTTTCCTTTTGACTGAGTTTAATATTGTGATTAAAAAAATCTACTTTGGTTAAATAGTCTATTGTGAATTTCTTGAGTCTCCTTGCCATCAAGCTGAACAATGTTACTTTTATACAATTCCATATAAAACTGTTTCTGGGCTTTTAAAAATGTCTATTTGATCAGATAATTTTGTCCCATCGTCTAAAATAATTTCCTTTATTGTCTTATTGACGTAATTTCTTTTTTCAAGATTTAAAAAGTACTTTGTGCTTTTTTCTTCTTCAAAAATTTATACCATCTAGATTTAGGTCGTAAGATAACACACTCTATGTACTTTTTCCTAGATTCCTCTAATGCTGATTTTTTTCACTCTGACTTTTCTAGAGTTTTCCCGTCTGTTTTTCAACTGTTCCCCATAAATTGCTATTATTTCTTGTTCAAGTTTCTTTAATTTTTCCTGTTTCTCTTTCGTTTTCTTAATAGAGAAACATATAGTTTCAGATCTTATTTTCATTTTCAATATTTCAAATAGCAATTGATCATTATATGAAAGAGAAACATGGAAGGAGTCATCTTTATTTCCCCCTACATAATATTCATTTACAGTGTCAGATATACACTTTTTGACTAAATCTGTATACTCAATGTTCTTCAAAAGTTTGGAATTAAATTTCCAATATCCTTTTCCTCTTGAACACGTTGAGAAAGTCCCACTCAGAGAAATAGCTGAATGATCAGACTTATATCCATGTAAAGTACACGCATCAACTGTAATAATATGAATGTCTTCAGATACGGGAAAGCAATCTAAACTACTTTGTTTCAAGGGTGATTTTTGCCTCCTGGAATACATCCTTAAGTCTTGATTCAAATTTCGCCAGAGGTCAATTAGTTCCAATTCATTTTTAAAGTCTTGTATCACTGCTCTAGACTGTTGGTGTTTGTCATATAAAACATTAAAAGTATCCAAGTTTAAGTCCTGAACAGTATTCCAGTCTCCACACATTATAATTGATGAGTTCTCAAGAAATAAAATCTCCTCCTTTCACTTTCTAAAAAAGCTAAGATTATCATCATTATAACTGTACAAATTCACCAGCGTTATTCTTTTGTCATTAATTATAATATCTTAAATAATAAATCTTCCTTGACTGTCATACATTTCTCTATGAATTACAATTCGAAAGTATTTCTAAAAAATATTGCAATCACGGCACTATTACTAAAGTAGTGGCTATATATATACATTCAGATGCCCAATATATTTCATCGTTCTTTATACTATATTTTCTTGCAAACATACTATCGATACATTCTTTTGTTTTACCCAGTGGAAAATGTCCCTTCGTTTAAAGATTGAACCTTGCAGGCCTCTAACATTCATTGATATAATTTTTTACGTTATTATCCATGAGAACGGCAGAAATTTTACGTATATATATATATATATATATATATATATATATATATATATATATATATATATATATATATATATATATATATATATATATATATATATATATATATATATATATATATATATATATATATATATTTGTTTTATTGTTATCATTGTTTTTAGTCATTTTTATTTTGAGCTGATTTTAATAGTTCAGATATTATGCCTTAAATGCTAGACATAATATAAAATATTAATGTATTCATTATATATTATCGGGTGCTTTTGCTTCATTGGTACAGATGCTCTGTAAGTGGGTCTGCACCAGTAAGGTTGAGCTATAGATCAATACAGCATGCATCAATCAACACAACTAATATATATATATATATATATATATATATATATATATATATATATATATATATATATATATATATATATATATTTATATATATATATATATATATATATATATATATATATATATATATATATATATATATATATATATATATATATATATATATATATATATATATATATATATATATATATATATATATATATATATATTCAAATTATATTTGTAAATTTACATGTACAACACTGATGCTATGTGTATCTACGGTTCCAGTTACCAATATTGACGTAAAATGCATATAAAGTTGAACCAATTGACAAAGTAAAATACAGCATTGCTTATGATTTAGAAAATGGCAATTGTTGCTAAAACAGTCTTTTCAAAATAGTGGTAATTTTTGACACACAGGATGCTACCCCAGAGTTTCCATGACTCGTGGCCTATTCAGTGCATGATTTTGATGCATCGGGACATGAAAATAAAACATTACTTGGGACTCTATATATTCGATATATCAGCATATCAGCTGATGATCTACGTCAGGCTTAAATCTGGTTTTATAAAATTAAGCATAACAGTTCCACTAAATGGCAAGAGATATTATGCAAACTAAACCAATCTTGTAAATAGCTACATTAAACATTATAATCACATCACATCACCAATCTTGTAAACGAATTAGTAAAGTTCACCATTTTATAAAAATAAGGTATTATGTTAAAGACAGGAACAATGAATATAATATAATGTGTTTACAATGTCTTTTTTAATGGGAAAAATGAATTTACAGACACTGATGTCCACACGTTCACCTCATATTCACTATATTACATTGGACAGCTCCTTCAGTTGTAGCCCAGGTTGAAGAAAACCCATAACTTTTTTAACAATTATTTTTGAATCAATTAATTAATGAAAAATCCTGGTTTGAGTAATTAGTAATAGTTAAGAAAAAATTATAACAGTTATGCTTATTTCAATCAATTAATAGTTTTAATAAAAGATACAAACTAAAACATAATTGAATGATTCTGCAAAATTATGAAAATATAGTTCACCAACTAGAACTAGCATATTTACCCACATGGATTGGATAATGACTCCAGATCAAAATGCTCTGAATAATAGTATTAGGATATCAATATTTGCTTAACACAGAGTTTTGGATCAGCGATTGCCCTGCATATTGAATTTTTGAGAAGCTATTGCGCTGCATACGATCAACTTCTGAGTAAAGTTTGTTTAAAACGATAACGGCGATACATTCCCTTTCGTATGTCATAGGTAACGTCAGTAATACACGAATCAATTTTACGATTGTAATGTTGCACTAGACCATGTCGAATCAGTTTAGCAGCAGAGAAGGTGAACCCTACAAAATATAGAGGTCTTATTTACTATGAAAAAGGTTTCTACAGAGGCTAAAAAAGGTCAATAACGCTAAACCAAAGTCTCTAAATGAGTATATTTGCACACGGTTAAGAACCGGTAATATAAATCGTTTAGGTTAGCTCAGTTTTGTTATCCAATCATTGACGTATTTTTTACGATTTTGTTTACTTGTAAAACGACTCAATTGTTGTCCTTCACCCTCCCTGCTGCTCCTTACTGACAAGGGATTTACCCAAAGATTTTATCCAGACCAATCTACGAGCGTATGTATAAATTAATATATAGAGTTTCGTTTCTTAAATCAATAATATTTCCATCCTGATTTGTAAGTTTTAAATTCATTCTTGACAATAACGGATCATGTACACGCAGGTAGACTTGATTTATTGGCTCAGATACAATAAGCCACCCTGGGGGTGTTTGAATACTGGACGAATATAATATATATCCCTGCTGGGCCTGATTAGACTTAGGGAAGTCGACGTGGTATCGCCTACTAAATTTTGTGCGATGCTGGATGTTATATTAACAATATTAGGCGAGATATGACGACCTGTTCCATATGGGTTATTATTATATTTAAGAACAGTTGTTAGTGGTGCTAATGTTCTCCATGAATTAAGTATTTTTGGAAAATATTCATCGATATTAATAAAACCAGGAATATTTACTTCAGATGCAAGATTATTTGATATTGCTTCTTTGGCCTCATCGGAAATAACAGTTACAGATCTAAGATGATAACGTACATTCCTGACTAAAATATGCTTAAGATAATTAAAATCATACAATATTGAATTTAAATGTCGAATTCCTTCAAAGATTATTTCTTTTGTGTCATTACTGTAATGTTGTATTATACTGGTAATATGATTTTTTTACAACATTGAAAGAATGATTAAATTCATCATTCATTATCCTATTTACAGCATTGATATGTATTTTTCTAAAATGCCATTCTGGAGGTCCTCTTGTGTAAATTTCCCTTAGATTAGGAATACTCTCGGTGTTATCAAAAAAATATATTGACTGTCCATGGATACATTCTTTTTGTAATCAGGAATCTCCTTAAACTTTCTGCTATCTGTTTTAAACTCTTCGATTTTGGGCTCAGGCGGACCATGATAAGCTGGTGCAACTTCAGGCCATCCTAACACTGATCTTATCGAACGTTGATAAATATATACAGCATAGTCAGGAGAATGTATTTCAATCACCGAAGATAATGTTGTTTCGTACACAGTAATTGCTATCTTCGATTCTTTCCCAGTAATAGACTTAATTCTGCGCTGGAATTCCTCATTAATTTGCTCTATTTGATAACTGCCAGTTGGAATACGAACTACTTGCCAATCGGGAGTTCCATCAGATTTATTCTTTTTTTGCGAATACTAATGAATTATTTGGCTGTAGTCCACCAAATGGTTTTGATCTAATATTAGGCCAGCTATAATAAACTTTACTGGAATTGCAGTTGGAAAGTTAATGCTGAATTCAGGATTGGTCGAACTTATCAATATATTGGTAGTGTTTTAAGGAGTTGTGTTAGTGACGACCTGCTGTAATAACTCTCTCGACTCAATATCCGAACGATGTTCAGGCTCTGACATTATTGTTATTATTATTGTTATTGTTGAATTCTCCATTTATTTTACTGTGGTAATTGTCACCAGGATCGTTAGTGATTCTGAATGCTTCATCGTAGGTTTAATTATCGTTGTGAACTCCTCGTCAGATATTTTACCATCACTGAGATACGTGGAAATATACCCAGATAGTTTAGAGTAGGTTGTTGTTGCTGAATGCACCTTTATCATGTACTCACGTAATTTATCATTCGCACATGTAGCTATCTTTTAGCAATAATACTAAGAATGCCTGCTATAGTCGTTGAAGTTGAAATAATAATTGTTATAATTGCTGTAGCTGTCATTGTTAATGTCGATAATATTAATCCGGATCCAGCAACAATTGCAGAAACTGAGCAAACAACTATACCAATAACAACCATACGTCTACGATACTTTTTCACTTTCACTGTCGATGATATTTTTTAGTTAAATATTCACATGCTTGATTATATCTGTGACGTTGAACGTCGATAGATCACGTAGTCATTTGGTCCATTATGCTATGACGTTAAGTAATTAAATGAGTTACAAATTCCAAACACCACCAGTAATTACTTTGAGACAAACTTTATCCTTAATGAAACCTCAGAAACACCAAGACTGTCAAACTTCTACTCGATGATTCCAGCGTAAACGTTTCTTCAGAATCTTTATCTAACAACACAGATACAATTTTAGAAAAATCGCCAGTTGATGGAGATGTAGTGGATATTTTAAAATTTGCAACGCTAAGTACGGACATCCTATATATACCAGTGATCTCCGCGGTGTGTTTGATGGTTTTATTTTCTGGTGTCCACAATCCAAACCCAGATGTAACTGTATACACAATATTTCTTATCTGATTGTGAGGAAGTTTAATCAGATTTGTTATATGAGTAATATCCGAAATTTTACCGATAATATCGTTGAGTTTTGTGTTAATATCAGTAAGTTTTATATCAACATTTGGGGGATTTCCAAAAAATTCGTTATTAGTTCTGTTTATGTTTCTGAGAAAACTCAAAAACGTGTTCACGTGAACGGTAAAATCAGTTTCGATTTTGGCTAATCCATTACTGATTGAAATTTCTTTATCATCGACGTATTTTTTTGAAGCAGCATAAAACTCCAATTCTGGCGTTCTTAAATTACTAATACCATTATTATTCATGTTGAGAAATGCACTCATTATATCACCGTTGGCTAATACGTACTTATAATCCTGATCGTAGTAGCATCACTATCTGTATTTAGATGTCCAAGATCGGTAATTTTATTTTTGTTCATAATAACGTCTCCACTAAATACACCGCTAGTCGTCTTGACATAATCGTTAAATGACTTACCAGAATCTTTCATTTTACACTGATCAGTAAAAATAACGATATTATCAACAACTGCAGTAGGAATTCGTGTAAGTACATTGTATATTACTCGTCTTTAATCGTCCTAGCATGTCCTCAAAATTAGCCACTTCATTTTGATCCACACTTGCAATATTAAATGAATCATCAATCTCATTTTTAAGCTGATCGAGGGTTGCATATTTAGATAAATCACCTTGCTGCTGAGCTTTACCACGAGCAGATCTTCCGTAAATATCTACCATTATATTTACTGATGTATGTTTAAATGTGCCAGCATGGTATATTCATGAACGACTTTATGGGCGTAGTTTTCCTGGCATTGCTAGGGATATAACATCAAGTACATTAAGTACTTCAAGGCCACATATTGGTGGATCAGTTAATGTTTGTGTTGGTAATGTAGAATACCAGATTAGAGAAGTATTATTACTGACATAATGAAGAAATTCCTTTGGTGACGCTAATCCATATGAATCAAAATAAATAATTCCACGTGGATCAATTCCATACGCTACCCGGTGGGTACCTGGTCCAGAGTTTTTATCGAGATTAATAATACCTGCTTCAGTATTGTTCGCTTGCTTTGGTAATTGATCGTGCATAAAAGACTCTAAAGTTTTATTTTTAATTTTTAGCAGCATCGCGTAAATCAAAATTAGTCTTAGGCGAGATCAGTAAACTGTCCCTGGAAGTCTTAGACCATTTCCGTACCATGAGGGCGGGGTTCCTGGTAATTTGATATCTTTTCCCTTTTTTAATTCCATGTCCGGTTGCTTTCTTTCTTTCGTCCATCAATACCTTCAAGGAGCATTGGTTTATCGCTAAGTACAACAGCAATTGCTCTGTAATTATCAATAGCTCCTCAAAAACCGATTGTCTGGCTAAATCTAAATGTTCGAGCGAAAAGGAATAAATTGGATATAAGGTTGTAAAATCTAGTTGTGATATTTGTAATGCCGTATCAACATTTTGATCACATCCCATAAACGTCATAAGACGATGATATGCACGTGCTGCATGATTTTGATCGAAATTCAGCAATATATCCTCGGATGGTTCTTGATGTCCATTTATCCTTAATGAAACCTCGGAAACACCAAGACGTCAAATATCATAATACTACGCGTTTGATCATTTACTCGTGCAGCATATTGTAATGCAATAAATATGTGTCTTGGTGCAGAAACACCTTGCTGAGAGGCTATTTGCCATGTAAATAAACCGGTAAATATTACTCTGGATAGCATCTGTGGTCACTGTCAGCCATGATAGCATTGATTTACCCCCTTGACTCATGAAAGATAGTACCCGTTGTTCTTCAGATATTGACGGAGTCATCATTGACATCCATAATGAAAGTTTTGTAAGAATTACTATACCAGCATCACCGGCAGGTCTCCATATTACATCATTGTCTGTAGCCTTTCGTACTAGTACAACTGTATGTCTGGCACCGAAAATGACTTTTCTGACTTTTCTAGAGAATCCAAAGATATGTGAGAATGGAATTGCACATAAAAATACTCTTCTATTTCCTTTTTGACATCGCTCGACATGATCTAAATCCTAAATTGAAACCCGGATCGACATTAATAATCATACTTTGTTCATCCGCATTAGCGTTTATAGCAAAGTTCTGTGGTCGTCTTATTTCATATTGTTGATATTCTGGAAAATTAGAAGTATCTTTTACAAACATAATTGATGGATCAGCTGACCTTGAATAATCGACACTGTAACTTGCAAGCCCAATGATTGTTGTAGCAACGTCAACATCTTTCTGAATTGATTCAATATTTTTTCGTCGATCATGTATGTAGCACTATCAAACAACGGTATTATACCATTATTAACAAAACCACCATTGACATTAGCGTCGTATTCAGTATTTTCGGTTTTCATACATCACCTTCTATTTCAATAAATACTTCCGTGGTTAATAAATATCTACTTGTATCATCTACCTGAAGTTTAATCTTCCACGCTGTTTTGGAATTCGTGTGTCATCAGAATAATACTGATAATCACGTATAGACTCATCTTTGAGGACTGGTGCGTCCATGTCGAGTGCAGGATCACTTATACGTTTGAACATATTTATTATAATTATTATCGTCTAAAACGAAGACCACCTCGAGAAGTGAGACCACTTCCTGCTATGAGACTGGCGGTTATATTTTATTTTAATAAAATGTATTGTGGAGACAGACGATAATATTTGGATATTTCATGATAAAAGAGACCCCATTCATATACTGTCGAGAAATAATAAAACGATATTATTAAATAATAAATCCAAACCTGGAATACTGACTGGTATTAATAGACCGTATTTTGAGCGCGGTTATCCAGTTACTGCTGTGGTATTTGGATTGTATTTGATTAATGATAAACCTAATATTGCAGATCTCAAACCGATGAGATTGTCAGAGTCAAAAATAAACTGCGTGGCTGAGCGTATTTTAGAACATTTTGCAAATGCGTTGCGTGGTAATGGCTTAACGTACAAAATATGTGAATGGGCAGAAACTGTTAATGATTCTGGTGCATCTATTAATGATGTTGCTAAACTAGAAAAGTTATTAAAATTTCCAATAACCAGAATATATATTTAAAAAAATGGAACGGAGAAACAAACAATTATAAGCCGAAATAATGCTTATTTATCGGAAGGGACCAAACTAGGTACTATTGTGAGGTAGGTTGAGGGCGACTCATCACAGTTTACTCATTTAAGATCTTCAATGCTAGCCTATGTTTCTAAAAATCTACTGTCGATGATAAATAGATTTCCTCGTTACGCTGTTAGAGTCGCTACGGATTCATTTTATATAAACAAAAATATAAAGATTTTTTAAATCCGCTACTTGGTAAGTGGTGAGTATGGAACACGGAGGATAAAGCAGGAAAATATACTCTTATTTTTCAGAATTTGCTGATGTTGAAATTAAGGAAATATATTACATAAATAATAATAAAATATCAGAGTCATCTGCATCATCTGTGTACGATCCTGTGGCTAGACATAAGACTGTTTATCTTGATGGGTGTGATGGATCAGGTAAAACAACTCGTGCGAATAAATTATTTATGAACAGCAATTCAGATTTGATCATTTTCACACCTACACATAAACTCGCCAGAGAGATAAAAGAACGGGGTGGGTTTTAAGATCATGCACGTATCATAGTTTCTTTAGATGTTGTGAAGACACATGGACTCCTGAGTGAATGGGTGAAAAATATATATCTAAGTATATAATATGGGACGAGATAGACCCGGTGTCGTTAGAGACACTAAAAACATTTCTTGTGTGGTTATTGACCACAAATACTGCTGTGATTATTTGTGGTGACCACCGCCTTTTGTTGCACAGTCTCCACATGAATGGCTAAAGAATTATGTAGATTATTATGAAGTTATACATGATGACCATAGAGCTATTGATGAACCGCTGAAAGAACTTAAAAGATTAATCAGACTAACCAGATAAAATATAATGTGAGATAATGCGAAAGGTAATTCCAGAAACTACCATGAGACTCACTGATTTGATTGTCACAATTAGAAATATAGTTCGTGATGAATTGCAGAAGAAATTATTTACGTTACATAAAGAAAAATTTTCACATTTACCTGTACCATTATGTTATCGCCCAGCAGATACTCGATGACAGAATATTGAAGTTGAAATTCCTGGAGGCGGAGTACAAAATCTGGTATTGAATATTATTTTGGTCACTATTAATACAGTTGAAGGGGCATTGAGTATGGTTAAATCAACGTGGACGTTAGGATACACTATAACGATTGATTAGTCGCAGGGATTAACTATCTCTGATACAAGTATCTGGATTGTAGATGACCGGATCGAGTAGTCAAATTTAGTCTATCTTGCAGTATCTCGCGTCAGACAAACAACTCAACTACATAGGGTTATTATAGATTACGTAATAACTGAGAAGATTACTAATGACGATGATGTAATAAAGAAAAAAATAGCCTCTTATAAACAATGTGACAGAAAAAAAAATAAGCGTGACTTTGATATTGATACTGAATTTATTATAACACTAAAACAACTACAGAATAATCACTGTGCAAGTTGTAACACAATAATGTTATCGCAATATTCGAATAATAATCCAAGTTAATTTACCGTAGACAGAATTAATAGTGATATTAGTCACACACGTGAAAATGTGATGCTGATCAGTCTTGAATGTAATCGACACCGGTGTTCTAGTTTACATAAGTGAAGGTGGCGGTAATTGTGTTTCTGTACGAATTATCTGCAATGGCTCAAGCACAAATCAACGTTAAGGGGCAGTAGAATCTAGTCTGTATATGGTAGGTCTTTCAGTAGAGTCCACGCTAGGTCAGTAGCTCGTACTTTGCCACCCTCCAGCTCCCCTGGTTCATATAAATATCTAACAATTATATTACCTAATATATATATATGTATATGTATATATATACATATATATATATATATATATATATATATATATATATATATATATATACATACATATATATATATATATATATATATATATATATATATATATATATATATATATATATATATATATATATATATATATATATATATATATATATATTTGTTGTTATTGCATTAGAAGTTTTCATGGAATTTGCACGAATAATTTCATTATTTAATGCAGATATCACACTTGGTAACCTTGCAACCCATGCACGAGATTTCTCACCGGACTTAAAGTCAGCAGATATTTCCTTCGCATATTGATATCCAAATAACCGCACATCAAGTGTTCGATTAAATCGTTCAACGATTGCTTGATCACGGTGAATTTCAATATGTCCTCGTCTGCTTTTTCGTTATGTCTTTTCATCAAAAATGATACTGCACCAAAATATTCTTTGCCAGGATCTACTTGTAATAGCTTTGGCCATCTTAGACTACCACATTGATAAATTCGCTCAAACGCAGAAACAACTTCAGATGCTGTCTTTGTCCATAATGGTTCTGCTTCTCTATATCGGCTTGAAACGTCAACAACAGTCAATGCGTATTTGTACGTGTGTGACTGTTGTCCACGTGTTTCGATAGTATCGTGTGGTGAAAACAAAATATCTGCTTGGTTAACTTCGTTAGGAACACTGACCTAAAAATGTGCATATTGAATTTTGTTTCGTGTGCTAACCAATATTCAGCAATAGAACGTAAAATGTTTGCTGCTTCAGCAAGCTTAGTGACATCTGCTTTGCCTCTCCAATACCCTCTAGGACAATAATAAATGGATTCCATTATAATAATTATATAATTAATTACCAGCCACTAACATTATTTTACTTTTCATAGCTGATTTTATCAGAAAACTGGCGAATTTTTTTCTGACAGATTTATTTGGTATAAAATCAATTTCACATCTGCAAGATGCCGCTGCTGGAAATCTTTACTTTTATAAGCAACTTCGTGAATATAATATGCTTGATCAATTTTATTTACCGGATACTCTCCTTAGATTGGTTAATCTTGATCATCAAGTCGGATATCAAGTCTAGTTCCAGGACCACAGTAATTATATCCAGGAAGTTGTTTCTCACCAACATACTTAGCCCATAGTAATCCATGTAATTTTCCTAAAGTAGCAGCAATATCCCCACCTATCTTTATCCCTGAGATAAATTTATATTTTTGTGTACCATATTTTACACATTTACCTGTTAATGCATGTCGTTTATTTTTCGTTATTATTGTTGTCAATCCAGTGGTGGGTGTAGATGATCTACATCGAACACAATATAGACTCATGTAATTAATAATATGGATACAATAATTGACTTTTCAGCGGCACAAAAACAGGAACCAGTAAAGCACCATTCAGCATTACCAAATTCAATAAAAATGATTTTAATAGTTCCATCTGGATCAGGTAAAACACACTTATTATTAAATTTATTAATGAGGTGGATGAGATGGAGCAAACTATATTTAATAGCACCGTCTGTAGATGATTAACATTGTTACGAAGTACTTAAGGATTTTAGCGAGAAAGCAAAATAATTTAATAAAGACGGTGACGATATTATTGACTTTATCACAGATAGAGATGAAGCCCCGTCTGTAGACGACTTAGATGGATTCATTAATAATCTCATAGTATATGATGATGTAATGTTGGATAAACAATCTAATCCAGCTAGAGTATTTTCTCGAGGTAGACATAAAAATACGGACGTGGTTTATGTTACTCAGAGATACACACAGATACCTAAAGTGATAAGAGATAACTGAAATATTTTGGTTGTGTTTAGTAGAGTAGATAATTATACTCTACAGAATATTTTTTATACTTGGTATTCAGGGGACATGGATATGGTTAAATTTAAAAATTTCTTTTCTAAAGCACAAGCTGTTCCGTTCGGATTTATAACGATAAACTTACATGATCCAAGATGAAGGTATTGTGTTGGTCTGGATAAAATCTTTGGTTAACTCCCTTGACTTGACAGTCAGGAGCAGCAGAAAAGGTGAAGGAAAACACTTGAGTCGCTTTACAAGTAAACAAAACCATGAAAAAATAACTCAATAATACTATAAAAAACTTTAGCTAACCTAAACGATTTATATTACCGGTTCTTAATCGTGTGGAAATATATTCAGTTAGAGGCTTTGGTTTAGCGTTATTGACCTTTTCTCAGCCTCTGTAAGAACCTTTATTTTTCGTAAATAAGGCCTCTATATTTTGTAGGGTTCATCCTCTCTGTTGCTAGTTTTACGATTTTAATGATATTTTCACTTATTGCTCCTAGGTCAGATTAAAAGCATTTTTTTTTTCATACACACACAGGTCAAGGTTTGATGTACAAACGGTATCGTTATTAGAGTAGGACTAATACAACACTAAATTTTCACTTTCATTACTCTTGATTAATACCATATTCTTCCAAGGTTCTCTAAGCAAACTTTTTTACCTCAATGTCGCTGGTATTTAATTATATCATGTATGCAATGCGAAGATAAGCTCAATATAGGTTTACAAGTACCATCCATAATAATGAGAGTTCTTTTCACAACACTTCGCTGAAGAAAAATAACAACAGTAGTCACACTTCTTGATGCATCGCTGCAGGAGGAAATTCGGTTGGTTACACTTCACGCAGAAATGGCCATTTGAAAAAAAAAAACATTTCCCATACTTCACAAATTATCGGAATAATAATTCAGCCTGCGTATCCGCATGATACAAGCTCTCCACAAATTTCAGAAGAATTGGCTTAGTTGGAATAACACTCCAAAACAACATTGAATCATAAAAAAATTTCGCGAACAATCGCTATCTCCAATTTCATCAGTCAAGGGAATTGAAAAAAATTATTTTAACAACACTTCGCGAATATAATCTTTGAGGCAAATTTAATATTTCAGAGCACTCCACACTAAGAAAACACTGATGGGCTAACATTATACAAACCATATTA